>LNAC01000345.1:1538722-1873147 GCA_002007465.1 Ailurus styani
AGGATTTTTACCTTGGAGGAAATGGTTACTTTCTTTCAACAGTACAAAAAACGAATTTATTACCATAGTATGTGCTGTGATACCCAATCTTCAGGCGGTAGAGTCAGCTCTCACATCACACATGCATTTGATAAAGGACAGCATTAAACTTTCAGTGGTCCAAAGCATTAAGTGAAAGAAACTTGCCCAGGCATTTATACCTTTCAGTAGTAGTGTGGTATGGCAGAATTCATTGTCCCAGATCCTGAGGGTGTTGATGGCTGAAGGCTCTCTGCTGAGTTCTCTCCTTATGGTTGATGTTAACTAAAGAGAACTGCCTTACTCAAGCTTGCACTTCCTGGAGCAGCCTGAATCCAATGATCATTCAGGGTGGAGTAGAAATGTCCCGATTACCCTCACTTGGAGTAACTCTGTATGACAATTCCAGCTCCAGGGTTCCCTATGGGACTAAGATGTTTATTACGACCAGCTTCTCAACTCTTCCAAATCCTGTTTTCAGGTATTTTTTACAGGTATTCTTCCTAAAAAGCTTTCCCAGTAAGTGCCTGCATAAATGGTCCAGGAGACTTCACCTGTTAGAGTTAGTGCCAAGAGGGGTATAAGATAGCAGATTCTAAACTAGGATTTTGGAGCTAGCCCATTGTCATTCAGTTGGCAATGAGGACACTGCCACTGGTTTTAGGTGTCACGTTCATTGTCCCCACAGTCTCCATGTCCTAGTTGATAGTTAGGTTCATAGTTTAGTGTATAGGAGCATTACAGTTGTTCAAATTTCCCTGAACGAAGTTCACATAATGGTAGAAGAAGTTGTACTAGCTGAGGCAACATATCATGCGATTGAGTTGGTTTAGGGGCAACAAATCTTAGTTAAGATTTAAAACTTTAGTTAAAATTTAGCTAAACTTAGTTAAGATTTAAAACTTAATCTAAATTAAGATTCAAGGCTTACTTGAAAGCTATAAAGAGACTCTCTCCTGAATTCAGAGAGCAGAAAGAGCTGAAGACTAGGCTTATGGCTCAATCACAGGCAAATCAGGAATCCAAGAAGCTTGGCATCTTACTCTTGGCAGATCTACCTCACTAAGGTCAGGAGCCTGCTTGAGGAGTGGGAGAGTAAGGCATGGGATTGGGAACATCTTGGCTGATTCGCTTGAAAATCTTGAATTTCCAGATTTTCCTAAAAATACAGTTTCTCTATAGGTATGACGTACATCTCGCTCTTAAAGACTAACCTGCCATCTTTCTGGAAGACAAGACAAAGGCCTCTTCTTTGCAAGATAAGATATGCTTCCTATTCCCAGAGACTCTTTTCAATACTTAAACCAATAAATAGGGTTAAGTTGAACATAACCTAGCCAGTGTTGTCCTAGAGCCAATGTGCATTCACAGGAGCCAGAAAAATACATATGGGGCTGGACGGGGAGGGTGCTGAATCAAAAGAAGATGTATGGAGAACAAAGTTGACTAAAGGAAAGTTAATCAATATGCAATCTGACATCCCAGCAAGGACAGTTTGAGGTGATGCTAACATGCCCTTATGATGGCTCTTAGAAGCATGAACAAATAGACTCATTACACAAGATGAAATTCCTAAAGTGCTGCGCCAAATGGTAGAAGAAGGAATCAAAAGACTCAGGGAATCGGATGTGCTAGAGTGGATATGCGGACATAAGATTGGAAAACTTACCATGTGACTGTGTTCTGTGAGAGCACCTGGGGAACATTTCGTTTATGAAATCAAAAAGAAATTCTTTGTGAAGAGAGGCATCAACATCACTATGATGACTGTTCTTTGTGGGTCAGGGCTAATGGCAGGAGATGCAGTACCTGGGCTCCCTTGTTAATAATGAGGTTGATGGGAATTACCAATAACAGCAACTTCTTCAAACAAGCTCTGTGTTATTTATACAAGATTCCATCTTCCTTTGAGCACTTCCTTATTTTCTGGTGCAAATTGTCCCGGCCCATTTTATACTTTCTTTCTTTCTTTTTTTTTTTTTAAAGATTTTTTTTTTATTTATTCATTTGACACAGAGAGAGAGATTACAAGTAGGCAGAGAGGCAGGCAGAGAGAGAGGAGAGAGGAGGAGGAAGCAGGCTCCCTGCCGAGCAGAGAGCCCGATGTGGGCCTCGATCCCAGGACCCTGGGATCATGACCTGAGCCGAAGGCAGCGGCTTTAACACACTGAGCCACCCAGGCGCCCCATTTTATACTTTCTTTGCCCCATCCAGGAATCAGTCATTTCTTTTAGAAGCACTGTTTCTTTTTAGTGCGCCAAATCAAATTTAGAAACTAGCGTGTGGATGATAGGTGTGCTCATTGTTTTGGGGTTATCATTGTCCACTGCCCTAAGTGGACAGAGCAGGGGAATCTATATATTCATACAAATATGTGCATGTGTTTTTCTGTATTGTTTGATGCATATTGTACATCATGAGCTCATACTGATTAATTCTAATGCAACACAGCAGAGTTTTTCCCTTTTAGTGTATGTAACTCCCTTACCCCAGATAAATGCCTGGCTCATGTTATCTTTAATATATTCACTTATTCAATTAATCCAGCTCTGTTCATTCAGTATCCCCTTGCTGCCCTTGCCCCTTCCCTCATTCCCCAGAGTTGCCTTCTTCAGTTCGCTAAGGCTCTGGCAACCCACAACAGGCGGCCACGTGAAGCTGTCCACATGGCCTCTGCATGTTCTGAGTCCTGGGTGGATGTCCTCTTACTCTGCACTATGACGCCCTCCCTTTTGAATGCCCTCTCCACTCTGCTTGAGCTCCAGCACCCTAAGTTGGGTCTTCCTTCCTTCATGGATTCTTTCCTCACATGGCTAAGGTGCTCACTTTCTTAAGCTGGGCTGACTTCCAATGAGCTGTCCCCCTCACCCTGTCTGTGTGCCAACACTTCATAGCAATTGGAGCCATGTACCTCCATCTCTGCTCTAGGTCATTCTACAAAGGCACTCTCCACAACGTTCTTGGATTCTTGCATTCCATGTTGGATTACCTCTTTTGAATCCCAGCACCCCATGACAGACCACTGGCTCACATGAGTATCTTCTTTATTCCACTTAGACTCTAATAAACTGCTTTCCTACACTGGTGTCCTTTTCACCCTGCCAGAGATCCAATACCCTGCACCTGGCCCTACTGCCCCCACCCCAGCGTGGACAGTCTGACTCTGTGCAGGCTTTCAGAGTCAATGCCAGCCTAATTTCCTTTACAGCAGCCCTTCTTCCTACACTGTGCTGGGCTGCCTTATCACGTCTGTGTATTTGTCACTCAACACTTGACACAGCACTCTGCGCTCACCCAGAAAACCGCCTGCATAGGCATTCTCCTGTGGGTTGTTTCAACACCCTTCTTTAGGTGACCCACGTCCCTCCTACACACACACACACACACACACACACACACACACACACACACACACACACACACACACACACACACACACACACACACCCTCATGCAGACACCATCTTCTGCCCCACCTAATGGTTTGGACAGATTTGTTCAGGAAGGGAAGGGCAAGGGAATGAAAGGAAGAAATGGAAAATTAAGGAAAACAGATAAAGAAATGAGGAAGAGGACTAGATATCACATTATATTCTAAAAGCACTTTTGTTCATGGCTTTTCTTTGTTAGGTTTTTTTCTTTTTGTTGTTCAACATGTTTTAAGATAAAGATCAAATTTCAGGTTTCTTGTTTTTTGTTTGTTTGTTTGTTTGTTTTAATGCATCTGTCCTGTTGTTTTAGCATCATTTATTAAAAAGTCCGTACTTTGCTCTTCATTTTGAAGAGCGCCTCTGTTCTGGAAGGAAATTAACTTTCCATAAAGACATGGGTCTGTTTCTGTGTTCTCTATGTTACTTCTATTTCTCTTCATTACTGTAGTTTTATTACAATTCTTCATATTTGGTCTAGCAATCCCTCACAGTTTGTTCTTACTAAATATCTTCATGATTTGTGGTTCTTTGCATTTCCATATGTATTTTATAATTAGTTCTAAGAACACCCTCTAATATCTGCCTACAGAAGTTGAATTCTGTCAGATTTTTTTCTGAAAAATAATATTTTTTTATTTTTAAAAGATCTAGTCTCTGGCTTTAGAAATCTAAGTTGACACTCATTCTCTTTCATCATTTATATATATAATTTATTTTCCCTTTGTCTTAGTTGATAAGTGTATTAGGATAAAAGCTTCAATGAAATTATCCTCCTCCTCAGGGGTTAATGCAAAGTTTCTCACTCACAGTACACATACATCATTTGACTCCATCTTATTTTCAGTAGCCCACTAGAATGCAGAAAAATTTAGATTTTCTGGAAAAAATATTCTAAAATTCACTCTTAATGTATATTCTACATATTGTTGCCTAAACCTCTTTTTTCTCCTGTAATTTCTTAATTTGTCTAAACATTTTGTAGCACAGCATATTTCCTATACTTGAAAGATAAATTCTGTTTATTACTAAAAAGAAAATTAACTCCTTATTTCCTCCATTTAGACCTTTATTTGTTACCTTTTTTAAAATTCTAAGTGGAGTTCAGAGTTTGTGTTCTAAAACTGTTTATAGAATTTATACCTAGATTTACTTATGGAGTTATTTAAACTGGAATAAAATAAATGCCTAACTATAACTAGAAAACTAAGATTTCCTAACTTTTATCTCACTATTTATTCATGCCCAGATCACCATTTTTTCCCCCAATCTTATTAGTAGGTCTTTGTTTAATAAATAAATAGGATTCTTGGCTTTTTCCTGTTATACCTGCACATCGCCAAACAGACCTCTCTTTCTGCTATTTTCATAGTCATTTTTATTATACAGATATTCAGGCCCGATTTTGTCATTTCTAGCTTTCTTGCTTATTACCATTTCACACATGTATCAGAAAACTTCTGAAGGTGTCTTTACTATAACCTAGAGTTTGTGAAGTTTATCCGATACTAAGTAAAATGTTTACTTTTTTGTTGGGCCATTAATTAAAGCATAAGCATGGAGCCTGGGATCACCCTTGTTGGACTTTTAGGTTTTTGGTTTTTTCTTTTTCCTTCAGTTCGATCCTGATTATAGTAAAAAAAAAAAAAAAGAGCACAATATCTTGTGTGTAGGAAAGATTGAAAACTTATGGTACTGATTTTGTTCTAATCACACATACTTTTTAAGGAATGAGAGGTTTACTTAATATAACCACCAAAAGTAGTGTATTCAAATAAAGTGATTTATTTATATTAGTGTGGTTTTGTCATAATGTAATTATTCAAAGTGTAGTCCATGCATAAATCAAATTAATTAATACCATAAAACAATAGCTACAACAATTCCAATTTTTCCAGCAATCTTAATCAATAATATGAAAATGAGAAAACAAATGAAAATACAAAACCAGCCTCTGTCAAAAGAAAGTAAGCACAAGTAATCCCAGAAAAATCGATTACCATATAAACTTGATTTATTCAGTAGGTGACACTTCATTATTATATTTGTTTAACCACATAAAATTAATAGTAATTGTAAGCAGAGTAATTGAAAATACAAAGGAAATATATAAATGAGATGTTATCGTCTAAGTTCTTAACTACTTTTAGAGACAGAGAGGAAGAGAACTCACCTATGACTCTAAATGCTGAACTTTTAGTGAAACTATGTTTCAAAACTAACTATTGTATGACTGACATTTTTTCTAAGTTTCTTTGGAACTGTCAAAAAATCTGCATTATAAGATAGTATTAACTCCTTACCAGTGTGGTTCATTTTATATAAAAGTCTCTACATTACTTACGGAGATAACGATAATTACCCAAATTAAGAATCTGTCCGAAATCTCTCTAAATGTAACTGTCCAGATTTGGGTCATATTTCTATTTGTTAGGTATGCAAGGGTGAACTTTTACTGAGTTACTGTGGTTTCAAATTTAGTCCATAATATGTCCATTCTTTTTTTTATTTTTTTTTTATTTTTAAATTTTATTTTTATTCTTTGCCCAAGGGGTACAGGTCTGTGAATCATCAGGCTTACATCTTTCACAGCATTTACCAAAGCACAAACCCTCCCCAATGTCCATAACCCATCCACCCTATCCCTACCCTCCCACCCCCCAGTAACCCTCAGTTTGTTTTGTGAGATTAGGAGTCTCTTACGATTTGTCTCCTTCCCCATCCCATCTTGTTTCATTATTTTTCCCTCCCTACCCCCCACGACCCCCACCCTGCCCCTCAAGTTCCTCATATCAGAGAGATCATATGATAATTGTCTTTCTCTGATTGACTTATTTCGCTCAGCATAATACCCTCCAGTTCCTTATTAAGATTTTTATTTTATTGCAGTATAGTTGACATATAGTGTTATATTAGCTTTAGGTCTATAATATGTGATTCAGCAATTCTGTACATTACTCGGTGCTCATCCTGATAAGTGTGCTCTTTAATCCCCGCCACCTAGTCACCCACCCTCCCTCCCACCAGTATGTTAATTCTTGAATCATAAAAGTTTCATCAATATAAGCTATTATTAACAGATAATAATCAATTATTTTCTTTCTCATAAATGAAGACTTTCTTTGCCCAACTATTTCTTATTCTGATCCAGTCTGTGGTATTTTCCTGAAGAAAAAAATTGCCTAAGGGGCGTCTGGGTGGTTCATTCGTTAAGCATCTGCCTTCAGCTCAGGTCAGATCCTCGGGCCCTGCTTCTCCCTCTTCCTCTCCCCCTGCCTGTGCTCCCTCTTTCACTGTGTCTCTCTCTGTCAAATAAATAAATAAATCTTTAAAAAATTGCGTAATATTTATAAGGAAACTCTTATTGTATCCCTTATTTCATTTTACCTGTATTATTTGAGCAATTATTGGGATTTTCATATATGGAAAGTATCCCAGAATGAAAAGACAGTAGCTTTGAATAATTGTGTTATTGAAGATAAAATCACTGGAACTATATTACTGGTGTTAAGAGATAAATATATTTCCCATATTTCAAACTATGTTTTACATCTCTGTAAATGTTCAGGATGGATTGAATTTGCCAACAAATAAGTTGGAGGGAATTCAAGCACCTGATTAGGGGTGTTTGTGGGGATCTGACCCTACACTTAAGTCTTCTCTGAAAACGAACAGTAAAAAATCAAATATTTGATCTGATATCTATATGAAAAGTACTATGAGGGATAAAGTGAAATGTCAGATTTGGTCTTGAGTACCAGTGAATTCATAGGTTACATGGAAAGATCAGATACATGTTTGTTTCTACATTTATGTGAATAAAATTCTGATTTTAAGCATGTTAAAGATTGATTCAGTGAAAAGCTACAAACACTGTAACAGAGTTTTGAATGAAAAGTATCATGCTTCCAGCTAGGGTATTCAGTAAAAGCTTCATGGAAGGGTAGAAACCTGAGTTTCTCAGAAACTAATTGGTTCATGCCTGGCTTAGTTTTCAGCCAGATATTTGCTATTAGAATTGAATTGAGGGATTGGGTCTAGGTCAGGATATGTAGTTACTCAAAATGACAAAGGGTGCTCATTGTCACATAGTTTAAGCGTTTTTGTAGGAAGCACTAATGGCACAAGTAAAGATATGAAAATTTTCTGGTACACCAAGATGTTCACAGGACCAGAAATGATGATGGAAGGAAAAAAAATGGGACCAGAAAGTGTAGTACAAGGGAGGAGCACATTACAAAAGCAGTGCCAAAGGGTACATCACAACAATAAAAATGAGAGGTGCTAGAAAACTGAGGATGGTTTTTGTCTCTTACCACCTATACAGTGATTCAGTAGCCAGGGTAGGATTTTTTTTTAAAGAGTAACTGTTCTATTTAAGTGGATCCCAAGTGCTGTCTAGAACTTTGTGAAACATTTGAGAGAATCAAATCTAGCCCATTTTGGTGACTGAATAGGTTGAGATGCATCTTAAATGGTATTTGAGTATTAGTGTGAGCACTGAATTATGAGGAAGAAAGTTGAACTTTATTCCCTCAGTATCATGACCTCCTGTACCCTCTGCTACCCACCTTCCCCCCATTGGTAAAATATAGCTAAATTGTAGCACCACATCACACCAAGGATTTTGACGGAGATAGTCAGGATAGAGAACATTTCCTTCACCAGGAGGAGTCCTCATGTTGTCCATTCATAGCCCTACCAACTTACTTCCCTAGCCTTCCTGAACCCCAGACAACCACTAATCTTTTCTCCATGTCCATAATGTTGTCATTTAATAATGTTATATAAATGGAATTATACTGTAACCATCGAGGATTGGCATTTTTTTTAACTCAGCATAATTCTCTGGAAACCCTTGCATATTTTCATGGGTATCAATAGTTCATTACATTTTATTGCTTAGTAGCATTCTATCATGTGGATGTACCAGTTTGTTTAAACATTCCTGCACATAAAGCCATCCATCCAGGTTGTTACTTCTAGTTTTTGACTATTATGAATAAAACTGTATATATGTATGTACAGATTTTATGTGACATAAGTCTTAATTTCTCTGTGTTAAATGTCCAAGAGTGCAATTACTGGATCATGTGGTAGTTGAATGTTAAGTTTGACAAGAAACTATCAGTTTTCCAGGTTGACTATACCATTTTGTATCTCCACCAGTCATGTATGGATGATCCAGTTGCTCTACATTATCACAGTGCTTGGGAGAATCACCAATTTTTATTACAGGCATTCACAATCGGAGTGTGGTGACATTCATTGTGGTTTTCTTTCTTTTTTCTTTATTTTTTTTTGGTCTTTTTTAAATTTAAATTCAATTAGCCAGTGTATAGTATATCATTAGTTTCAGACACAGAGTCAGTAATTTGTTAGCTGAATGTAACCCCCAGTGCTCATCACATCACGTGCCGTCCTTAATGGCCATCACTCCGTTACCCCATCTCATTGTGGTTTTAATTTGCATTTCCCTGTGGTAAACGATGCTGAAAAATTTCTCATGAACTTATTCTCATATGTGTAATCTTTTCAGTGAAATATCATTTCATGTATTTTGTCCATTTTCTAATTAGATCTGTTTTTTTACTGGTGAATTTTTGATAGGTGTTTATTTTTCCTGGACGCTAGCATTTTGTTGGATATGTGATTTGCAAATGATTCCTCTAAAACTATAGCTCTTAACAGGGATTTTCACAGAACAGTGTTAATTTTCATGTAGTCAAATTTATCAGGTTTTTTCTTTTGTTTAATGAATTATGCTTTAGTGTCAAGTCTAGGAACTTACTGTTTAAACCTAAATTCCAATGATTTTCTCTTATGCTTTTCCTAAGAATTTATAGTTTTAATTTTGGCATTCATATTTTATAGTTTCACTATTTATACCTAATGCACATGATCTATTTTTAGCTAATTTTTGTATAAGGAGGAAGACTTAATTTTTTCATATTCTCCAGCATTTTCCAATTTCTCCAGCAACATTTGTTGAATAAGCATATTTTCTCCATAGAATTGATGTTGCTCTTTTGTAAAGAAGATCAGTTGGCGTATTTGTCTATTTATTATTTCTCACTTGAGTTCCTTCCATTGATCTGTGTGTCTGTTCTTCTGCCAGTAACACAATTTGGTAAACTGATTCATCCTACTTTATTCTATTTCAAAATCATTTTACGTGTTCTAGTTCCTTTGCATTTCTTTATACATTTTGGAATAATCTAGTCCTTAGTTACAAAAATTCTTGCTGGGATTTTGATTATATGTCATCAATTTATATTAAATTTTTATGTCAATTTGGAGAAATTGGCATCCTTGTATTGTTGCCTCTTCTAATCCATGGACACTGTGTCTCTCCATTTATTTAGATGATCCTTGATTTCTTTCATCAGTATTGTACAGTTCTTAGTATATAAGGCCTGTATGTTTTGTTAGATTTGCATCTAAATATTTCACATACTGAATGATTTCAAATGATACTGTATCTTTGATTTCAACATCTACATGTTCACTGATAGTGTACAGAAAGACAATTGATTTTTAATTTATATATACATCAGAAAATTTACATGTTAACCATTTTGAGGTATACAATTCAGTGGCATTGATTAGATTCACAATGCTCTATAACCATCATCACTAGCTACTTGCAAAACATTTCCATCATCCCAAACAGAAACTCTGTTAACTGTTAAGAAACAATTTCCAGCTCTCTCCAACACCTGATCATGTCTTTACTTTCTATCTCTATACATTTGCCTGTTCTATATATTTCATATAAATGGAATCAAACAATATGTAGGTCTTTATCATGTTGATGAAGTTCACTTCTGTTCTGATTTTCCTAACAGTTTTTTTTTTAACCATGAATGCAAATTGAATCTTGAAAACAAATGTTTTTCTGCATCAGTTGGTATGATCATATGGATTTTCTTCTTTGATCTGTTCATATGGTGAATTGTAGTGTTTGATTTCCCAATATTGAACCAGCCTGGCATAAATCCTATTTGGTCATGATTTATAATTATTTTTATATTATACTGAAATCTATTGCTAATATTTATTAAGGATTTTTATATCTATTTTTATGAGGGATGTTGAACTGTGTTTTATTTTTGTGTACTATCTTTGTCTCGTTTTGGCATCAGGGTAATACTAGCTTCATAAAATGAATTTTGAAGTGTTTCTTTGTCTTTTATGTTCCAAAGAGACTGTGTATCATTGGTGTTAATTCTTTAAAATCATCTAATTATAGAGGATTTTGGGGGGAGGGATGATTAAATAACAGATTTAATTTCCTTAGTAGTTATAAATTATTAAAGTTATCTATTTTTCCATTGGGTGAGTTGTGGATGTTTTGCTTTTTAAGTAATTGGTTCATGTCATCTCAGTTGCCAAATTTAATTGTGTGGATTTGTTTACAGTATCCCCTTATTATCGTTTTAATGTTTTCAGGGACTATAGTGATATCACCTACTTCATTCTTGTGTTTCTTTATTGTAGTCAAGTGATTATGGTCTACAAGCTTTGTGTTTTTCCAGGCAGCCCCTTTCCTGATCCTTTGGCTAGAGAGAAGAGGCTTATGTTAATGCTGGTGGTGTTTTTTTGTTTGTTTTTTTGAGTGTGGTGGTTTTCTGTGTGTGTGTGGGGTGTGTGTGTGTGTGTGTGTGTGTATACACAACTGGCTTCTTAAGTTCAAAGTCTGGGATATAGAAATCCTCCCCCCACCCAAAAGAAAGCCCAGAGAATTCACCATGTCATTCCTCAATTCCCAATATCTGTAACTCCTCTCCATCATTTGTTTTATATATCATGTGCAGGTGTTTTAGTTGTACTTAGTGGTAATAATAGGCTAAGGTGTATCTGCTCCATCTTCCTGGAAGTGTAAGTCCTATAAGTTTCTTGAGCAGTATTTTAATGGAATCTACCTGAGATTATACTGCTCCTAGGTATGGGATAATACTGTAGAGCTCTGTTAAAAAAAGAAAAACAAAAAGCCTTACAGTTCTGATCTTTAGTTTAGGCATGACCTTTGACAAATTATTACCTCCTATGACAGTTTCTTATTCAGTTTCTTATTCATGAGATAGGAATAAGCCCACTCTTCTCAGAGGACCTATATGAAGATTGATATTGCATCTTAAAAGCCTTGCATATGGTATAATCTCCCCATATGATTTTTTAAAAAGTAAGTTTAACCAATTTTATAGGTAGCAGATGTTCACTGTGAAAAATGTGGAAAAGTTACAAAAGCAAAAAGAAAAAAAACAGTCGACCTTTTTCCCAACACTCAAAATAATCCATAGCTAATAATTTTGTATATTTTCTTCTGGCAGTCTCCAAATACTTAGTGTTCTTTCATACTATGATAACACACTTCTCTAACAAAGTATTTTAGCTTTTAGGTATTCTTATGGCTTTATCTGTTAGGTCTACATTAAGATTTTCCCTATTTCTATGTTTATTTTAACAAAGATTCTTAGTAAACATTGTATTTAGAAACACAAGCTACTTACAAGTACTAAATTTAAAGGGTTTTCATGGTCTGTATCAGAAAGAAATTTTTGTGTGCCACAGTAATAACTATAATTTGCATTTCTTTAGTGCATATAGATGTCAGATGCAGTGCCAAGTGTCGTGTCTTCATAATAACCCCAAGAAGTGATTAATGTTATTATCACCATATAAGAGATGAGGAAATGTAGGATGAAAGAGCCCACATTTCTTTTGGTAATTACATGCTGAAAAAGTGGTAGGCCGTGTGTCACAAAGATCTAAGGTCTGTTTGAAACATGGCTTTTCACACAGCCATTGAAAGGACTCGGAAAGTGAAGGTCAGGAGAAACAAGGTACAACAAGAAAGCCTCCAGTGATGCTTTCAGGCATATTTGATACAGAAACAGGTGATTGACAGAAGTTCACGAGGAAGCCACTTAAGACTTCAAGACTGCTGGCCACCTTTCCATTTGTTCACAACTGTTACTGGAAAGCAGTGGCTTTTCCTTCCCTCCAGGATTCTGGAGTCATTCTGGAGCTCAAGTCATTTTTCTTATTTGTCTGTATTGCCAATAGATGGGTGGACTGTTGAGCTCAGTTTTGGCTGCCACTACAATATTGTTGAGAAGCAATTCCATTTATTAGTTGGATAGAATCAGGTTCAGATCTCAGACCTATGTCAGTTCACAGTCACAAATCCTCTTGAATGGAGTAAAATCTGAATTTCCTTCTAAGGAAGGACTCTGAGATGCTGCCATAGGTATGTATTGCAAATCTTCCTCTTAGCATTCCCCAACGTCACATGGCACCATTTATCAGAATGGCTCTACTCATTGGAATCGGAAATGTATCAACTCTTCAGGGATTTATAGATACTGGCTCTGGATTCAAAGTATGTCCCAGGGACACACTATTCCATTGAGGTCTACCAGACAGATGAGAATAGTATATGGTATNGGCTCTACTCACTGGAATCGGAAATGTATCAACTCTTCAGGGATTTATAGATACTGGCTCTGGATTCAAAGTATGTCCCAGGGACACACTATTCCATTGAGGTCTACCAGACAGATGAGAATAGTATATGGTATACTAACCTATCTTTTGGTAATTTCCTTGGCTCCTGAGTACATAATTAGCTATGACACATTTTTCCTTCATTGGCATACTGACCCATAGAATAAGAGTAATATAATAATTGTGTATTATAAAAGAGTAATTATAATAATTGTGCTATCAATATTTCAAAGGTAATTGACAATTACGAGGATAATAGAGCTAAATATTACAATAATAATTGTTGCAGTTATTTATTGAGCAGCTAGTCTATGGCAGGCCCTTTATATATAACTGTGAGGTCTTTATACCACAATAGTTAATGAATTCTAAAAACATTAGTGTAGTGCCTTGTCCTTCTTGGTTCAATAAATACAGTTTTCTAAATACTTACGTCTTATCACTATGATAGCCCTAAGAGGGGAAATTTTTCATAAAATTAAATGGCCATATACACCTCCACTCAGGTTGCTTCTCTAGCCTTCTCCCTTGGGTTTTGTTCATCTCTCTGTTATTCCCTGAAGTCTGATTTATATCTTGCTCTGTCGTTATTTTGTTCAAAGTGAGCTTCCCATGAAATGTCAAGAATTGTCCTTAATTTTGGATGTCTTTATTCCGCCATCCTGTCATCATTAGTTGTCTCTACATTCCTACCATTTAATGCTGCTACATCTCTGCTACTCTGATAGTCATCCAGTGATAATGTCTTTCAAGAAGGGAAAAATAAATACATTTCAGATGAAGGAAACCTAAGAAAATTTTAGTCAGCTGACATGCTGTGAAATAACTGCTAAGGAATGTTTTTCTTTATACCAGCTAAAAACTGGTATATCAGAAATGAAGGAAAAGTAGCAAAATGATAAATATATATGCAAATATAATAGACTTTCTCCTCCTGCATTCTTTAAAATGTGTTTTATGGCTGAAAGCACCAATTATAACACTATCTAATGGGTATTTCCATGGATGTAGATATATAAATTAATTTAGTTTAAATGGAGTGTACAAAGGAATCTATATTGTAGCAAAGTTTCTACATTCCAGACTGAAGTAGTAAATACTGATTCTAAATAGAGATGCAGAAGTTAAGTATGCACTTTTAATTACTGGAATAACCACTGAAATACATAAGAGAAACATTCTCAAAATCATAATAAATAAATCCTAAAAAAGGTACAAATCACTGAAAAGATGACAGGAAAATACAGATAGGGGAACACAAAACAAAGGGAAAACATAGAAAACATAAAATGAAATGGTAGCTCTATATCCAAAGATAGCAATATTATATATTAATAGTATAAACCCATTTCGTCAAATTTCTTAACATGACTCAATTATATGTTCTCTATAAGAAAGTCACTTCAAATAATGCTAATTATGTGTTAAAATAAAAGGATGAAAAAAGATATATCAAGCAAGTGCTAATTAAAAGAAAAATTAAGTGGCTATATTAATAGCAGATAAAGTGAACTTCATAGTGGAAATTGAAATACTCAGGGATAAAGAACATTATATAGTAATAAACTGGTCAACTTAGCAAGGAAATATGATAATCCTAATTGTGACTACACCTAGTAACCAGGCTTCAAAATACTTAAAGCAAATGCTGACAGAAATGAGAGGGGGAAAAATAGAAAAATATACAACTAAATTTGAAGACTACAATAATATTCTCTCAGTAGTCAATAGAAGTGATAGAATATCATTAAGAAAAGAAAGAACAAAACAACATTAGCAACCAGCAGGATCTAATTAGTATGGAACACACCACCCAACATAGCAGAATACACATTCATCACAATTGCAAGTAGACCATTTACCAGATTGCCTGTATCATAGGCCATAAAACAAACCTTAACACATTTATAAGAACTGGAATGATTCAAAATATGGTTGCTAACCATAATGAAATTAAACTGGAAATCACAGGAAAAAACCCAATCAGTTGGATATTAAGTGATACCATCCTAAATAATCTGTGGGTAAAGGAGAAACTTCTGAAGGAAATTAGAAATTATTTTTACTAATCTAAAATAGAAACACTAAATATCAAAATTTGCAAGACACAGATAAAACCGTACTTCAAGAAAATTCCTAGGAATGCATGAATTGTATTAGAAAAGACAGAGGTGTGGAATCAACAACCTAAGCTTTCAACTTAAAAAATGTGGTCAAGAGAGCAAAATGAATCCAAATCAAGCTTAAGGGAACAAATAAGAGTGAAATGAAATTGAAAACAAAATCAGAGAAAATCAATGAAACCAAAAGCCGATTCTTTAGAAAAATCCCTAAATTGATAAACTTCTGCTAAGAGTAACAAAAAACACTAGTTAGCAATACCAAGACCCCACAAACATGAAAAGAATAATAGAGGAATAATGTGAAAAACTCTATATACACATGAATTCAACTTAGATGAAATGGAACAATAATTTAAAACGTACAAACTACCAAGACAAACTCAAGATGATATGGATAAACTAGTAACCTTGTAAACACTAAAGTAATGGAATTTATTCTTAAAGATATTCTGAAAACAAATATATTTCCCCAGGCATAGCATGTTTCATGTTTAAATTTTATGACAGAAATAACACCAATTCTGCTCAATTTCTTCCAGAAACTGAAAGATACAGGAACATCTTAAAACATATTGTTATGAGGCCAGTATTACTCTAAAATGAAAACCAAAAATATTACCAAAAAAGTATAGAACATTATTTTTGAATAACAGAGACATCAACATCCTCCTCAAAGTACTAGTGAATAAAATACAGGTTGATACAAAAGGAATGTACCATGGCCAAGTGTAATTCTTACAGTCAGGTAAGACTGGTTCAGTTTTCAAAAATTAATATAATCCAACAATTTAAAAAAGGAAAATCCTGTCAATAGGTGTAGAAAAACATTGACAACATTCACTATCAATTCATGATGAAAACTCTTAGCATCCAGGTTTACAATGAAACCTTCAACCCAATAAAAAGTATTTACAACATATTTCCACAAAATATCATGCATAATTGTCAAAGACTAGGGGCTTTCCCCCTGGGTTTGGGAATAAGACAGGACTATCCATCTTACCACTTCTCCTTATCATAGTACTGTGAGTCCTAGCCAGGGCAATAGACAAGAAAAATGAATAAAAGCATAGAAATTAGACCAAAATAAAAACTGTCCTATTCACCAATGACATGGTTATCTATGTAGAGAATTCCAGGAATATACAAAACCCTCCTAAAACAAGTGGATTTGAGTAAGTGACGACTACAGAACACAATGTGAACACATAACAATTAATTTGATTTCTAATTTCAAGCAATAAACAATTAGAACTCAGAATTTTAAAAATCAGAATATATTTATACACATACCATACAAATAACTCCAAAAAATTTAAGACCAGGTATTTCACAGAAGGCTTATATAAAGGAGAAAAATACCATGGATGACTCAGCATCGTAAGAGGTCACTTCTTCCCAAATTGATCTTTAGACTTAATGTAATCCCTATGCAAATATCAGAGGTTTTTTTTTTTAAAGATACATAGAATCTAAAATCGATATGGAAAAACATAAGAACTAGATGAGCGATGGTAATTTTGAAATAGAAAAATGTTTGAAGAAACACACTACCCAACTTTAAGATATTTAAGAATAGAGCTAAAATTATAAATAGTGTTAGCAAATGGATAAACGCATAGATAAGTGAAACAGTACAATCCAGAAATAGACCAACATAGTGATGGCCATTCAGACTGACAAATGTGCCAGTTTGGGAAAATCTTACAACACTTGGCATAGCGCTCCATTCGCTCACATGTCACTGGGATCTTCTGAAGCATGTCTTTGGTGTTGTCCACCTTGTCACCAGGCAGAAGATTAGCATTGGTGTATCTCTAGATGGTGTCTCTGGAGATGGTCCAGAGTAGTGATTCTAATATTTTCAACAGCCCAAGATTAACATGGAATGGATCCAGAAGTTCCCAAGAGGGAACTCAGAAGTGCATAGGGAATCTTTATCAGAATAGGCTGAAATTGAGACCATAAGGATCAAATCTGGGAAATGTCATCCATGAAGGCTCCATTGGGCTGGTAGATTTCAATAACAGCTGCCATAAGAATGGCCCTATATTAGGCAGAGCCTAATATAGGAATTTATTATTGTAAACCACTCAGCATAGAACATGTACTGATACAATGGCATGAAATGTATCTTAGCAGAGCCCAGTGAAGACCCAGAAAACAGCAAAAGAAAAAGTGAATTATCCATGTCTGTCAACCTACCTACGTTTTATTTTGAATCCATATGTTACTTGGGAAGCTAGGCCAGTGGGGTAATTGGTGGGGGGAGACCTTTCAAAGGGAAAAAATAACACTGATAAGTTTGTATTGATTTCCTTGCAACCAGTGTTTGAACTTGTTTCCTTAGAGTTGTGAGGGATCAAATAATATGATGATAATATTCCCATATGTCTGATGAGTAGTATCTGTCATCCAGTCATTATGAAAAATGCCCCACCAGAAGATTAATAAGTCAAGATAGGGTTAAATTTCATTGCAGATTATATACATTTAGATAATCATCTATTGATTTTACAACTATCATGGTGAAAACAAATAAAAGGAAAACACTCTTTTAAGCTGAAGATTTTGTTTTAATGGACAAGGTATCAAAGTATAAAGCACTTTTAATGACTCAAAGGAATGGTTTTTGGATGATGTAGATGCCATTTGTTTATTCAAATTGTATTACAATAAGTTAACCAGAAAGGAAATTTCTTAAGTAATATTTTTTTCTGTTTTCTGTAACTTGAAGCAAGAAGGTATTTGAAGTAGAAAACTATGCTTTTTCAAAAATAAATAGTCCAATGAAAATGTGCTTGTAAATTGAAATTTATTTGTAATATCGCATCAGAATTCTCTCTTTTGGGCCATACCAAATATTACCACCAGATGGCGGTAGAAGATTAACTAATTTTAAGTATCAGTCCTCCCAGTGTGCTTGTAAATGTTTTAGGTTTCTTCCCCTTTCAGACCATTTTTTGTGTGTGAAATGTTTTAAATACTTTCCAAGTTCTGTAGAAATACCAATTTCTCCTGAATATAGGACTCAGGTTATTGAAACCTTAAGGTTATCACATTTTTAAAAGTGTAAATAATAGAAAAAATCCTCAGCCATTTCAATTAAAGGAAAAAAAGCATGTATAAGTGCTTAGGAAAGAGATTAAAAAGTTAGGCAATCATTTGCTAAGTCTTCTCTTATCAAAAATGTTCAGGAGTATAGACTGTATTTACATATTCTGTGTATGTTCTCTATACTGCATAGAATATAATTGTTGATAGAATGAAAATCTATTATGTGGCAGTGACTTAAACATGTATAACATAAGAAGTTTGAAATTATTTTAATGTTACAGCAGCGATTCTGTGTGCTGCATCACATAAATAATTGTTACTTTCCAAAGCCCATCATGGCTTTCTGGCGTTTTCTATTGGGTACAATAGGCATGTATGGCCTCACGGGGGGCGGGGGGGGGGGCAGGGAAGAAACACTACGGGAAAGAGTAGGGTTCAGGCTAAACTTCCATGGCCTTTAATTCATAATTAACTCACTCTATTAAATTTTAAATTTTCTTCACAGATAGGTTCATACGGAATTTTAGATGTTGAAAAAAATTTTTTTAAAGATTTTATTTATTTGACACAGAGAGAGAGAGATTACAAGTAGGCAGAGAGGCAGGCAGAGAGACAGGGAGAGGAGGAAGCAGGCTCCCTGCTGAGCAGAGAGCCCGATGCGGGCCTCGATCCCAGGACCCTGGGATCATGACCTGAGCCAAAAGCAGAGGCTTTAACCCACTGAGCCACCCAGGCGCCCGAAAATTTTTGTGCGTTGTAAAATCTGAGGTTCTTGAGAGGGATTATTTTTTTATTTGCCAATATTATTTCCATAATATTTACTGATAGTATCGTCAAGAACTAAAGAAAGTTATTGTAAGAAGTCTTTTTTTTTTTTTTTGGAGACCTGTCTAATGCATTCAAGAGCAAGTGTTTTTTATTAAGTACATGTGTTCTTTTGTTATGTATTTTCACAAAACAGCATTTTTTACATTTTCAAGTTTTTGCGTATATACATGTATATATGTGTGTGTGTGTGTGTGTGTGTGTGTGTGTGTATTCTATTCTCTGTGGCCACTCTCATAAATACATCATTTTCATTCAGTGTTCATCTAACAAAGAAGTTGTGGGAAAAATTTGTAAAAATAATATTTAATTAGCTAGTCATGGAGGGCTGCCTTATATTTCAGTCCTGCAGCCATGTCCCACTGACGTTTCAAAATTTGAATCAAAGCCCCATAATGCAGATCATTGGCCTTTGGGTTTATTTCAGTCCATCTTGTAAATACTGAAGATAAAAATAATGTAATAATTCTCATTTATCATTCAATCTAAGAAGATAATCTCCAAAACTATGCTGAGTCTGATTTCTGCATGGCAGCTTCCAGATGAGTGGTGGTTGCCTTACTTAGACTGATGCTGTGTGCCCTGTTCCTCAATCTTCCTCTAACTACTTTTTGGATTTCTTTTTTTTTTAAGATTTTATTTATTTATTTGACACAGAGAGAGAGAGATTACAAGTACGCAGAGAGGCAGACAGCAAGAGAGGAGGAAGCAGGCTCCCCACTGACCAGGCATCCTGATGCGGGGCTCCATCCCAGGACCCTGAGATCATGATGTGAGCTGAAGGCAGAGGCTTTAACCCACTGAGCCACCCAGGCGCCCCACTACTTTTTGGATTTCTGAAAATGGTCCTAAATGTCAGTTATCATTTATTACCACATTAACGCTACTACTCCTTCCTAGAATAGTGAATTGTTTGTCCTCATGTCAAATGTCCTCAAAAATGGAGAAACAAAAGATTAAGTCCATTTTCGTCCTCAAAAATGGAGAAACACAAGATTAAGGCATCACCAATAGCAAGAAAAAAAGAAACAGCATATTCATTTGTGTGAATTAACTATTTCCATGCATTTACTATCAGGTTAGTTTCTAGGCCCCTGTAAGAAGAGAAATCTGACTCCTATTTACAGTCTAGCAAACATGATACCCTGCTTTAAAATGTATCTATTTCAGGAAAACTGACATGTCTGTTTTTTCATTTTAAAAAAGATAATTTGACAAATAGTTACTAAAATTGTTACTTGAAAACTCAGGAATGCTTCTTTGTACTTTTAGGAATTCTTAGACTCTCCATAGATGACCATTTTTTCTCCTTCATGTTTCAGGTAACATCCAAGCTTTTAAATAGTTGCTTTCTGACTAGATCATGGTTAGTTTTCTAAAGCTACAACTATAATAGGTTTCAGATACAGTAGCAAGTAAAAAAACAAAACAAAACAAGCAAACAAAAAACACTTCTCAAACTCAACACCCAAAAAACAAATAATCCAGTCAAGAAATGGGCAGAAGACATGAACAGACACTTCTCCAAAGGAGACATACAAATGCCCAAGAGACACATGAGAAAATGTTCAATATCGTTAGCTATCAGGGAAATACAAATCAAAACCACAATGAGATACCACCTAACACCAGTCAGAATGACTGAAATTGACAAGACAGGGAACGACAAATGTTGACAAGGATGTGAAAAAAGGGGAACCCTCTTACACTGTTGTTGGGAATGCAACCTGATAAAGCCACTCTGGAAAACAGTATGGAGGTTCCTCAAGATGTTAAAAATAGAGCTACCCTATGACCAAGCAATTTCATTACTAGGTATTTACCCTAAAGATATAGATGTAGTGAAAAGAAGGGACACATGTACCCCAGTGTTCATAGCAGCAATGTCCACAATAGCCAAACTGTGGAAGGATCTGAGATGCCCTTCAACAGATGAATAGATAAAGAAGATGTGGTTCATATATACAATGGAATATTACTCAGTCATCAGAAAGGATGAATACCCACCATTTGCATCAACAAGGATGGAACTGGAGGGTATTATGCTAAGTGAAATAAGTCAAGCAGAGAAAGACAATTATTGTATTGTATCACTTATATGTGTAACATAAGGAATAGAGTAGAGGATCATAGGGGAAAGGAGAGAAAACTGAATGGGAAGAAATCAGAGAGGGACACAAACTGTGAGAGACTCTGGACTCTGGGAAACAAACCTAGAGTTGTGGAAGGGGAAGTGGGTGGAATATAGGGTAACTGGATTATAGGTATTAAGGAGGGCACATGTTGTGATGAGCACTGGGTTTTAACACTACATCAAAAATGCATGATGTACTATGTGATGGCTAATTGAACATAATTCAAAACAAAACAAAACAATTACCTTTAAGCTTAGCAATAAAAATATATTCTATCAATTATACATTAATAGGTCTGCTTTGTCATGGTTCTTATGCACAGAAGGTCTTTAAAATACATTATTTTGAAGGGGATTTGTGGAGAAAAAACAGTGTTCCCTCATCGCATGTAAGAAATTCCAACCAACTTGGAATAACACATCGGGTTCTTTATTCCTGAGTCCTAGTCTGTCTCAGAATTTTTTTTTCTTTTTAAGATTTTATTTATTCATTTGACACAGAGAGAGAGATTACAAGTAGGCAGAGAGGCAGGCAGAGAGAGAGGAAAGAGGAGGAAGCAGGCTCCCTGTTGAGCAGAGAGCCCGATGTGGGCCTTGATCCCAGGACCCTGGGATCATGACCTGAGCCGAAGGCAGCGGCTTTAACCCACTGAGCCACCCAGGCGCCCCTGTCTCAGAATTTTTAAGAGCTACTGCCCTTATCCATTCTGAGTTCTAGCCATAGAAAACTACTAAAGAATCCCCAGTCATGTTATATACAACCATATCTCCAAGAATTTTCTTCTCTTATTCTTGGAATCAGAAATACTTCTGAACTTCTACTAAAAATCATATTCAAAGTTGAATGTTCCATCACCACAAGGACTCAAATCAAATCAAGTCAAATCAAATTCAAAGTTATATTTTCTTAAAAGTTGTTTGTGCTTCACTTCCAAAAATTAGCTGTTTTCTCCTTTGTATATTCATAGAGCTTTCTACATAATTCCAGTTATTATACCTTTTTGCTATATAATTACTTAAACATCTATTTCACATTTTACACTGTAGTTTCCCAGAACTAAATAAAATGTATGGTATATGACAGTGTCCACAAAGCTTGTGCTATGTGAAAGGACATGATAGTGCAATAATTTCTCTATCAAAATAAATCCGAGGGAAAGAGGAGAAGAGGTTGTATATATGTAAAATGCAAATCCTTGAGTTTCTGCTTATATTGGAGGTACAGACTCCAGAGCCTTACTGCCTGGGTAAAAATATTGATTACTTTCTAGGTAGTATGTTCCCTAGCTTAAGTTTCTTAACATTTCTGTGTTGTTTTTTCATTGACAAAAATGGTAGCAATAGCCCTTGCCTTTAGAATTGTAATCAGGATTAAACATGTTGATTTATCTAAAGAGTTAGACAATACCTAACAATAATGCATGCCCTATAACTATTTACTATTAGTACTATTGAAAAAGTCTACATTTTAAAGCACCATGTATTTTCCCCCAATTTAAAATATTAATACATAAGGAATATAAAATCATGAGAGTACTGGTGCCAAAAAAGAAGGGATATTTTAAAATTAACCAAGATACCATGGAATGCTACTTGGTAATAAAAGGAACAAACTATAGATGCATGGAACCCCTTCGGTGAATTGCTAGAGAAACGTGCTAAGTGAAAAAAGCCAATCCCAAACGGTTCAATACAGTATGATTCCATTTATATTAGTGTACATGCAATGATAAAATTGTAGATATGGAGAACAGATCCATGACCACTAGTTTTAAAGATGGGAATGGAGTGAGGAGTGGTTATAAATGGGCAATGCAATGAGTCCTTGTGGTGATGGAACAGTTTTGTATGTTAACTGTGATGTTGGTTATACATACATGGACCTAAGGATGTGACAAACATGCACATAATTAAATGTGTGTATGCACATACACACCATACCATCAGTACAATAAATCTGGGGAAACCTGAACAAGACTGGTGGATTGCATGAATGCCAATATCCTAGGTATGAACTTGTAGTAAGTTTCACAAGATGTCATCATTAATGGAAACTGTGTCTCTATTGCTTTACAAGTACATGTAAATCTATAGCTATCTCAAAATGAATGTTGAATTAAAAATTATTTATGATTGAAGTCATGATTGGATCCGAAATACTTAAGTAGTATGAATAGACATCTATTTCTATCTAGGAATAAACTCAGGTAGTTACATGTACATAAAAGTAGGAACAAAACATCCATCTTGGTACTATCTTTCTTGATTTGCTTGCATTTTAATGAATAATAAAGTACAGAAAAGATAAGTTTAATGGCATTTATATATTTCATTCTATTATGCTATTAAATAACCAACTCATATTTATTATACTTCATTTAAATGCAGAGTAATTTCCTTTCCTGAAATTGTTTGGCTGATAAATTCCTTTCACATTGTACTTTCATATGAGACATCTTCATCTTTGAAGTGTGGTATTTTCTCTATCCTTCATAACTGAAGTGAAAAATGATTGAATGAAAACTGACCCTAGACTGTGGCTGGGTAGTATAGCACGTGCAATTGTTTAGAACTTAAACAACCAAAGATTTTTCTGGATTTTACACGTGCAATTGTTTAGAACTTAGACCAACCAAAGATTTTTCTGGATTTTATTACTGACATTGTTTAACACTACCAGATCAAGGCGAAACAAACAAACAAACAAACAAAAGCAACTGCCAGATCAAGGTGATAATACAAAGCAGGCCAGCTTTTCCTTGATTTTATTGTTGTTGTTTAGTTCTATATAAATAATAAGTGGCGTCTCCCCTCCCCATGTCCACTCTTCTCCCGGAGCTAGACCCCTAAGAATTGCTCCCACCCACTTCCCTGACTTTGGCATGCAAATAGCCCTAGATCAAAACAGAACTTATATCTTTCCTGGAGTCAGTCCAATCATAGTGTGGAATACAGAAAAGAAGTAAAAAATCTAGCAGATTCCTGGCACAGGTGAGTAAAGGAGGTGACAATGACAAGACAAGGATTTAAGGAATTAAACGAAAAGATTTTTTAAGTTAGCTGAAATTGTAGAAAGATCATGGGGTACTTTAGCTGCACTAATTGGAAGATTACAGGCCGTATATTTTGGAGTGCTACTTAATACTTGGAGTCTTGCACACTAGGGAGATTAAATGACATGCCCAAATTCATAGAGTTAACTAACTGCAAACCCAAAACTTGGACTTAGGTCCATTGTTGACTCATTGGCTCACACCATGTTTTTGTGCTTAGAACATGCACCTCATAAATAAATAACCATTCTGTGGTTTCATATGCTTTATACATAACACAACAGAATTGGAAAGATGACTTCTCTTTATTAATTATTTTATTGTTGTTTTGGTTATATTTGCAAACAAATGCTATCAATAACTGGAAAAAGAAAAGCCCACCTACCCCCTTTTTCCTCATCCACTAATATTTATTTTATCGTACAGGACCCTATGGGAGGCCCATTTCACTCCTTTGTGTTCAGCACACTTCCTTCCGAGCCTGCTCACACTGGGACATTTTGCTATTTGGCCCTCTGTATATCATTGTTTGGAGTCTCTCCTTTGAAACAGGTTTCGGGGTTTTAAGATCCCAAACGGTGTAAATTAGATGAGTACTGCCTCCGTGGGCCAATAAAACGTAAGCCATTTATCCCTGTGCATTTGCTGACCTTTTGATCCTGCATTTGCAAAGGAAATACCAACCACTCAGTCAGGATTTGGTCTTCCCATCTTCCCAGTTGCCACGGAAATGAGCCCACTGAACCTTTAGTATTTCATCAGAACTTTTTGCTATTGTTTATTGTATGTATCATATGTATACATATCTCAAGGGATGAGAATAATTTTGAGTGATTTTATTAAGGTGCATATAAAAATGTTTTCCTAATGTTAGTTTTCTTTAAGGTGTTTCTAATTTTTTTCCTGGGATTGATGATAAAATGAATTCTACCTGCAAGACAGAAGGGGTTTGTATGCTTGAATGGTGACACTATTTTTGAGATAAAGTAAAAGTTCAGGAGAGAGCTAGCTTTCATTTATTCATATAAAATATTAAAGCCCTATTTTTAAGCATTAAAATTGAAAGAGGATCACAGGGTTCCAGCTAAGGTCATTTGAAGTTGATTTGTTTTAGAGAAAAATGTGGTAAAGAAATGAATCCTGAGATAGCCTGCCTCCATTATCAATTTTTTAATCATTAAAAAAAAAAAAAACAATGTTTTTAGGGCTTTTTCTTGGCTTTTTTATAGGAATGTGGCCATACTTGACGAATAGAATAAAAGCTAGTAGTTGATGGGTTCCAATGGATAAAATTATTCCAATGGATGGATTTTTCAAATGGATAAAAATTTTTATAGAAAATGTGTATTACCAATATGTTAAAAGGATTTTTAACTGTAAGTTGTAAACACCATAGAAGTAATTTAAACATTTATAAGGTCATTTGGTATCATTTTCTGTCATGATTGAATGATCACACCCCCAGTCTATACTCTAATAACCTTAAAAAATTTTCTCGATAAAAGGGGTATGTTTCTGCAATACCATTCCAGGGTTTTTAATATGTGTGGTTTTGTTATTGTTGTTTTAATCTTAGATATATTATTTCTCTCTTAAAATGATGCACATTAAACAATGCATAATTATACTATTAATCTTCAGGTGAACAGTGCAAATGAGAGTAGATATAGAGTTCCATGTCCCAAAATAAATTATTAATGTAGTTAAATTCAGGATGGCTTGTTTGATTCATGGATGGATCCGGGCAAAAGTGTTGCAAAAGCTTTCGTTCTTTTTTTCCTTCCTTCCAAATTGACTTTTCTGCTATTCTTCAAGCATTTAATAGAATCAGTTTTAAAGAATGCAAGTATAAGAACAATATTTGTAAAGGTTTCCTGATTTTTCTCATCGATTATGCCATGCCTTTTTTGAAGGAGTTGAAATCAAATGCTTATTTTTGATACAACTCAATTTAATGAGCATAAATAACATAAACACTGTTGTTTCTTGCTGGTATTCTCCCCTTTACTCTTTCTTTAATTCTTTCAGCACCTACATCTTGGGAGGCCACTCTGTGTCAGGAATTGTCCCAAACACTGATCAGACACAAAACATTAGGCTGTCAGGTTCTCTTTTTCATACAGCTTATGATGTGAAAGTGAAAGCAAGCCAAAGAAGCAAGTACTTTACAGTGTAATACGTGATAATGAAATTTAAGCGTGCTGTAGTAGAACTTAGACAAAATGACTGTTGCGGAACCTGAGAGGCTGACCAAAGAGACATCTAGGAGGCATCTAGGATTTGAGGTGGTCAATGAGTAAGAAGAGTGTTTCAGGTAGGAAAACCAAAAACCAAAAATCAAAAACCACTGGTGAGAAGAAAAACAAAGAAAGTTAACTATAGTTTAAATCTGGATTTTTATGGAAGGAATGGTGACATGAAAGAGCAGGAGCTAGACCATAATTGTTTTAATATGAACTTTAATATGGGGCGGGAAAGACTAAGAATATGCAGGAGCTTAAGAGAGTATGCCCTTTCATTCAGGTAGCAGATCACACGTAGGGTCACTTGTGTTTCTGATACATGTACTACATATGATATTTGAGTATTATATTGGGACTGAGAAAACACCCGTTTGTACATCATGCTAGGTGGCCAGGTGGAAAGGACTTCCTTCAGGACCTTGGTTCTCAATTGATCATTGAAACTAAAAGTTGTATTTAGAGATGCAAAGTGAGAAGGATGAAAACAATACCATAACACTCTTTTTTAAAAAAGCTATTCAGGGCTCCTGGGTGACTCAGTGGGTTAAAGCCTCTGCCTTCGGCTCAGGTCATGATCTCAGGGTCCTGGGATCGAGCCCTGCGTCAGGCTCTCTGCTCAGCAGGGAGACTGCTTCCTCCTCTCTCTCTGCCTGCCTCTCTGCCTACTTGTGATCTCTCTACCTCTGTGAAATAAATAAATAAAATCTTTAAAAAAATAAATAAAATAAAATAAAAAAGCTATTCATGCTAGTATCTAGATCAGTAAGTTTTACTTTCACATTTTTTGCTATTTTTTCTTCTGGAAATGAAAGGACAATTAGAAAAGGATTCTATTTTATCCCCTGGATTCTACTAATTTTCTGCATGCATCCTTTGTTAGTCCTGTGTTCATAGATACATGCATAATTACATACATGAAATATGTATGATATATACTTATATATGTGATTGTATATTCTACAATGTAATACATAATTTATGTTATCTGTAAAATTAGGTATATATATATATATGTAGATATGTATATATAGATAATCCATTTGAATTAGCTGGTAGGAAATAAAAATTATCAAAGATATTTCATTGTTTTACATAATAAAATATTACAATTTTAAGCCTTTGTTGATCTAGAAGCTGTAAAATACAGTTTTTGAAATTTACTAACAATGAATATCCAGTGTTAGTGACAGTCTAGTGTATACATTCAGAAGGCTGTCTTTATGGAATTTTTAGAGTTCCTTCATTTTATAACTTAGAGTTATCCATCAAGGTTATTGTATGTCTCTTGGTTTTACCTAAGGCTGCTTCTAACGTCTGTTTTCAAGACTACTGGAATTAGACAATTAACGACATTAGTATAGTTGATGGTCTTGTCTGTAAGAATGGTAATAGGCTTCAGAAGATTAATAGCATGAGTAGGGTTTTATAATGGAACATCTGCAGAATAACCATTAAGCATATTTGTCATAGTAATTTTATTTGTGATTCTTATAACAGAATTCTCAGTAACCAGCTAATATTTTGTACTGGCCAAATATGTATTCGAAAACCTGTTTTTTTTTATGGTTATATGCCAAGAATGAGGGCATTTGGGTTATGAATAATTCAGGCAAAACATAATTGACCATTGTAATAGTAACATTACAATTTCTATTCACCTATTTTGTACCTTGAATTGAATATTTAACAGAAACCAATAAACTTAATGAGCTAATTAATACTAATCAGGAAGAAAATTGCATAAACACATTAATTCATTATAAATATTAACTGAACCAGTACCTTAAGTGTTTTCTGATAATTTTGACAAATGAAATATACTTTCAAGGTAGATTATGTTTTGTTTTGAGCTAGGGGTATAGAAAATAGCCACATTAACTATAAAGATATATACAGCTCATATGACCCTTTCAGGCTCAGTGGGATATAATAATGCGTGGTACCATATAACACGGAGTAGAGAAGCATTTATTTCTGTATCCCAAGTAATCTCTGAGGCATCCATTTCATCTGTCCATCTGCAGATAAAAGGTCTGCCTTGCCTTTTTTTCCCATTTTGTTGCATAGTAGAAGCTTATTTTAAACCAACAGACGAAATGACTTCAGTAGTACAGAAAACCTCATGTATGAATAGAAATTCTTATCCTTGACTCCAGTCTTGCCTTGAGTTCATCATATTTGTGGTTTCCCCAGAGGGAATATATACCATTTTTCAACTTCTTAGTGTTCCTGGTGAAATCGCAAAATATATCATCTGGAAGGAGATGTTTGAGTTGCATCAGGCTCTGCATTTGTAGGTTCATAATCATGAACCCTCAGTGAGTTCATGGGGTGATGAAAAGTTCAGTGTGGTGGAGTAATTCTGTGAATGGCATGTTAAATGAAACATGATGGTGCGGTAAAACTCTGGTAGAGAGGTAGGCTGAGTTTAGATTATGAACATGGCTGTTTGCTTTGTTAATGGGGTTTTATAGTAACTGGGAGGTAATAAGAATGGTTATAAGGTAGGGCACTAGCCATTCTCGTGGCTTTATGAGAAATGATTTGATTGAGAAGGGATTAGTGACCAAGAAAAAAAAATTAGAAGGCTGTTGACCACAAGAAGACTATTAACAGAAGATGACTAAACCCTAGGAAGGCAAAAAAATAAGGATCAAGAGATCCCCAGGCTCTTACTGAGATAGATTAGACAGGATTTGATGATGGACAGTAGAAAATAGGAGTGAGGAATAGATTGTCTAAGATGCTCTTAGTTTTTCCTGCACAGGCAAGAGTGGAATAATCACTCTATTAGTGTAGCCAAAATTAGAAACTGAAGAAAAAGCCTGGGTGAGAGAAAAGTAAGTTTGGTTTTGGATTTCAGTTTGAAATCAGTTTGAGGTCCCTATATAGAAAATGTAAGTAAATAGTAACAGTTAATCCTATATGGCAATGACATTTGGGATAGACATGGGCATCGTCAGATAAAACCACCACCACGGGAATGGATAATACCATCCAGGGAGAACTAAGAGTAAAAACAGAAAAGGGGAAATTTCTTCTTAAAAGAAAGGGCAGAGGCAGAGGGACAGATGGGGAGACCATGGTGGAATCGAAGTAAAGGAGAAGAAACCTACTTTGAAGATAACAAAGAGTAGAAAAGAGATTTTAGCAATAGAGTGAATAAAAAAAAAAGAAAAAAAAAAAGAGAGGGAGAGAAAGAAAGAAAGAAAAAAGAAAGAAACCCAAGCAACCTCCCCTGCAAGCAGCTATCTTCGCCACCTGCACTGAAGCCGATAAATTGGAAAATTGGGAGAAAAGAAAAAGAAGAAAACTAGGGTGAATCAATATTGCTGGACTGTTAAGCCCTTGAGGATAATTAAATAAAATATAATTCTAGCCATTGGCTATAGTAATTAGCAGGCAATTAGTAACACTAATAAGAACATTTCTAGTACAGCAGTGATGACAGTCATTCAGTATTTATCTGACTTACGGCTTTTAACCACTTTTGTATCAAAAAGTAAAGACATTTTTTTTTTCAAATAGCCACTTTCTTTTCAAAGCAGACATATGGCTCAAATAAACTTAAATTTAGTTAACACAGAGTATAATATTAGTTTTGGGTGTACAATTTAGTGATTCAACAGTTACATACAATACCCAGTGGTCATCACAACTGCACTTAAAGACAGAGAGCGAACTGGTGGTTGCCAGAGGGGAGGTAGGTAGGTTGGCAGTTTTTTGATTACTGATTCAATTTCATTGTTCATAATTTGTTCAAATTTTCCATTTCTTCATGATTCATTTTTGACAGGTTATATGTTTCTAGGAATTTATCCATTTCTTCTAGGTTGTCCAATTTGTTGGCATATAATTTTTCATAATATTCCCTTTTATTCCTTGTATTTCTGTGTTATTGGTTATTTCTCCTTTTTCATTTCTGATTTTATTTGAGTTCTCTCTCATTCTATCTCTTTTTCACCCTTGATGAGTTTGGCTAAAGGTTTATCAATTTTTTTTATCTTTTCAAAGTAGAGCTCCTGGTTTCATTGATATAGATAAACAGATGATAGATAAATAGATACATAGATATATATCTCTACATAGTTACATATATATACATAGATATATATATATATACACATAATACATACATGTATCAATTTTTTCTTTTTTTTTTTTAGCTTAAACTTTGTTTATTGCTGTTCTATATGATTTCCTTTCTTCTACTGGTTTTGGGTTTTGTTTATTCTTCTTTTTCTAACTCACTTAGGTGTAAGGTTAGATTGTTTGAGATTTTTCTTGCTTCTGGAAGTGGGCCTGTATTGATATAAATGTCCCTCCTAAAACATCTTTTGCTGCATCCCAAAGATTTTAAACAGTTGTGTTTTTATTTTCATCTGTCTCCATTAATTTTTTTAATTTCCATTTGATTTTTTGGTTGACCCATTCATTGTTTAGTAATATGTTTTTAACCTCCATGTATTTGTGCTCCTTCCAGATTTTTCCTGTGGTTCATTTCTAGTTTTGTAGTGTTGTGGTTAGAGAAAATGCATGGTATGAGTTTGGTTTTTGGAATTTGTTGGGTCTTGTTTTGTAGCCTAGTATGTAATCTGTGCTGGAGAATGTTCCATGTTCACTTGAAAGGAGTATATATTCTGCTGTTTTAGGACGGAATGCCTTGAATATATCTGTTAGATTCATCTGGACCAATTTGTCATTCAAAGCTGCTCTTTCCTTGTTGATTTTCTGTTTGGATGATCTATTCATTGATAAAAATGGGGTTTAATGTCTCCTACTATTATTGTATTACTATCAGTTACTTCCTTTGTGTTTGTTATTAGCCGCTTTATGTATTTGGGTGCCCCCATGGTGGGTACATAGACATTTACAATTGTTATACCTTCTTGTTGGATTGTTTCCTTTATGATTATATAGTGCTTTCTTTATCTCTTGTTTCAGTCTTTGTTTTAAAGTCTCTTTTGTTCAGTGTAAGTATTGCTACCCTGGGTTTCTTTTCATTTCCATTTACAAGGTAAATACTTTACCATCTCTTCACTTTCAATCTGCATGTTCCTTTAGGTCTGAAATGAGCCTCTTATAGGCAGCATACAGATGAGTCTTTCTTTTTCATCCATTCTGTCACCCTATCTTTTGACGGAAGCATTTTATCCACTTATATTCAAAGTCGTTATTGATAGGTGTATACTTATTGCCATTTTGTTACTTGTTTTACTGTTGTTTATTTCGTAATTCTTCTTGGTTCCTTCCTTTTGCTCTTTTCTGTCACAGTGTGTTGGCTTTCTTTAGTGACATACTTGCATTCTTTTCACTCTATTTTTTGCATATGTATTACTGGTTTTTGATTTGTGGTTATCATTAATATTAAGTTGATGGTCACTTAAGTTTGAATCCATTCTTTACTCCTCTCCCCCAATCCTCAAAGTTCTAGATATATGGTGTCATACTTTACATTCTTTTATTTTATGAATCCCTTGGCTGATTTTTATAGATATGCTTATTTTTACTGCTTTTGTGTTTCCTACTTTTCTTATTCCTATTTATGGTCCTTTCTTTCCACTCGAAGAGTCCTCTTTCACATTTCTTGTAGGGCTGGTTTAGTGGTTATGAATTCCCTTAACTTTTGATTGTCTGGGAAACTCTACCTCTCCTTCTAGTCTGAATGATAGCTTTGCTGGATAGAGCATTCTTTTTTGCAGGTTTTTTCTTTCAGCACTTTGAATATATCATGCCACTCCATTCTGGTCTGCAAGGTTGCTGCAGAAAAATCAGCTTATAGCCTTATTGGGTTTCTCTTTGTATGTAAATGTTTTCTTTTCTTTTGCTGCTTTTAAAATTCTCTCATTATCACTACCTTGGCTATTTTAATTACTGTGTATCTTGGAGTGGAACTCCTTTGAGTTGATTTTGTGGGGACTATCTGTGCCTCCTGGATCTGGATTTCTCTTTTCTTCTCTAGATTGGAAGAGGTTTCAGCTATTATTTTTTCTTTTCTTTTCTTTTCTTTTTAATTTATTTTTTTATTCTTTGCCCCAGGGGTATAGGTCTGTGAATCATCCGGTTTACATCTTTCACAGCATTTACCAAAGCACAAACCCTCCCCAATGTCCATAACCCATCCACCCTATCCCTACCCTGCCACCCCCCAGTAACCATCAGTTTGTTTTGTGAGGTTAGGAGTCTCTTATGGTTTGTCTCCTTCCCCATCCCATCTTGTTTCATTATTTTTCCCTCCCTACCACCCACGACCCCCCACCCCAACTCTCAAGTTCCTCATATCAGAGAAATCATATGATAATTATCTTTCTCTGATTGACTTATTTCGCTCAGCATAATACCCTCCAGTTCCATCCACGTCGTTGCAAATGGCAAGATTTCGTTTCTTTTGATAGCTGCATAGTATTCCATTGTATATATATATATATATATACCACATCTTCTTTATCCATTCATCTGTTGATGGACATCTAGGTTCTTTCCATAGTTTGGCTATTGTGGACATTGCTGCTATAAACATCCGGGTGCATGTGCCCCTGAGGATCACTACCTTTTTATCTTTAGGGTAAATACCCAGTAGTGCGATTGCTGGGTCGTAGGGTAGCTCCATTTTCAACTTTCTGAGGAATCGCCATACTGTTTCCAGAGTGGCTGCACCAGCTTTTTTTTTTCAAATAAATTTTCTGCCTTCTTGTCCATCTCCTCTCTTTCTGAGATCCTATAATGTGATTGATTGATTGATCGATTTTTTAGAGATAGAGTGTGTGAACAGGGCAGGGAGAGGCAAAAGGAAAGGGAGAGAGAGAATCTAAAGCAGGCTCCACACCCAGCACAGAGCCCAATGCAAGGCTCAGCCTCACAACCCTGAGATCATGACCTGAACTGAAATCAAGTGTCTGACGCTTAACCAACTGAGCCACCCAGGTGCCCTCATAATATGTTTATTATGCTTGTTGGTGTCACTGAGTTCCTTAAATCTATTTTCCTTTTTATTACCATTCTTATCACTCCTGTTCAGCTTGGTTGTTTTCCATTACTCTGTCCTCCAGTTCGCTGATCCATTCTTCTGCTTCCTGTAGGATACCATTTATTCCATTTCATGTATTTTTAATTTCATTTATCGACTTCTTCATCTCTGATTGGTTCTTTTTTATGTTTTCTATGTCTTGGTTAAGGGTTTCACCGTGATCCTCCACTCTTTTCTCAAGTCCAGTGAGTATCTTTATGACCATTACTTTAATTTCTTTATCAGGCATATAACTTATTTCTGTTTTGCTTAGGTTTCTTGCTGTGATTTTGTCCTATTTTTCATCTGGGACACATCCTTGTGTCTCCTTAATTTTTTTCTCTCTGTGTCTGTTTCTGTGTGTTAGGGAAGTCTTCTTGCAGCTATGTCTTCTGCTATTGAAAACAGGAGAAAAAAATGGCCTTATGAAGAAGAGATCCTGTAGTGCCCTGCAGGCCAATGTCTCTTGTTCATCAGAACCTAGCTATTGAGGAGTGTCTCTTAAGTGTGTTGCATGCACCCTGCTCTTGTAGTGAAGCTGTTTTGCTTTCAGTCTAGTCATTTGAAATTGATCTCTTTGCCTGTTGTAGGTAGGACTTGGTCCCTGGATTGTTGCTGGGCCTGTCTGGAGCTGACTTGGGCTTATGTTGAGTCAGACCAGCTTTTGTCAGAGATGTTGTATCACCAAACTACAGGCAACACAGAGGTAGAGTGTACAGTACCAGTAAGTTCCACATCTGTGGGAGGGCTCCCGTAGCTGCTAGAGACTGAGGCAGGCCAGTTTTTGGTGGGGAGGGAGTGAACCCTGAAGCACATGGTGGGGCGACCTGTGGTGTTAGCAAGTTTTTAACTGGCCTTCTGTAGGAGGGACCTGGAGCTGAGGCCTGGCTGGAGGCAGTGTGTCCACAGGAGAACACAAGGGTCGAGCATGCTACTAGCAAGTTAGGTAGCCAGCGTTGTTCCTGTGCTGGTCCCTGTTGGTGTCCATGTGTCTAGGCGTCAGGCTGGTGGAAGGAAATGGTGCCTGCCAGCTCCTTTGGTCTTAGAGATATCTTCAAATAATCCCTGCATCTTTAGCACATACTCTGGGATTAGTAAACAAATATCCATCCCATATACCCCAGGGGTTTTTCAAACTGCTGCTTCTGTGCTTTTCATCTGTTTGTTGGGCTGTTTGTTGTGCTTTCTCTTTAAGGGCAGGGTGAGTTTCATCTCACCCTCCCTGGTGTGATACTCTCTTTCTCTCCCCTCTCTAGGCCCATAGGGTTTTTCCCTCCCACAGACAGTCCAGCAGGTTCGCTTAGCCCCTCACCCTGTCTCTGCCCTTCCTACCCTTTATGATGTCTCCTCTTCCCTACATTTCGCTACAGAAAGTTTGTTCTTCCAGTCTTCAGGTCATTTTCTGGGTTATTTACACTGATGTGGCTGTTATCTAGGTGTATCCATGGGAGGAGGTGAGCTTAGGGTCATCTACGCCACCATCTTCTTTGGAAGTCTGTAACGCAACATGTTTTGTTGAACTTCAACCTCTATTAAAATCTTGGACCAAAACCTAACCAATGGTAAGGGAAAAAATGATAAAGAAGCCTATACCACCATATAATAAACACTTAAAAATAAAACTTTAAGAAAAATATATAAATAGCATCACTAGAACCTTTATTCTGGTTTACGAGGGAGACTGGCAAACATCTTTTCAATATCAATTTGGGAGACCTGTTTCCATGTCTGGTCATTAGCTTTTAGCTGCCAAATTATAGACATCAATTAATGTTCCATGGGGAGGGGGAAAACTTCAGTTTCAGATATTTGAAGAGTTAGTGTTTTCTTTAGTGCCACTAAATAAGTGACATCAAGAGTCAGTTTATATTTATACTTGAGAATATAGTATCTATGACATAATGATGACCGGCCTTAAAATTTTACCATAAAGAAAGTAGCATAGAGTTTAGGATTACATGCACAGGAGTTAATCTCTGTGGATCAGTCAATCTTTTTTGGTTCATTTGGTTAGTCTCTTTGGTAGAGTAAATAATTGTTTCAATATTGCCTGTAAAGACTTTATGATTTTCACTAGCTTTATATATGAGTTTAACAAATAACACATTTTACAAATATAAATGTGTTGTATCTCAGTATCCAATTCAATTGTTAGGCAGTCTTCTACTTTTTTCTAGAAATAGAGATCATAATTTTGCCTTCTCTCTTACTGTGAAAAGATAATATCCCCCTTCCCTCCTGTTCACATGGATATCATTTCTGGGTATAAGTCACTTGATTCAGAGATCTATGAACCAAAAAGACAATCTGTCCCACCTCCACGTAATGTATCATAATAGAACAGAGAGACGAATATTCTAATCAACATTTGTCTCTTTAGTGTCCTTTAATTGAGATGAGTGGCAAACCATTTTTATTTTCTTCCATAATACTGAATTTTAATGAGTTCAAGCCAGTTGTTTTTCAGAATGCCCTCTACATCAGAATGCTTGATTGTTTTCTCATACTAAGATTCAAGTTAAACACTTTTGGGAGGGATAAAATATGGGTGATGATTAGCTACAGTTATATTACCAGATGATAGATGATAGAGGAAAAGTCTTAGGTTGCTGTTCACTCTGTAGATTTGCTGCTTGTTGTGTCAGATGCTGATGCTAATGGTACTGCTGATGCTGGAACAATGATCTCTGATGCTGGAATGTGATCGTTTGAAGAATTTAGTAGGCAGATTTATGACTCTCCTCCCCCCAGCTCCCACCCCTACCCAGGTTCTCATCACTGGCTATTCCATCAAACACTAATCTAGGCACTTCTATGAAGATACTTTGCAAATGGAGTTGAGATTATTAATTGACCTTAAAAATAAGTTAACCCTAAATTCTTTTCCTGATTATCCTGAATTATTTGGGGGGGCCCAGTTACACAAGCCCTTGAAAGGAGAGTAGTGTGAAAGATGTATTGGGAGAGTGAGGGGGAGGAGAGATGATGCTGAGGAAAAGTTGGATGTGAAACTTGAGAAAAACTAGACTTGCCAGTGCTAATTTTGAAGATGGAGAGGCAGGTGGGGGGAGGGCATGGATCAAGAAGTGGAGCCAGTATCTGGAAGCTGAGAATGACCCCTGCTGACAGTCAGTAGGGAAATGGAGCACAGCCCAGCAACTTCTAGGAAATGAATTCTGCCAACTACTTAAATGAGCTTAGAATGGGATTCATCACCAGAGCCTCCAGAAAAGTGGAAGCTTTTCCAACCCTTGATTTCAGCCTTGTAAAACTCTAAGCAAAAGGCTCAGCTGTGCCACACTGAATCTGGATTTTTTTTTTTCAAATGTTATTTATTCATCTGACAGAGAGAGACACGGCGAGAGAGGGACACAGAAGCAGGGGGAGTGGGAGAGGGAGAAGCAGGCTTCCCGCTGAGCAGGGAGCCCGACGCGGGGCTCGATCCCAGGACCCTGGGTTCACGACCTGAGCCGAAGGCAGACGCTTAACGACTGAGCCACCCAGGCGCCCCTGGATTTTTTATCTATAAAACTCTAACATAATGAATTTGTGTTTTTTTTAATCACCTGAGTTTGTGCTAATTTTTTAAAGAAGTGATTAAAAACTAATACAATGTAGGAAGTGGCTGTGGCTTCCTCAATGGAGCATTTTAGTAATACTTTTATTATAAGGTAATGAGGCTGGGACATGTGTCATGTGACTCTGGGTCACTTCTGATAAGGGACGGTTTTCTTATTTGATTGTGTATGTACTGTCTGTCTCCTTTGCTGTCAGCTGACTTGAAGCCAGGCACACCAAGAGATACTCAATAAATTTACCAAATTACCTTATAATTAAAATAATGTACATCAAGATCTAAAGATACATAGAATGAAGCATCCCTAGCATAGTTGTTTTCTGAGTCCTATTGATCCAACACTGTCACCCATTCTTTTGAGTCATCATATTTTTTCATATTTTCTTTTTCTAATGAAATTTTTATTGTTTTTATTTGTTTTACAGTTATGGGAAGGCAGTTATAAGAGACTGTCTTAAAAAAATAAAATAGAAAGAATAAAATAGGAAAAAAAAGATTGTCTTAGACTTCAGGAATACTCTGTTCATGGACCTTGTTGTCAGTATTTTCTATTTTAATGAACTCCTGGAATACAATAAAAACTGCCATTCACTTATTCATTCATTCATCAAAGAAATACGCATTGAGTGTCTCCTCTTGCCAGTCATTGTTCCCATTAATACTTTTGTGAAAATATTCAGGTGGTAAATTGATTTCACATGGTGAATATGAAAAATAAGAGTTCACTGTATTAAAGGTTAGCAATGGTACACTTCCTACGTTTTGAGCAATATTCCCAAGTTAGCATAATCAGTTTTCTTAAGGTTAATATTTGTTAAATGGGTATATGCTAGATTGTTATGGACTTCTTCCCACTTAGACACCACTCTGCATTCAGATATGAGAAATCTACTTAATACTCCAGGGTTTCCCAGGACTATTATAAATAAACATCAACCTTGCCTGTGCCTATATCTCTTGATGCTATAAACTCACTAATTTCTCTGTCATTCTCTAGGATTCAAGTGTACCCATGTGTAAACATGGGTTATTATATATACATATACTTTCTAGCCCTGTCTGTTAAGAGAGCCTTGCAGCAATGACAGCGCCATGGCAATGAACACAATCTGCATTCCAATTTTGCTTTCTAATAAAAAGAGCTAGCACTCCTTGCAAAAATGGTTGTTTCAAGGGTTGGGATAGGAAATACACAAGAGGATCCATCTGCCTGGAAAATTTGTCTCATGCTTCTAGTGAAATGGATAGCAATTGAAGGAATTTGAACATATCAACAAAATCTGATTTATGCTTGAAAAAAAATCATACTGGCTGCTCTATTGGAAATAGATGCCAATAGTTAAGAGCAGGAGCAAGCACACCTGATAGGAGACTAGTGTATTAATGTAGATAACAGAAGGTGGTAGAAATTGGGAGAAGTGGTCAGGTCCTAGATATATATCGAAGATGAAGTCTATACCATCCTGATTAATTAGAAGTAGAAATAGGATGTACATATAAGGGTGGTGTGTGTATATGTGTGTGAAACAAAGAGGGAGGGAAAGAAAATTAAACCCAACCTTCCATTTCCAGGGAGTTTCAGTCGGAGCTACTGAGTTTAAGTTTTTAAAAGGTAAAATGGAGAGACGATAGGAGAGAAGAAAATTGGTGGAGAGAGGGGGAAAGTCAGGAAATCAGTTGTGTACATGTTTATTTAGAGCTATCTATAGGCTTCTAAGTAGAATTAGGCAGTGGCAATGAATCTATAGCTAAGGGTAGAAATCTGCTAACAATACCAATCTGGAATCATCAGTACATTGCTCATATTCCATCAGGAAACTGAGTCAGATTATCAAGTGAGTGAGTGCATGTAGGAAAAAAAGTCCCCAGGCTTAAACTTGGGGTACAGTTACAGTCACCATATTTTGGGTCTGCAGTTCTAAATACAATTTGATCTAAATTACTGTTTTTGCTAAGTTGAATTTTAGTAATGATTATCACCACCCTAAAAAAAGTGACTTAGCAGGGAGATTTTAGGCTCTATGAGGATGTTAGTGGGGTTACATGTTTTGGGGCAAAGGCTTTTAATCACCATTCCCTGTATATTTTGCAAGCTACTAAAAATAGTCTGGTTATTGCAAAAATGTTAATTTGTTACCACAGTGTGTGTAGGGGTTAGAGCACACATTTTATTGTCTTGAAGGTTCCATTTTGGCCCATAAACCCATAAAATTTTTGCATTTTATTTCATGACAAATCTTCATTTGTCTCAATGTGAAAAACTCCCCAGATAGTCCAGCAAAATTGGCTCTTCATGAATATGTATCAGGTTTAGCCTGCTTTAAGTTCATCTCTCACCTAGTTCTCAAATCCTAGAATTTGAGTAGTTCATCTCCAAATTAGGTGATATAAGTAGCCTTATGGCTTATTGGAGTAAAACATAGGTTTTGGAACGAGAAGGCTTTGAATCACATTCTCTACTCATTGCAGTTGATAGTAGTTGATAGTAATACTGGTAAGGATATTATTAGAGTTACTAGAGAAAATCTGTTTATGATGCTTAGAAGAGTATGTAGTAGCTAGCTTTTGTTATCATATGTAACATCATCTCTGTTGTTACTGAACTAATGTCATAAATTTAGGAAATTCATCATCTCCTTTTAAAAAATACCTGGCACATGGAAAGCACATAATGTGTAATCTTATTCTGATATGTAATGAATTTTCATTTCAAAGTCAAGAGAAGAAGCTGCTTACCTCTAAAAATCCTAGGTAAAACAAGTTTAAGAGGGCTCCTGGATGGCTCAAGTTAGGGCTCCTGGATGGGTTAAAGCTTCTGCCTTCTGCTCAGGTCATGATCTCAGGGTCCTGGGATCGAGTCCCGCATCGGGCTCTCTGCTCAGCAGGGAGCCTGCTTCCTCCTCTCTGTCTGCCTCTTTGCCTACTTGTGATCTCTCTCTCTGTGTTAAATAAATGAATGAAATCTTAAAAAAAAAAAAACAAGTTTAAGAAACTCTTATATGATTATTTCTTGCATATTTTTATTTTCAGGGATTATAAACAATTTCTAAAAATTCCCCTTCTTTGATGAAATGTTTGGATAGCAAATATCAAACTTTTAGAAAATAATGAATGTTTTTTTCAATTAAAGTATTCTTTATTCTTTCAATTTTCTTAGTAATTAATGGATAATTAGAACTATAATAAGAATATTTTGCATATGTATTAATAAATTAGTATTCCTTGTGTAGTTACAATTTCCTTAGTTCATTCCATTCTTCAAAATTTGACCTATGTTTCTCTGAAACAAAAGTTGAGACATGGTTATGAAATGGGACAGCTGATTTGAATTTCTGGCAGACAAATTCACAAATTCATGTTTAAAAGGCTGCTTTGCAACACTTAACCATTCTACCTTTAGCTGAGATCATCTTTTCTCTAAGTTTTTTTTTTTCACCTGTCTCTGGTGTGTGTCTCAAACTTGAGTATAAGCCTAGTACCCAGGGACTATTTCAAATTCACAAAATTTATATAGAAAACAATTCAACATTTTTAGGCATATTTTGCTGCACTGACAGATACCCATAAATTAAGACATGCTTCCTTTTCCTGCTTAGCACTGTAACCATCTGCTTAAAAAGTGTTTGATTAAATATGATATTGCAGGTCCTTCATTAAATGGGACTCCTGAGTTTCATTTTGGGCTCCAGTGAACAATTCTGAATGCCATTCAAAGTGACAGTTCAGGTCTGCTCTTTTTTTCTCACACCCATTTGTAAAACTTTCATATTTTTGAGATGCTCTTCAGAGAGGAAAAATGTAAATGGGGTGAAGTTGACTGCTTGCTAGCCTTTACAGTGCAGCAGCTGAATGGACAGTCTTCTACAGTCCTCTGACACATGGTCTGTCTGCTTTATAAACCACCAGATTGATTAACGGATCCCATGAAGTCCTAGTAGAATAAGGAACTGCAACTCCTGTGTGTAAATCAGGGCTTGACAAGCCGTAAATATGAGACATATGGTGTCTGCTTTATAGCACAGGCTTTGGAGTTCAGCAGAACTGGGATCATATCTTGGCCTCATTGCTTCCAGTTTGACCTTGGGAATATTTATGTTCTGGGTATCATTTTCTCCAATTGAAGAATAAAGATAATAAAAGCTACCTCTCAAATTGTTTGACAGATTAAATAAGCTCATATGTGTGTACAGTGTCTGATACTCATTAGCACCAATAAAAAATAACCATTTTATAGAATGTGTTGTCACTCGTGAGGCTGGCTTTGTGTTGCCACAAGTGATAAAGGCATTTGGCTTAGCAGCTCAACCCCATACAATGTCTGAGAAAATCAAAACCAAATATGATTATTTTTTTTTTAAGGAAACCCATCTTTTTTAGTTGGCTAAGCCAGTGGTTTGCAAGTTATCTGCCTTAAAACCCACAGTGTCTCTGACTTCACCCCTTTTTGCCAGCTGTTCTGTTATGGTACCTTGTCCCAATCCTCAGTGTGTGCCTAAGAATTTTTCTCAGGTTTGTCACTTATTTGGGATGTAGGTTCCAGTCCTCTTGAGTAGAGCCCTGGCAGATGGCCAGGCTTAAATACCCCTCTTTTTCTAGCAGTTTCTTAACCGTTGTTTGGCCCAGCTGCTGACTAAATTCTGGATTTCCCTTGACTCTATTCTAGTACCCAATAAGCTTAATCTTGCTATAAAATTAGGATATTCCTACCATCCTGGCGTCCTGGGAAAGCTGGACCATACCCCAAAGTACTGGAACTTAGATCTCTGCTCACTTCTATGGTCAGATTAGTTCTCTAGCTTCTCTCTTTGCTCCTCAATCTTAGCTGCTGTCTTTTGACAATGGAAGATGTGATTTATAGCCCGAAAGTACTTGTGACAAGCAAACAATGCTTGTCTATCCCACAGCAAGGACCCCTTCTTCCTCACTATCATGATCCTGTTTTTGTTTGGATCACAGTATGCCCAACTTTAAATTGTGAATTGTTAATCATAGTTCCTCTGACTAGTGATTGTTTTAGGTGCAGGCATGTAACCCAGTTTCTGCCACTAAGATATAAGAGGAAGACAAATGAGAGACTTTTGGAGAGATTATTCTTCCTGATTTGAAAAAGAAAAAAGAAGGAATCTATATAAGGTGATAACCCTTTGTCCTCTCCACCACCCTTTCAGTTTTGAATATTATCCTGGAAGAGGTTCTGAAACATTTTTCAAACATTAGGTGACAAACCCGGGGATGGAATTCAAGGCAGAGATGGAACAGACAAAGATTCTTAGCCTAGGTTCTTGAAGGCATCACTGATAAATCGAAGAGCCAGACACTGCCTAACTCTGTGGTTTCAGTTAGTGTCATTTTACCAAACTCTTAATCTGATTTTCAGTTATATGTAGCCAGAATGTCTTAACTGATTCAAGTGATATGCATAGTAGTAACTGAGAGTTCATTTTAAAAATTGTATTAGCGTCTAAATGATCTAAACCTTCTTTGTCAAAGGATCCAATGAGTCAGAAATTTCCTACTTTTTCAATGACAACTAAGCAAAGAAGAAGTCATTTTAAGATTTTATTTTATTTTATTTCATTTCACTTTTATTCACTTCCTTTCTTTCCATAGGGAAGAACATTGGTTAATTCAACAATCACTTCTCATGTCCTCAATGTAACAAATGTCCTTTAAGAGCAGGTAATTGACAGGGAAAGATGAAAATTGCTCACAAATAACTGTAGCACAGAGCAATATATGATGAATAAGCAATAAAAAGTAAGATGTGGGTTTGTTGATAGTAGAAAGATTACTTCCATTAAACCCTTTCTAAACTACATGTCCTGAAGAAGGGAAATGGGCATCTTGAAGTAATGGAAATAATGAAAGTTTTGAAGCGGGGGAAAAATCTGAGTTTGGTTTTTCCTTACCAGAGGAATGACTCTACACAAGTTAATTAAACTCTGTTTTGAAGTTTACATATTTGTAATATGAAGATAATAACACCTTATTCAAGGAGTTGTTGGTAGTTTGAATTATGCATATGAAACCCCAGGGGCATGGTTGTTACTCCATATATTTTAATTATTGCATTCATCTTGGATGTATAGAACAAATGTTTTAGAATAAAAAGAGTCATTATCTTGTATTTGAAGATTGCATTTTCACAAATTCAAATTTTTTTCTTAAAACAACCTTAAGAGGTAGGCAGTAGAGTTAACTTCATTTGTAAAATGAGAAAAGGGGATTTAGGTGCTGTGTTGTTTTGTGAAAAGTAAACTAAATGAGAACCCATAAGATGTGAATTCGGTCTTACTTCTGTACAAACCTGCCCCATGACTGTGGGAATCTCATGTAATTTCCATACCCACACAGAAAACACATTTAACTCTTTATAAATTAGAGAGATTCAACCATATAAACTCTAATTCCCTCTCTAACTCTTTGGTTGCTAAAATGATGTGGCCTTCAAGAATGTAGGGTTTGGGACTTGAACTCACATATTGTGATTTTCAGTCCAATATTTTTGAGGGGGACGACCTCACACTAGTTATAGGTGAAACGATAACTTAAATAGGATTTAGATGACAAAATGGTCCCACTCTCAGTATCTCTAATACAAATTAATCATCTTTCTGCCACTTACAGTTTCAGATTAAAAGAATAATTTACTACCCTATATAAAAAATCAACTGAGTTGATTAAATTGATGAAGTTAAGAAAAAGGATTAGGCATCCCATCAGCAATGAGAATAGCCTATGACCAGAACTTGGTTTCAAATACCATTCTCTAATAAAATGAATCAAAACTTCTTGGGTGAATAGTTAGATTTAGGGGCTAAAAGGGAAAATATAAGATCAGATTGGAGTACCGTGTAGTGACAGAAAATAAGGATATGTTTGAAAAACAAAAATACAGGGGCATGTGAAAGGAGCACAAGAGTAAAACCAAAAGAGCTACCAGTGGGCAAAGCTGAAACAATTTGAACAACACAATAAATAACATTTATTTGTAATAACATTTATAATGAACTGGATTGCAGCACGAAGAATAAAATGAACATCTATAAATCCATACCGATATAAATACATAAATGAATAAATAAATAGAGAAGAGATAAATCTTCCATATAGAAGTACTCCAAGTCATTTATGGTGGCAGCCCTCCTTCAGTGGATTAGACAGTGGAGCTAAATCCCACCTCCCAAACACACGTATACAAACACTCTGCTGGCATGGGATGTATGCAGTGACTTTGTTCCAAAGACTAGAATATGAAAACATCCAGGGAGCATGAGGATAGAGTAGGAGGTTCCAATAGCTTCATAATAGAGGAACCTGCCAAACACTACCTGGGCTAGGTGATCAAGGTTTACGTCAACAGTGACCAGTCATGCTGATATTATGTATCCCCGATGTGATGTGGTCAGAAAGGCAGTTCATCTGTGTGATGCCTCCCCAAACACAAAAGCCCTGGGTAACTATAAGAACAACATCAGGGTGCCTGGGTGGCTCAGCGGTTTAAAGCCTCTGCCTTCGGCTCAGGTCATGATCTCAGGGTCCTGGGATCGAGGCCCACATCGGGCTCTCTGCTCGGCAGGGAGCCTGCTTCCTCCTCTCTCTCTGCCTGCCTCTCTGCCTACTTGTGATCTCTCTCTCTCTCTGTCAAATAAATAAATAAAATCTTTAAAAAAAAAAAAAGAACAACATCATACAGACCCAAATCAAAGAACATTCTACAAACTACATGAGTAGTATTCCTCAAAACTTTCAAGGTCATGAAACAGAAGGAAAGACTGTGAAACTATTTTTTTTTTAATTTAAATTCAGTTAGCCAACATATAGTACATCATTAATTTCAGATGCAGAGTTCAAAAATTCATCAATTGCATATAACACCCAGTGCTAATCACATCACGTGGCCTCCTAGTCCCCATTACCCAGGTACCCCATACCCCACTGACCTCCCCTCCAGCAACCCTTAGTTTGTTTCCTGTAATTAAGAGTCTCCCATTAGTTTTTCCCCCTCTCTGATGACTTCCCATTCAGTTTTCCCACCCTTCCCCTATGATCCATTGTGCTGTTTCTTATATTCCACATATGAGTGAAACCATATAATAATTTTCATTCTCTGATTGACTTAATTTCGCTCAGCATAATACCCTGTAGTTCCAACCAAGAGTGAAACTTTTACAGACCAGGAGAGGCTTAACCATGAAGATTAAAAGCAATGTGGCTCCCTCTAAAGGATCCTGGCATAGAAAAAGGACACTAATGGACAAATTAGTAAATGAAATAAAAAGTCTAGAGTTTAGTTAATAATGTGCCAGTGTTGGTTAGTTGTGACAACTGCTCCTTGGTAATGTAAGCTGATAACAATAGGGTAAAGTAGGTGAGGAGTTTATAGGAAATCTTTGTGTAAATCTACATCTGTTTTAAAAAGTAAATGTTTATTAAAGAGAGAGGAGATTTGTAAGTCATCATATTCATTTCTAATATTTTAATTTATAGGAATATAATACCAAAAAAGAATTACATTGCATAACATACAAGGAAACACACCCTCTTTTTTCCTGTTGTTTTGTATCTGTCCTTTTATCTATTGTCACTTTACCAGAATAAGTATATTTGAAGGCCACCAATTTTCACACATGCAAAACAGCTTCTTACTCCACCAAAAAGACAGATGAGGCACTTATTCCTACAACTGGCCTCAACATGCCCTATGATTTTAATAAGTAACTGGCTTAGGGACAATTTTGTTTTTTTCAGTTCCAAATGTTGGGTATGTGTATGCATGTGTGTGTGTGTTGTTTATGTATGTATGTATGTATGTATTGCAATTATCCAAGCATTTTAATTGTCACCATCATTTCCTGGCCACTACTGTCATATATTAATAATTTAAACTATAGCTGAAAGAATTTATGACATGAATTCTTATTAATGATGTATTTTTCCCTTACCACTATAACTAGTGAAAACATTAAAAAAAACTGTCAAAAGTAATCCTCTATAAAATGAAAAATTTTCCAAAGGAAATCTAAGTAATGCTACATAACTATGTGTAGAGCTAGGGAATTTAGACTCAGGCCTTAAGGAAATGCCCTTAGTTTCTCTTTGTTGGTGCTGTGAGAATTGGTGCTGTGGGAACCCCCACATGTAACTTGTCCTAATGTACTCATTTATTTTTCATTCTATCTGTGCAGGGACATGGATTGTATTGTAGGAGAGGGATGTTGCACCCTTGCCCATTTCTTCCTTTTTTAGGGCGTGATCGAGAGTGATCATTCAAGTGGAGGAGATGGGCAGTCTAAGTTCGGGCATTGCTGCTTGGGGTAGCTGCGCACCAGTGCTGGGAACGCCAGCCGCCCCGTGGTGCGCACTCACACACAGCTCATGGGAAATGCAGACTTTGTGTTGCCATCCAGTTGAAGAAGGCACAGCTGCCTCTAAGAGCTGCTGCTGTCAGGCAGTGGATAAACCCGCTGACTTTCCCTCAGTGACCTTGACTTCTTTTCATTTCACTAAGTTAACAAATTATTTCAAGGATCTGTGCTGCCATAGACTTAACAAAACATATGGAGCATGTTATTTTAGAGCCAGGGTTGAATCCAGCCTCTCCAAGTTACTATTTGTGTAAACCATGTAGAATCCCTGAAATTTGGTTACAGCATATGCATTAGGAGACCATTCATATGTACCTCATATCGCTGTCTTGAGTGTAAAGTGAGATTGTACACATATGCGTATGTACACATACACTCATGTACACACATTTACAATGTCAATTTAAACAGAAGTAAAATAGAGTCAAGAGTTTGTTGTTGAATTTGCCTAAATTTGTTGTACAATTTGCCTAAATGACAACTAAGGTAGTTACTCATTTTATGATTAATGGAGATATAGTGCTTTTCTAAAAGTCATATTTTCAAGGAAATGAGTATGACATATATAATCTCCATTGACAAACTCAAACGTGGATGATTTCTTCATTTGTTATAATTAAACATAATTCCAACCTCCGCCCTATCACCACAAATATAATAGAAATCTTTTATTGTTTGGAGGACTCATTGTTCTGGATCATGTCAAGTATGGGGAAATGATGTAAAGTGGAATTGGGGATCAGTGTGATCTGTCAAATTATATGTTATTGTTATGTGTTGACCCTGTCTTTTGGCACATTCGGATCTGAAATCTGGTGCTATCCAGTGATTTTGCAGGGATTCCTTTGCAACCCAACCTAGCTTTGTCTTCAGGATCTGCTTTTTCCTCAATCCTGGGGCCAGTCTTACTGTTTAGCCATGACACTAATATACCCCAAAATATCTCTACCTTTGTGTTTCTATCTGAGAAATCTCTTTCTAGATTATCACCAATAGAATGAAAATATAAGAATACTTTTCTTACTTCTTCAAAGATATTCTTCCATGTCTATAACTGCTTTTGTCCATCCTTTATTTCTTTAAAACCTTCCTAATGCAGGCCTGGGTGGCTCAGCTGGTTGAGCCTCTGGCTTTGGCTCAGGTCATGATCTAAGGGTCCTGGGATTGAGCCCCTCTCAGTGGAAAGTCAGTTTCTCCCTCTGCCTCTGCCCCTCCCCCTGCTCGTGAGCTCTCTCTCTTTCTCATATAAATAATGAATATATTAAAACAAACAAACAAATGCAGTCTTCCTAGTGAATGATAAAAACTTGGTGCTTTCGAAGACAACAGTTAGAATTCAGTCTAATTCTTCAATGTGCCATAAGTCTTTCAGGTAACACCTTGAAACCATTACCAGCTTGAGAGCTGACAAGGAATTAGAAAAAAAAGGCTTCTAGGGAATTAAAAAAGATAAATAAACATAAGCTAATATCTTAGATGCACATTTTATTTATTTACACATGAAAAACCTTGAAGCAGTGATGGAACCAGGAGCCTTGAGATGGCTTGCTGGTTCACGGAGTGTTAAAGGATACTTGAAGGTAACTAGACAGCACATTTGAGGAATATAGAGAAATGCTGGAATTTCTCATATATGTGTAGATAGTGCAAATATATTTATTTTATATAATAATGCTTTGATTTTTGGCAGGAGTTTCTAGATAGACCTGTCATTTTGGAATAAAAACAAATGCTTCCCACCATCTATAACTATGCCAAATATCAAATTGAATAAACTAAATTTAGAGAAATAACCAACTTTTTATTTTGTAATCTGGCAGAAGTACAATAAAACCTACCAACATAAAAGAAGAAGGTTGAAGTTCCTGACAGGGATTATAATTAAGCAGCAGCATATTATTTTGGTGAAGGAAGAAAATAAACATATGAAGTCTCTATATATATCAAGAAGAATGCATATCTGAGGAATAAGATAAATCTGCACTATAAATTACTGGCAAAGGAAGAAGCCTGATAATGACAATTAAATTTAGGAAGTTGAAATGTGCAAAAAGCAGAATAAAGTGGATCGTGACTAACAATGGGAGCCAGAATATGTTGGCAATGAGTGAATGCCCTCTGTGGAAAATATTAGGAGGTTATTTCCTTGAAATGGAAATGTGAAAATTAGAAATTAAATTGCTTGACCCAAATTGTCACCTTCCCCAGTTAGGATGTAGGCAATGAAAGAGACATTGCATTTGACATTTCAGAGGTTCTTAGTGTTCCTAGAGACAGAGATTGTGGTACAGGTTTTAGAAAGGAAGGAATATTAATTAGAGTGTGGTGAGAAGAAAACTCTCATGCACAGAGCCATGAGAGGAGACAGGGAGGTGAGGCAGAGTGCTCAGGCTTCTTGGTGAGGCTGATCAGGAAGGAAAGGAAAACCAGGGTATCTGTTTGAGGGCAATGCCCTCAAGGGCTTAAAACTCTTAGTTTGAAAAGATTTTATTTATTTGAGAGAGAGAGAGGGTGCGAGCTTGTACAGGCGTGGGGAGAAGCTGGGAGAGGAGGGGTGGGGAGTGGGGTAGGAGGAGGGTCTGGGAGGAAAGGAGAGGTGGGGGAAAGAATCTCAAGCAGACTGTGCTGAGCACAGGGCCGGCCTGCATGGTTTGACTCCATGACCCTGAGATCACGACCCTGAGGGCAAATTGAGAGTCAGACACTCAACCTATTGAGCCATCCTGGTGCCCCAAGGGTTAAACCTCTAAAGGATTAAAGAGTCTTTCATTCAGACACTTTTGAATATGGCTGTCAGATGGGAGAATCTCCAGTGCCAAGTAAAGATGCAAATTAAAAATCAGTCAAGAGTGATGTGAGTAAAGCCCTAGCAGAGGTGGATTGGGAGAGGGAAGAACAGGTGCCTTTGAAAGGGTCAATGTGATGATGACAACTCAAAAGATTTAAAATGACTAGAATAGTAGTATAGAGAACTTCAGTCTTTGTGACCTCTGTTTTCTCTTAGAATTGACTATATGGGCGTATGTCATCACTTGCAACAATCTGGCTATGTTCTTTCAGGAAAACAATATGTAAATATTAGCAAATATTTGAGATTCAATATTTGCAAGGATTCTCAGGGTCCTGATACTCAGAAATCTTAGTTTCCTTTGTATGAATATTGAAATCATTCCAGGATATTTTTTGCATAACATAACAAGTTAAAAGGAAAGTATGGTGAATAAAAATAGAATTTTCTTATGATTCATATTCCACTGTAATGTACAAACTTGTTTTCAACAAAATGGCTAATATGTGTAGGAAGGATAGGGGCAAAGGTAATATGAAAGCTGTAAGTTACAATAGTTGGATTCCTTTTCCAAACAACACTGAATGAAAGTATTGCAAATGGAAAAGAATTATAGTAAGAAACATAACTAGTTAGATTCAGGTGATCAAAAAACAGTTGTTTCATTGTAGAAACAGGTAATCACCTATAAAATGTTAAAATGGATAAATATATGGAAAGATAATAGCCAAGCTTATGAAATTTGCTTTCTTATTTCAAGAGCCATTATACTAAGTTAATATTTAATGTTTACTTTCAAATCAAAGAAACAAGGATATTAATTTTGAACTATTATAATCAAAGTAAGAAGGTTATTCCCAGCCATTAGCTATGAATTTAGAAAGTCAGATTGAATTTGTGTTAGAAATTAAAATTATATGCATGTTATATGCTATATTTTTTACTGCATTTCTACATTAAAAAATAAAATAGTTAAGTTCAAGCAAGTAAGTTTTAATATGAAAGTGGATAGTAGACATTTTTGCAGCTTACCATTTCCAGGAACATGCAGGGATTGAATTTACTTCATATCATCAAAGTTAGGTATGACTATGTGATTTACTTGACATCTGAAGGGAGGTTGCCTTTCTTTCTGCCCCTTCTTGCTGGAGGCATGGTTCTCCATTCCTTCCAGCAGGAGTCCTGGTTTGGCTCCATGGAGGACAGCTTTCTGGGAAAGTCACCAGACTTTTAGTGGACTTTATGTGAAGAAGAAATAAACATTTGATGTGATATGCTGATGTGATTTAGGGATTTTTTGTTACTATAGCATATACTAGCATATCTTAACTTATACAAAATCATATTTAATATTTCCTTGAACATTTTGATGTCAAATTTATATAACTGAAACATAAATGAGAATATGTGCTTAGATTAGATTAATGGGATCTCTAAGCACGATATACTTGAAAAGCAATGGAGGTTTTCTTCTATCTAATTAATATAAGACTATATTCAAATTAAAATAGACTGAAAGGAATCACATTATGTCTGTCACTCTATAGTATCTACAATTTGTACAGTATGAATGTCCAGAAAGAAACCATCTCATAGTAGGCAAATCCTTGTAGGTTTCTTGTTTCTTCTTTGAAGGTTAGGAACAGAATTTATCACCTGAATCATTTGTCAGTTTATTGAATCACACTTCCATAAACATTTTTAAATGTCTGAACTTTGGCAGGTTTTTACTAACATTCCCTTGATTCTCAAATACCAATTACTGATCTCAAGAAAACCTAGTAAACTTAGTTTACTAAACTAACTTTATCCAACACATAGGAAAGCAAAAGAAATTCAGATTGCAATGGTTAACTGTATTGCCACCTAATTATTTTTCTATGGAAGGATGTTCCTACCACCAGCCAGGTAGTACTAAACTAAATATTGATAATAAGCTGGCTCGAGAACAAAACTAAGACCATGTCCTTTCATACATTTATATATCCTTTCACACCTAGATTTTCCCTGTCATCTGGCTCCATTTAAACTTCCTTTAAATTTCATTATAAGCAGTGACTACATTTCCATGGTCATTGTATCTTTACCAAATATAGGCAACCTCTTTAAACCAGTGAGATGACAAACGTGTCATGTATTTCTCCTATTCTGTCATTAACTTTGATGAATCTTTTGATGCTTATGTTTCACAGAGCCTTGCAAGTATCTACTTCCTACTTAAGAATTTCAAATAAAAATATGAGTCCCCAAAGTATTAAATAAAGAAATGAGTTAAATACAATCACTGACTTCAAGGATGGCAGAGTCAACTTGGGGTAGGAGAGTCAGGCAAACAGATGACAATGTGACACACAAAGCCCCATTATGAAGATATGTAATCAGTGATGACTAAGCACAAAGAACCTCTTTATCTGGGTAGTAAATAAAAGTTTCCCAGATGGGATAGCATTCAGAGTCTTGAAAATCAAATAGATATTAATCAGATGTAAGATAGAGGAAAGGCATGTAATTCGGAGAGCAGGATTATGTAAAAATCTTTAACATCAAAGAATAGAGTATTTAGGTACTCTAGAAAGGAATACAGCAAGATACATGGATGGAGATAAGGTCATGACAGGAGAGAAAGCTGAAGAGGTAGGTAAACTTTAGATCATGACCAATGTTGTATATCATGGAAAGCTCCTCAGATTTTTACTCCATGTAATATGTAAAATGTTTGCATATAATAAATGTTATAAAACTACAAATTCTAATAAATTATTCGTTGAATTAAATTCATACATATCTACATCTATAGACTGAATTCAATTTAATATTCACTCCTTGTAAGATATTTTTGATCCGGTATCTCTCAACTTTTTTGCTAAAGAAAAATAGTCTGGCTCAGCGTATTTGAATAGTTGAGAACTTTCCAATCAATTTCATCTTACCCATGGAAAATCCATTATATAATGTAAGGTTGGCAGTATCTTAAACATTTACCTTAGTTACCATAGGTGAAAGTGAAAATCAGTGTGCTAATAGAGCTACATGGTGATTTTCTGTCAACCATGAATTATGATTATTAGGAAAGTCAGGGAGATAAATACAAAATATCAGTTCCTTAACGGAAATAGCTGAGCAAATTTTAAATTCATGAGTTCCCATAGATATTATGTTGCTTGGAAATATTTATGTGAATATTATGGTGTCCAAGTTTCATGATAAGTGGTTTCTAAAAAGCTGAGTTGCACCTCTAGCCAGTTTTTGGTGTGTGACTACATTAATCTTGAATGTGGGACTATATTAATCCTTCTTACACTCTTCTCAGCAAAAAGAAGAAATGTGTCATCCTCAAAACAAGCCTCTAAACAGGTCGGCATGAATTTGAAAGCATATTGACATAAATGAAGAAGAGCAAGAGAAAAACGAGCATTTGTAGAGCACAAAGATTTATTGTAGCAGGAGAAGTCAAGGCAGCTAGAGAAATGAGTTGCTGTTGCCTGTTTGCACAAGTAAAACACTGTTCTACAGAATTCATTTTGTAGAGTTGATATAAGGTTAGAAATTAGTACCTCATGTCAAGACCAACTACATAAGGAAGTTTTTATCTTTACGATAAATTTGATACACTCAGTTTAAAAAGCTGGATAAACTTTAATGAAATACATAAATCTTCAGAGCATATAATATCAATATTAAAAAAAAAACAATCTTGGAATATGAAAAACACATATTGGATAAACCTGAAAACAGCCACCAGCTAGTTAAGCTAATGCTTAGATATTGTAATAATGAACGTTGGAGCATTTTGGGACAGTCTGTACATGATATTATGTGATACTATTGCAGAGTATTTGTCTGCCTAATCCGTGGAACATGGATAATTTTGATTTTCATTTTCTTCACTTCCAAAAACTCAACTTTTAAGATATTAAAGATGTCACTGAAATTTAGGTCTGCATTACTAGATGCTATGTTGTACTAAGAATTAATATGGAAAAGCTTAAGTTATAGGCTTGTTTTCTGAGCTACAGAATGATTTCCTTGAATCATTCCATGAAGATTACTGACTAGGTACTATATGGAAAACACTTCTCTGATCTGGGGATGTGCAATTTTAGAAAACAGAGTCACTATTCTTATAGTGCATCTATTATATTAGAGGATGGTCAATTGATTACACATAAAATTCTGATAGGTCAGGTGGCAAAGATTTCATGACTGTTATAAAACCTATAACATGTATAAATTATTTTGTTGAACTCATAATTCAAGGTGGAAATAGGAAGATGGTAAAGTTGGTTCCAAAGAAATATTTTGAGAATGGTCTTATAGGCATTTTGAAAACAAGGATTGTTAGGATAATATTCCTGGGCTAGGCAACAACATTGGGTAATGTTCTCTGGGGCAGTATAACACAACTATTAGGGTTATTTTTCTTCTGAGGAGAACTCTACAAGTTAATATATTATATAACTGAGTCTCAGCTCTAGTGAAATAGGAACTAACAAAGAGAAAAATTATCTTAGAAAATCAAGTAATTCTTAGGTGTTCTTATTAAACAGTACACAAATATGATGTTCTTGTTAAACAGTACACAAATCAAGGACATGCAGTGCTCTCTTTTGATTTCCAAGTCTATAATAATTTTATTCTTAACATTCTCCATTTTACTTGCTGCCTTATGCTTTCCTTAGGTGAAGACCTATGACTATTTTTAGCTAATAAGATATGAATGAGAATTATCACAACATATTTTTACATGGTATAGTATGAAGCTTGCTTATGATCGATTCGTTAGTTAATCTATTTTGCCCTGATATGCCATCTGAGGAAGATATATGTCCTATACTGTGTGGCTATAGATGGTGGGTCCTCCATGAGCCTGCATTCTTGAATGACTGTGGTCTTAACAGTCACTACCCTTCCCCCGAGGGATACCAGGTAACAACATTTAAAATAAATGATTGATACATATCTCTGTGATATGCATTTATTGTAATTTGAGAGTCAACTGTTTTATTCTGTCTAATATAAAATTTGTACCATAAGTATGGTGACATCTTAGAGGTTAGCAATCGTTTTTTAGGAGCCTAACATAAGAGTCTTGAAAGATGAGAATCCATGTTTCACACTGCAAAATGTTTAGTAAAATTCTCTTGAAGTACTTTGATAGCCCAGATCAAGTACTCGATAAAATTATATTTCTAGAGAAAGAGGTTGGAAAATGGAACATTAGTAGTATATGTTGGTTACTGTTTGTAGGCTGCATAGTGTTCTCCTGAAAGTCCTATCTTGAAGCCCTGCCTTAATCACCAATGTGAATGTATTTTGAGATAGGGAATTTAAAGCAATAATTAAGGTTGAATGGAGTCATATGGGTGGAGCCCTAATCCAAAATGACTGGTATCCTTATAAGAAGAGAAAGAGATACCAGAGATGCAGGAGCACAGAAAAAAGGCCATGTCAGGACACAGTGAGAAGGCAGCCATCTCCAAGATGAACAGAGATGCCTCAGGAGAAGTCAGACACGTAGATACCTTGATCTTTGACTTCTGGCGTCCAGAACAGTGAGAAAATAAATTTCTGTGTTTAAACCACCAACCTGTGGTATTTTTGTTATGGCAACCCTACAGATTAAGACGGTTGCTATTGACAACAAATTACAAGAAAGAAATTATTAGCAAAAGAAGAAAGAATGACTCATTGGCCCCCTTAGAACCTCAATTTTTCTAAAGCGGGGAAAGAACTGAGAAGACTGCGTGGCTCCCAAGGAAATCCTCTTCCCCAAGCGTACTTCAGACACCGCCAAAGAGGATATAGGGAGAAGAAAGAACCTGGAGGAGGCCAAGTTAACAGTGGAAAGGGTAATTCTTCCAGGGAGCAAAATTAATGCCTAATCAAGAATCATTTCACATCCCATGGGATAGCTGGGTGGCTCAGTTGTTTAAGCATCTGCCTTGGGCTCAGGTCATGATATCAGCATCCTGGGATCGAGCCCCACATGGGGCTCCCTACTCAGGCTCTCTCTGTAATGAATAAATAAAATCTTTAAAAAAACAAAAGTAAGGGGCGCCTGGGTGGCTCAGTGGGTGAAAGCCTCTGGCTTCGGCTCAGGTCATGATCTCAGGGTCCTGGGATCCAGCCTGCTTCCAGCTCTCTGCTCAGCCGGGAGCCTGCTTCCTCCTCTCTCTCTGCCTGCCTCTCTGCCTACTTGTGATCTCTCTCTCTGTCAAATAAATAAATAAAATCTTTAAAAACAAACAAAGAAAACAATACAAAACAAAAACAAAAGTAATTTCATATCCCAGAGTAAAGTTGTTGGAATTGCTAGAGTAATTGCTTGGTATCTCACATTCTTCTCAAAAAAAATTTTTTTTAAATTAACTGTCCCCATTTCTCTATTATGCATTTTTTTGGAGAGAGAAATGAAGATTTTCTTGCTTGCTTCCTTCCTCCCTCCACTCTCCCTGTCTTCCTTCCATCCTTCCGTCTCCACTGGACTGCATGTAGATATTTCCACAACCACAGTTAGTTCCTGGCCTTCAGTATGGATTCAGTGCCTGGCTAAGCTAATTGGCTTATCTCTACTGGGGACAAAGTGAGTGTTCTAAGTGTGGGAGAAAGGAAAAGGCCTAAATATGTTGAGATATTATATCACTATTGAAAAAATTTTCAGATGAATATATAGATAGAAAACTTTGCAAATTTTGGAATCATTGTTAACTATTCTGTATCCAACCACATTGAACATTAGGTCATAATCAATATAGCCATCTGAAGATATTCTTAACTTCAGCTTGGTTTTGGTACTATAATATTACACATTACTTATTTTTAAACATCTTATGTAATTTTCTCCCATTTTTTTAAAGATTTTATTTATTTATTTGACAGAGAGAGAGAGAGAGAGAGAGAGATCAGATCACAAATAGGCAGAGAGAGAGAGGAGGAAGCAGGCTTCCCGCAGAGCAGAGAGCCTGATGCGGGCCTTGATCCCAGGACCCTGAGATCATGACCTGAGTCGAAGGCAGAGGCTTTAACCCACTGAGCCACCCAGGTGCCCCACCTATTGCATTTTTAATGCCCAGCAGAGTACTGGGAATTAAGGAGGTTCTTCTTTGATAGACAACTTCTTTTTTTTTATTAAAGATTTTATTTATTTATTTGACTGAGAGAGAGATCACAAGTAGGCAGAGAGGCAGGCAGAGAGAGAGGAGGAAGCAGGCTCCTTGCCCAGCAGGGAGCCCGATGCGGGGCTGGATCCCAGGACCCTGAGATCATGACCTGAGCCGAAGACAGAGGCTTTAACCCACTGAGCCACCCTGGTGCCCTTCCCATTTTGAATTATTATCGCTTAACTCTGCCTAGATTCCTTTGCCAAAAAAAAAAAAAAAAAAAAAAAAAAAAAAAAGTAAAATAAAATAAGTACAAAAGGACCTTAGTTTGTTGTTCTGATCCTACCAATCCTGCCATTTAAAGTGCTTTTCTTCTTTTATCTATATATCAAGTGGGAAAAACAAAATTGAAGTAAGATATTTAAAAGGTTTATAAGGGATATAAACATATTACATATTTTCTTTTTTTTTTTTTACTTTTTTTTTTTTTAAAGATTTTATTTTTATTTATTTCACAGAGGGAGAGAGATTACAAGTAGGCAGAGAGGCAGGCAGGGAGAGAGAGGGGGAAGCAGGCTCCCCGCCGAGCAGGGAGCCCGATGCGGGCCTCGATCCCAGGACCCTGGGATCATGACCTGAGCCGAAAGCAGAGGCATCAACCCACTGAGCCACCCAGGCGCCCCATATTTTCTACTACTGTTTCTATAAAGTTAAAAAGCACCAATAAAAATATGTTTCTGTTATTAATATTTTTTAAATGACTCTTTTTCTTTACCAATCAAAATGAGTTATTTTCCTGCTTGGGTTATATTTTGTCTTACGTTTCCCACTGACTATTTAATTCCTTAGTCAGGTAGTTGATTTATATGAAATTCTTGTTTATGTCTCTAATGCCCTCATGTTATTAGGGATGAATGACTTGAAATAGCAAACAAATTAGGAAGATTTCTCAAGAGGTATTTAACTCTGGCAAAAACAAAATAATTAAAAATATTAAGGCAATTTATAAATTAAAAATATTAAGATGATTCTGAAAATTTGTTTCATTACCAAGCCAAGTTGGATTCACCTTTTCATCCTGTAAGTATTAAAAAAAATCAGAAGAGTCATTGCTTACCACACATAATGATGTTCACCAGACTGGAAATGCCTCAAATTCCAAAGTTAATTACAGTAGCGTGTCAGTGTGGATAGTTTTATATTATGATTTTATCCATTATCACACCACTGAGGATATTGCTCTTTTCAGTAGGATGCTAATTATATAGCAACAAAATTATCACACACTTAAAGTCAGTATATATAACAGATTTTTTAAATCTCCTAGATTTTTGTTCCCACCTCAGTATGTATGTGCATTATAAATCTTATGTAATGAGCACAATGACCTTTTGAGATAGGTATTATTATCCTCATATTACAGTGGAGGAAGTTGATGTACCAAGAGATTAGTAATCATCTGGCTCTCATTTTCTATTTCTATGCAAAATCTTTCCCTCAACCTAGTGGCTTAAAACAACCTTTTATCTTCCTCATGAATTTGTGGATCAGGAGATTAGAAAGGTCTTGGGAGGGCAGTTCTCTCATGGCTACAGGATGGACAAGTAACTAGGGCTGGAGAATCCACCCCCAACCCAAGGTGGCTTCTTCACTTACATGTCTGTTGCCTTGCTGCTGCCTTGTCTCTTTCTCTTTCTATGGCATATCTACTTCCAGACCTTTCTATACAGTTTGCACTTGTTGGAGCATGGTGAACTCATTAATAAAAGTGGAGAGTGAGAAGCCAGTGAAGCCAGCATGTACCACCAATCAAAGAAGTTGAGGATAACACTCTAAGGAAAGTTTAAGATAATATGAGAACATAGAAGCCTTTATAACTTACCTAAGTTTGTTATTTTTTACCCCGTCTGTTTTTCTATAGTGACTAACAAAATAAATTTCAAATCAAAATTTCAAATAGAAACTTATTTTAAGGCTATAAAAGTAGAGGCGTACTAAGAGAAACTATGCCTCACTCTGTAAACTTTTCTGAGGGGGAATATAAATAGCAATAGATTTAAGGGAAAGAAAAAAAAAAGCTATATTCATAAGATCTGTGGGGAGGTAGAAAAAGTTAGAAAATGAGAATGCCCAGCAGTCTTTCTGGGAAGTTAGCATTTGGGTTTGGGGTTTTTTTTTGTTTGTTTGTTTTTGTTTTTGTTTTTGTTTTTTGCAGATTTCCCATATATGCGAAAGAAAATTTGAATCCATATTAATCTTAGGAAACATTTAGAAGGCCTTTCCTTAGGGTGTCCCATATATATTTTTTAGAGATTTTATTTATTTATTTGACAAGTAGGCAGAGAGGCAGAGAGAGAGAGAGGAGGAAGCAGTTTCCCTGCTGAGCAGAGAGCCCGATGCGGGGCTCAATCCCAGGACCCTGGGATCATGACCTGAGCTGAAGGCAGAGGCTTAACTCACTGAGCCACCCAGGCGCCCCTAGGGTGTCCTATATATTGTACTACAGGCATACCTCATAGATACTGCAGACCACAACAATAAAATGAATATTGTAATAAAGTGAGTGCAATGAATTTTTTGTTTTTCCAATGCATATTAAAGTTATTTTAGCGCTATATTGTAGTCCATAAAGTTCGAAGTAGAATTTTGCAGTAGAATTTCTCTAATTTCATTTTTGGAGTATAATTTTGCAAGTAGAATTATGTCTAAAAATATAGACATTCCTTAATTAAAAATGCTTTATTAGAGGGGCGCCTGGGTGGCTCAGTTGGTTAAGTGGCTGCCTTTGGTTCAGGTCATGATGCCAGGGTCCTGGGATTGAGCACCATGTCCCATGTCGTGCTACCTGCTCAGTGGGCAGTCTGCTTCTCCGTCTGCCTGCCTCTTTGCCTACTTGTGCTATCTCTCTGTCAAATAAATAAAATCCTTTGAAACAATTCTGTATTACAAAAAATGCTAACCATTATCTGAGCTCTCAGTAAACTGTAATCACCAATCACCAGGACAAATATAATAACATAATAATAATAATATTAGAAATATTGCACCAATTACCAAATTGTGACACAGAGATATGAAGTGAGCAAACACTGTTGGAGAACTGTCACCTGTAGATTTATTCAAAACAGGGTTGCCACAAACCTTCACTTTATAAGAAACACAGTATCTGCGAAGCACAATAAAACAGTGATCAATAAAATGAGGTACGCTTGTATTTTTAAGGAAAAAGAAAGATCATATAATACATATGGAATTATTTCTCTTACCTATTTTTATACTTTTAACTTTATTATTTTTAACAGTGTTATTATTTTCAGGTGTACAATGTAATGATTCAACAATTCTCTACATTATTCAATGCTCGTATCCCCTTCACCTATTTCCCACCTCTTCTCTGAGAACCGTCAGTTTGCTCTCTGTAGTTAAAAGTCTGTTTCTTGGTTTGTCTCATTTTTCCTTTGTTCATTCGTTTTGTTACTTAAATTCCACATGTGAGTGGAATCAGATGGTATTTTTTTCTGACTGACTTACCTCACTTAGCATTATACTCTCTAGATCCATCTTTGTTGTTGAAAATGGCAAGATTTCATTCTTTTTTTATGGCTGGGTAATATTTTATTGTGTATATATATATACCACCTCTTCTTCATCCATTCGTCTATTGGTGGACGGTTGGGTTGCTTCCATAATTTGGCTGTTGTAAATAATGCTGCAATAAACATAGGGGTGTACATACCTTTTGGAATTAGTGTTTTCATATTCTTTGTGTAAATACCCAGAAGTGGAATTATTGGATCATATGGTAATTCTGCCTTTAACTTTTTGAGGAACCTCCATACTGTTCTCCACAGTGACTGCATCAATTTGCAATCCCACCAACACAGCAAGAAGGTTTCTTGTTCTCCACATTCTCGCCAACACTTGTTGCTTCTTGTGTTTCTGGTGTTAGCCATTATGACAGGTTTGAGGTGATATCCCATTGTGGTTTTGATTTGCATTCCCCCGATGATGAGTGATGTTGAGCATCTTTTCATATGTGTGTTGGCCATCTGCATATTTTCTTTGGAAAAATTTTTGTTCATGTGTTCTGCCCATTTAATTTGGATTATTTGTTGTTTTACTGTTGAGTTGTATATGTTCTTAATATATTTTAGATACTAATCCTTTATCAAACATGTCATTTCCAAATATCTCCTCCCATTCAGGAGGCTGTCTTTTAGTTTTATTGATTTTTTTCCTTTGCTGTGCAGAAGCTTTTTATTTTGATTAGTCCATTCATTAGCATGAATAGGTGTTGTACCTTGTCAAATACTTTTCCTGTATCTATTGAAATGATCATATGGTTTTTATCCTTTCTCTTGTTAATGTGATATATCACATTGACTGATTTGTGAATATTGAAACACCCTTGCATCCTACTTGATTGTGTTGAATGATTTTATTCAAGTATTGTTAGATTCAGATTTGTAACAACATGAATGAACCTAAAAGACATGCTTAGTGAAATAAGGCAGACACAGAAAGAAAAATACTGCATGATATCACTTATATGTGGAGTCTAAGAAAGGTCAAACTGAAAATGTCAAAATCTAAAATAGTAAAAGAGAGCAGAATGTTGATTACCAGTGGATATATTAATTATCTTGATTGTGATAATTGTTTCAAAATGTATACGTATAGAAAAACATCATGTTGTACACTTCACACACACACACACACATATATATATATAACTTGTTAATCATACTGCAGTAAAACTAGAACCCAAAAGAATTATATGATAATCATAATTGTTCCACATGATTATCAAAAATACTGACTAAAAATTGTAACTCTTCTGGTAGTGTATAGTAATGCTTTATTGTGATTTTAATGTGCATTTCCCTTTCGAGTAATGATGATGAGGCAATTTTTATGTTAGTCATTTGACTTTCCTTTTTCAAATGTGCATTTAAGTCTTTAACCCTTTTCCCCTTTAATTATTGATATTTATTTATTTATTTTGAAGTGAATGTAACCTCAAGATTTTATAATATAACAATATATGAAGCTTAGAACTGGATCATTTCACCCATTCTCTTCTTATCTCCTCCCAGTTGGGCTCAACACATTCAAGCCTCAGCACATCTTCTTCATATTTTAGCCTTTTTCTGAAAGATTGGCTTAGTCTGCACACCATAGCCACTCTGCTTCCTGTCATAACACCACTTTCCCTGGGCATAAATAGAATCTTTGCCTTTCTTGTATCGTGTCACTTTGTGTGGTTGGTGCTGGCCACACTTCCTGTGGAGAGTCCAGCAAGTTTTAAGAACATTCATTATGTTTGCAAGAAAGCTTTCTGCGAGGGAAGCTAATTATTGATATTTAGATATTTTTTATTGATACTGGTCACTTATATGTATTATAAGTATCTGATCCCATCCTGTGGCTTGTCTTTGTATTATTTTTTTGAGGTATTTGAATAAAATAATTTATGAAGTCGAATCCAGGTCAATTTATAATTTTTTTCCTTATGCTTAGTGCTTTTTGAAAAAGCTTTGTCTACACAGGGGTCATGAAGAAATTTTATTTCACGCCTAGAAACTTTAATTTTTGTCTCTCTCATTTAGAATTCTACTTCATTTGGAATATATGTTTTTGTATGGTAGAAGGCAGGATTTAGGATTCATTCGGTTACATATGGTTAGCCAGCTGACTCGACACATTTATTCAGCAGCCTGTCCTCTTCCTTCACTGCAGAGCTGCATTTGTCAGTGCCCTTTGGTGGATATACACGGGTCTGTTTTTGGACTTCTCTTCTATTGGTCTGTTTTTTAGTGCTTGTCCTAAGGCATACTGTCTTTATTACTATTTTAAAATAAGTTTTGATAAATGTTGGTTAAGTTCCCTAAATTTTTTTTCTTCCTTGGTATTGTCTTGGCTATTTTTGGTTCTTTACATTTTCATGTAAATATAAGAAACTACCTGCCAATTTTTATACAAGATCAATAATACTAGTATTAATTATTACTAACAATAATAATTACACAGCCATCCCCTATTGATAGATGTGAAGATTATTTTATTTTTTTACCAAAAGAAACAAAACATTTTGCATGTTAAACATTCCTATTTTTGATCAATTTCTTAAAGCGCATATCCAGAAGTGCAATTATCTAGTCAAAAGGATGAGTACTTTGATATGATATGTTTGATATATTTTATTATCTGGTATCAAATAGATTTTACTCAATAGGATGCAAGACAATAGTTATTTCTGAACTTACACCATCTATATGTAACACTATTAAAAAGTTTAACACTTAATATACAAAAGACATAATACATCCTTGGCTCTGCCTTATTTTACTTGTGTTTATTTTGAACATTTAAATATATTTATGTTTACCAGTTTTTTTTATTTTCTTACAAATGAACCAAGCATCATAGAGAAACCTTGACTAAATTTGTGCTTGTTGGCAATGTCACTGGTATTGCTTTAGGAAAAGTAACTATTGGCTGAACAGTAAGCTTCATGTGTAGCATTTTGTGTGGGTGGCTTCTTATGTACAGTGAAAGAAATAAGTCTACTTTAGATCTTTTGAGTTTGAGAAGCTTCCAGTAAAAAAAAAAATTAAAGAAGTTATAATAGGGCTTCCCTCAGCTGTTCAACTTCTCTCTAGAGCTTGGATCCCACTATTTGCCATAGAAGTAAGGATTCTGGGACCCCAACATCTAGAGAGTAAATGGGACCTGTGGGAGCATGAGTTGAGTAGTCTTTACTGTGGTAAATCCTCCTCAGGACTAAGTGCGGTGTTTCGTTCTGCTCAGTATGGTTGGTGTCATCAGTGCACATTTGTCAGTGTGAGGTAGCCCAGAGACTTTGGCCATTTTCCTGAACCACAGCATAATCCAAGAAAGTCCCTGCCTAAGTGTAATAGATTTTGGTTCTGAATGTCATCTCAAGAGGGGCCAGTGCTGATGACCCACACGTGCCCTCTCTATGACAGTAGCTCTTCACATTATATTTTATATTCTTTTGCATAATAAACACTGTGTCTGTTATCTCTTCACGTAAGTAATTCACAAGCACGTACTCTCATTATACTCTCTCCTGTGTCTAGACATGGTTAGGAAAACTCATGAATGCCCAAGAGTTTTGGAACTCAGAACTGCTCTCTGACAAAAACAGAACTGAAATTCTAGCAGCTCATCTCTTTGCCTTGTAAATATATGGCATTTTTTCTTAAGAGGAATACTTGACTCTTTCTTGATTACTGAGTAATATGTCCTTTGTAAAAACTTGTGGATGGGTGCCTGGGTGGCTCAGTGGGTTAAAGCCTCTGCCTTCAGCTCAGGTCATGATCTCAGCTTCCTGGGATCGAGTCCCACTTTGGGCTCCCTGCTGTGTAAGGAGCCTGCTTCCCCCTCTATCTCTGCCTGCCTCTCTGCCTGCTATCTCTGCCTCTCTCTCTCTCTGTCAAATAAATAAATAAAATCTTTAAAAAAATAAAAAATAAAAACTTGTTCAATACTAAAAGTATAATAATGAAAGTTCAAAGTCAACATTCATCTGGAGATAAGTGGTATTAACACTATAGAGTAAATCCTTCCTCCAAGTTTTTTTAGATAGATAGACAGATGCATTCATACACATACCTATACTAGTCTTTTGTAATCTATATTTTTCACTTAGTAAAATGTTTTCTAGTAAATGATTTCTCCATGTCGATAGATATCAACTTGCATCCCTGTTTTTAGCAAGTTATGATACAGAATTCACTGTATGGATGTATCGTACTTTATGTAACCAGCCATCTACTGAGGAAGATTTGCTTGGGCTAACTTATATCCTAATATACTAACACAGTTGAGCAAAGGCAGCAGATGGCTAGAGGAAAGGACACACATCCTCCAGAGTGTTGGGAATGTGGGACACGCACACAGCCTTAGCATAGGCCGGGTTCTCCTAGATCTTCACGGGGCTTTAGAAAATAGATATTGCCAGCAGAGCTATCTATCTCACTTTGCATTTGAACAGTCGCTCCCACTGTTTCTTTTCTTTTCTTTTTTAAGATTTTATTTATTTATTTCTCAGAGAGAGAGAGAGAGAGAGTACAGTCGGGGGAGCAGCAGGCAGAGGGAGAAGCAGGCTTCCCACTGAGCTGGGAGCCTGATGTGGGACTTGATCCCAGGATGCTGAGATCATGACCTGAGCTAAAGGCAGATGCTTACCCTACCCAACTGAGCCACCCGGGTCTCCTGCTCCCACCATTTCCATCTCTCACAAACAGCTCTCTAAGAAAGCTGAGTGAAACCTATTCACTCCCCTCTCTCTTCCTGTTACTTCCACAACAAACCACTATAACTGTAACCCATGCCATCTGGCTGGTCTTATATCTTACAGAAACCAAAGAAGCACCACAAAAGGATTTGGAGGTGGCACCTGCTTCTCATCAAATATTCTTACTGCTTTCTCATCAAGTATTCTTACAATTTTTAGAGGATTTCAGATTTTTTTTCTATCCTATTTTTGTAAAAATATTTTCACTTTCTGCTCTTCACCTTATACATGTCTACATTTTATTTTTAAATTTTTTAGTTCCATTAAACTGTAATAAAATATAGGTCTACCTATTTGAATAGCTATTGTGCTTCAAAGCTTATTTAGATATAATTTCTTGCCCTGATATTTGATAAAATTCTGTATATGGACACCATCCCTGCCATTTCCAGTATGTCTCCTTTCTCTATTCTAATTCCTTTCTTCTTCACACAAATAATAGAGCTTTTTCAGGGTTGCCTCAGTGAGTTGTAAGCTGGACCCTTGAGGGCAAGGAGATAGAACTCAGTGAGACAGAGAGATGTGAAGAAGTAGGTAACACTCCCAAATTGGAATCTGCTATAATCCCAATTTTAGTAGCAGTTAAGTTAGAATTCAGAATCAAATAAGTTGCAGTAAAATATAATTATAATATTAGAACAGACCTCAGTCTTAAAGATTAGCATGCCTACATGTTGGTAATTGAGTTGTGCTAATGTCTGATCCAGGAGCCAGGTGGCAATATGGGTTGGTAAAGAGTATTTCTACAAGTTTATGAAAGCTCGTGAACATATAAAACAAAGATGATGTCAAACACATAAAAAATAGATAACATAACTAAAAATGAAACATGACAATTTGCAAGTTAATAGAGGCCTCCCCCCAAAAATGTGTGTGGAAGGTATGAAAGTGCCCCAAAGTATTTAGTAAGAATGCCACATTTTCCTAAATTAAACAGATCTAACACTGAGCTTGTAATTGTCAGGCGGCGTAGCAGATAATGCAATTGCAGACATTTGGGAAACACAAGGGATCCCAGTGACAATTTTACTTTTTATTGGGGTTGCACCAGCTCCAGAAAGAGTAAGCAGTGTCAAATGTTTGGGAACTGCTCTCCAATTTCAATTCATATAGGTCAATGTTTAGATGTTTGAGGGTGATTTGAAGGAAGTGGACAATTTACTTCTCACTAAGCTAGGGCATGGGGAAATTTATTCAGGGTCTCTCGTCACTATATCCAGGCTCTGATTTTACTTGAGCACACAGGTAGGAATCCCGACTTGTGCATGTACTCTTCTCTCACACACAAATAGTAGTAGCAGAGCTACACGCAAGTAGAGTCTTCATTGCTCTTGCAAACAGTGCACCCTACAAGCTAATATTATGCCCTCTTCTTGCTCACTTTTTCCTAGAATGTTCCATTTATGCCTTCTCCAGATACATGAGCCCTTCTCTCGCTTGGACCAGCTATCCTTTCCCACCAAAACCAGAGAAAAATGAGATGGTAGTCTCATTGGCAATGAAGCAATGTTTGTTTCCAGTATTGCAAACAGAGGCTGCTCATGCCATCTTGAGGCAAGAGAACTTAGATTTGGGATTCAAAGTGGTAAATTCATGTTTTGGGAGAACAGGAAAAAGACCTCTGACTTGCAGGAGATTATCCAGCACTGCGAGGGGAAAAAAGAGAGAGAGGGAGAGAGAGAGAGAGAGGGAGAGAAACAAGAGCTGAAGACCAAGAAGCATTTGCAGATGGACTTGTCAAGAACACTTTAGTAAGATAAGGGTATTCTGGAGAGGTAGGAGTTTATGCTCAGAAAAGTAAAAAGTGTGACCCAGTTTGGTATCAAAACCCTAGCAAGCCAGGGATTCACAGCTCTTAACTGTTCTATAGCAGCAAAAATAGGTGGAAGTGAATTTTGATACTGCAGCAGAGGAAAACTAATAAAAAGACTTTTGAGGAATATGGGAAGGTCTTTAGGATTTTTTGTCTTCCAGCTAGAGCTGGGTGATGCATAAAATGTCTCTCTCTGAAGAAGACCCCGGGGAAGGCATCTCCAGAGATTTGATAGAACTTCTTCTCATTTGAACATCACCCTAGACAGTTCCTGAATTTTCATCAGTATCTACACTGATAAAAAGGGAGGGAAATACAGCAATAGGTTTATGACAAATTATTTTAAATACTTCCCATTGACTAATTTGAGAGGAATGGGAATTCCTTATAATTATTTTATCAGTACTGATATACAGAAAGCTAATCTAAACTGACGAACCATAAACAAATGTAAATAAAAACTATTGAATAAATATTTATATGTAGGATATCTATTGAGAAAGTGTTGGCAGGCTGATAATCTACAGACTGGGGACATACAAGTGTAAAAAACATACAAAACCTCTGTATTTGGGAAATACACAGTCCATAGAGGGGAGGTGTTGGGGAATGATTTCATGAGAGTAAATAGTGTAGCAATGCTCAGTGAGAATCAAGTATGTGGCAGAGGGAAAAAGGAGTCATTCTCAGTTCAGGGTTTGACTATAGTGAGAAGAGACTGCCAGGTGATTTTATTGCTACAAGTGTATAATTTATAATTTGTGTACTTATACACAATTTAATGAAAATAATTGCATTTAATCCAACCTGGGTAATTAATTTTCAGATCATCCCTAATAAATTTTATAATGTCTTCAGAGAGTAAAATTTCTAGGTAAAATGATGATATAGCAAACAGGCATGCTCTCCTGTATTTGATGTTTATATTCTAGAGCCAGGCAAGATGGAATCTTCATTACCTTCTATAACACAATGTCTGAATTACCCTTGGTCACTTTTGGGTGAATCTTCTTTTTCATAATAAATTGAAACTTGTTAATAAATATTGAACCATAAAAATAAAGTCACTATGAATCTAAAATTTAAATTTCAAAATGCTCCAAAGCCTTCGTATCATAAGGCAGTTTATGCATACATATATCCAAAAGATGTACACTTTCTCCAAATATCTTATTACTTGAGTTGTCAATTCTGAATAAATTATGCTAAATATGACCTATCTGTGTGAAGAGATATGGCTTAGTGTATGGTGTGAATAAGTTAACATCTGCAAATGAAATTTAGTGATCTGTGGATAATTGGAATTCGTTGTTTAATGGTTATGTGTTCTAAATTCTCATTCCCTTAGTTACCCAGCCTTTCCTTAATTTGTCCAGCAACTTGATGGTTTAAGAAAGTTCTTTGCTGCTATGAAAAACACAGACAGTCAGCATCTCTCTTTTCCAGAATGGCTATTACTAAGGCAAAGGGGATACCCACCACCTTTTGTTTCATACTTTGCTCTTCAATATTATTTATTCAGGAAATACTCACTGAGTATCTGCTTTGATCCAAGCTCTGTCTTCTCTCTTTATGGTGGAATGACAAATGAAGTATGTTCCTGAATCCTTGAAAAATTCACAGTGGTAGGGCATTCAGGAAAGTCAGTAAATAAAAATATAAAAATTGAAATGTGAGCAATGTCATATGCAATTGTTTAGGTAGCAAAGTGGAAAAGATTAATATAAAGGAACAAGACAACTGTCATTAAAAAAAAAACAACCCTAATATTTGACTTGAGTTTCAAAGGATGAGTAGAAGCTCACTGGGAGAATATGTGTGAGTAGGAAACTACAATAATTCTGGCAGGAAAAAAAGGCATAAAAATAGAAAATCTGTCTACAATTGAGAATGTAAGGAGGACAATAGAAGGAAAGAGAAAATGTAAGAGATTTTCCAGAGCCTTGATTATAACAGTATCAGGATTGGAAATCTTACTGTCTAGCATCTGTCATTGGGATATACACAAATTGGTTTCTCAGTATGCATTTATTAAAACAATCACTTGTTTCTCACAAGTTTCAAGAACTCAGATTGAATTGGGCTTTCTTGTTTTCCTTTGTGATTTTGGAGGGTTGTTCTAATCCTTATTCATTAATTTGTACCACTGATCATTCCCTTATTTTTCCTTTAGTATTCGTGACTCTCTCTCAGTCTCTCATTTTACCCTCAAACCTGCTAATATTTTATGCCTACATTATTTTTACTAATGTATGTAATCATTACATTTCTCATCTATATTCCTTTATTTCAACTTCTTAATTTCTTTATTTTTGTAACTGCACATGGTCTCCCTTAGCAGACTCATTCATTCCAGAGGCTTCAAATACTGACAGATTCTTTTCTTGACCAAACCTTGTAAGGCTCTTTTGAGCTCTCTACTTGCCCCGGCCATAACCTTGGCCTCTTGCCCTGTCCTTGACCTGCTGGGGCAAGCCTTAGGAAAGAATCCTGCTAAGTACCTTTAGGAAGAATCCCCTACTCTTGGTGTCTGATCAAGTTCTTCATCCCCTACCCTAGATATCTAAGTCCTTGGCCTGCCCTGACAAGAATTGTGTTATGTCAGTTTAGCAGGAACCCTTTTCTCCTTGATACCTAATCAAGTTCTTCCTCCTAATTTTCTATCCACTGACCTCCTCAGTTTGCCCTCTGGCTATAAATCCCCAGCTATCTTTGCTATACTTGTGATCTCTCTCTCTCTCTGTCAAATAAATAAATAAAATCTTAAAAAAAAATTAAAAAAAAGAAGCAAATTCAATCTGTCTCCTTTATTTTAATAGTCTTAAATAAAGACTTGTTTTTAAAAACTGACAGAATTTTTTAAAATACAGTTTGACCTCTGTGTGAAGAACTACCAGATCACTATCTCAGGACTACATTATTACTTGCTTTCTTTGTGATGCATAGCCAGAATGGTGGCTCATTCAGGCAATGGTGATTCAGCCAGTCACCAAATGTTTCATCATATAAGCCTGGATATCTCAGATGGGTTCTGTAATCGTTAGAGATAACATCCTTTTCTTATTCTAGGGTTGGTATTTCAGAATCATTCTGGGCATCATAATTTCACTGCCCTCTCCCCTCGGACTTCAGTCTAGAGTTATGTATATCCTTCATTATCCATGTCCTCTGCATTCATTCAACCTTGTCATACTGTCTTCTGTCTTTTGTCAGCCCATGTTGGAATCCTTCATTGGCTTACTAATTGGTCAGTCATTTCTTACTCTTTCTCCCTTTTAATTCTCCTATAAAGTACCATCAATTCATTTTCCACAAAATAAAACTTGAATCCAACTACATCATGCTCAAATACTTATTTTGCTGTCCAGTCCTACGAATCTACTTCCCAAAGATGGTATGTAAACTTCTAGTAATATCTGAAGTAACAGCATAGGTAATGAGCACATATTTTCAGACATATTATTAAAATGCATCATGTTAATTTTCATTTGTGTATTATAATTATAAGAAAATAAAATGTTACTTTTTGTGCAAATTATACTTTTTTAGTAATTCACCAACTTATTCTAGTAGTTGACAGTTCTTTAGTATAAAGCAGAAATTATAATACAGAATGTGAGAACATAAATCCCTGGCTCAGAACTGAAGTTCTGCTTTCTTCATCTTTGTACCCTTTGCCAAATTACATAATATCTTATGCTTTAAATTTCCAGTTTGTAGGATGAAAATAATTATGGAACATACCTGAGATAGTTGTTATAAAGTATAGTTGAGATAATTTGTGTTGAGGACTAACAACTTAATGTTTGGTAAGAAGTAGTGTCCTTAATATTGTTATTAATAATTATCTCACAATTGTTAATTCAAATTTACATTGTGACCTGTATTTTTTTCCTTTATTTTCTGCTTTCTCTTTGTTGAACCATCTTTAACCAGTACTGAAAAAATAGAAATTTGAAATTCAAATGTTAAAAGAAGTGATGGAAAATAATACATTTTAGTCTATAGAGAAAACATTTGCCACAGTATCACGCATGAATTTAAGAGAAGTATTAATGATACTGCCATAATTGTCAATCATATTAAGACTAGGGCAATAAATTTGTGACTATCCTTCAGCTTGGTAAAGAGATAAATAGTTCCTATGCACAACTTCTATTTCCACATGAAACTTGTTGGTTTTCATATAGAAATATTCTCACTTGTCTGTTAAGTTGGAGGAAAAATGTCATCTTTCAGGATGAAATTTTCAGATAATTAGGGCTGTTTTTGCAAATTAAAGTCTTCTGAACCAACTAAATTTCTTTTCACAAAGCAAATTCATGTCAAGAATATATACATGAGGAGAAATAAATGTGATGATTGCAAAACTCAGGTAGCTAATACTTCAATAAGAGTGAGTTGCATTATGTTATCTGAAATATATGCTTATAAATTTGTATGAAAAATCATAGAAAATATTTTAAACATCATGAAAACCTCTTAAATTACCTTTTTCTAAAACCATAATTCACAGCTGATAAAAGTAGAAGAAGAATCCTTTTCCCATATTTTGTTACTGTTTGCAAATAATTAAGTATGTCCATGGAAGTGTAGTTTCTGGACACTGTCTCCTGGCTGTAACAAAACAAATGTTTATTGAAAAATAATTTATATAATTGGGGGTGAGATTTTCTAGACTCAAACTCTATCAGAAAAGTTGATTAAGTATTTTTAATGTTTTATTTTGAAATAATTTTACTTTCAGAAGAGATATAGAGACAGAGTTCCAATATGCTTTTCACCCAGCTTCCCCTGGTATTAACATATTTTAGAACCATGGTACAAATATCAAAACTAAGGAATTAACATCAGTATAGTATTGTTGACTAAACTACTGACTTCCTTGAATTTCCTCAGTTGTTCTACTGACTATCCAATTTAGGGCTACAACTTGCATTTGGTTTTATTCTCCTTAGTTTTTTCTACTCTGTATCAATTGAACAGCACATACTTCATTTCATCTTACTTCTCTGGACTTACTGACAGATTTTTTCTTAATTTGCATGCAGGAAAACTCACTCTTTAAAGTACTAAGCTACAGAGAAAAGAAGTATTAAGCTATAAGGGTTATGATGATTAATACATACAGTGCTCTCTCTACCACTGCAAACACATGTGGAATTGTTCGATTGCCCCCTGCATCCCCTAATACTGTCCTCCTGTTATTAGTCCCTCTTTCAGTTGGCAACATCTAGCAACAACAGACCTGTTTTCTGTTCCTTTCTGTTGCCTTTTCTAGATTGTCATATGAATGGAGTCATACATCAGGTAGCATTTGGATTTGGCTGCTTCCAGTCAGCTCAATGCATGTAAGATTCATCCATGTTGTTGCCTGAGTCAGCAGTTTGTCCCTTTTTACTGATGAGATGTGGGATCCAACTGCTTTACTTCACAGGAGGAAGCAGAGAGTTTTGAGTTCCCTGCTGTTTGTATGATGCTGTGCTGGGTTAGAGTTTATGATGAGCCTGTGTCTCAGCCTTTCCTGTCCACTTTGATGTTGGTATTTTCTCATTTGCCTGATATGTAGTGGAGTCACTGAGTTGGTGTCTGGATTTCTGTCAGAGGGAATTGCTCCATGTGTGGTTGTTCATTTAATATGTCTGTGGGAGGAGGTGAGTTCAGGAGCCTCCTATGTTGTCATCTTGACTCAAAAGTACTCAAAAGTTCTTCTAATGGGAGTTAGGAGAGTTGACCTTTGGTCCTGGTTCAACTATTACAGCATGATTGCAACCGTATCACTAAATTTCTCAGCCCATTTTCTTATTTTTCTAAAAATTCTGTGGTTTTGAATTACAGAGTTTGAATCTAAGGGAAAAAAATTGTGGGGTGAAGGTATCTATCACTGCGAATAGGACTTACCTGAAATAATAAAGTCAGAGAAACATAAAGTGCAAACTTACAGAAAAGCACAATTACCCATTTTTTAAAGTTAAAGTAGCCTTGGGGCACACAGGTGGCTCAGTCAGTTAGGTGTCTGCCTTCAGCTCAGTTCATGATTTTAGATCCTGGGATTGAGCCGCCCCCACCCCCACTCCCTGCTTAGCAGGAAGTCTGCTGCTCCCTCTCCATTTGCCCCTCTCCCTCATTTGTGTTCTCTTCTTTTTCTCTTTCCCAAGTAAAAAAAAAAACTTAAAACAATAATAAATTTAAAGTAGCCTGTAAAAACTATCAATAGACTGTCTGTAGATTGATCTTTGAATTAGTTAAATAAGAAACTGCATTGATAAGAGGACTTCTATTAAAAATTATGTAACTGAGTTGCAATCACAATTAGATGATTTTTTAATTCAATTAACTCAGTGGAAGTAGTAAAAGTAAGAGGTTACTACACAAATTATAAAAAGGGGCTGTTTAACAGACTAGCATTGAAAAGTTTTGATTAAATCAAAGTAAAATTGACCAAGAACAAAACTTAAGGATGCCCAATGAGCACACAGTGCACTAGATTTCAAGAAATTTAACTATGAGGGTACAGGACTCTAGATGTGAAACATGCCCCATTAGTGTGGTTGGCAAAGTGTGAGCTGGTTGAGCTACTCCAATAGTAACTGACTTGTCAAATCCTCCTGCAAATTACTTAGAACCATATCATGGCTATAAAGGTCTGGTATTATTGAAATCTCCACAGAGTCGAAATGGAAATTTTGCTCACCTTTGTTGGCTAAATACCTGAACTTGAAATGAAGAATTTAATTACATTCATATTTAAGTTGTGCTACTTTTAGAGATACTGTTTTAATTAGTATCCTGCTCATTTGTGTGCTTGTTGTGTTACTTAAGTTTTTTGACTATTTAGGAGAATGGCATTTTAGCTTATGTTCTTAGTTTGAAATACTGAAGATAATTTGATTAAAAGTTTGAAATACTATGGCAGTGTTTAAGAACATTTGATTTGTTTGAGTATTTAATTGTGCATTAATTGTTCAATTAATTAATTAATCATGCATTAATTATAAACAGGTAGTAATAATCATTCTCATTCTTGAATAGTGAAGGACACTAAAATACCATAATAATTAAATGCCATAATAATTGCCAATACAACCAACATAGAAACAATACTATATACAGGTTGGATGACTTCAGAGGAATTATAGTGCATATGAAAACCATATAAAAAGAGCATTCATTATAAGAAAGGAACACATATTTGAGATTCCCCCATAAATAAATGTGAAGAGGATAAGGAATATTTTTAACTATTTTTTAAATCATCTGTATAATTTTATTTCTAAGACTAAATAAAAGATGATACCAACTATCAAAGCACATAACATTTAAATAATTATTATTAATGTATCTCTGTGAAATTTGTGACAAAGTCAGTTGAGGAGATCATTTAGACAATGCTTGAGAGGAGATTTGGTGGAAAGAAGATATATTTTAATTGAATTTTTCCTAATATTTTTTAGTCTTTATTTTTCATTGATGACCAAAGGACAATTTTCACAACATGCAGCTTGTCAATTGGCATACTTTTAAAAACAGAAAGAAGTTACTAATGATAATGATGATGATGATGATAATCATGTTGATCTGTACTATTACTAGTTTAGGTCTTAGACTTTTCCGACTTAAGATTAAAGGCACCCTTCCTCTAAGGTACATATCCATGTTGGCACAGTTAGCTTTATTTTAGCTAAAGGCAAGTAGCCAACCCTAATCATAAGTAGTATGAAGTTGCTAGGAACTGAGAAATTTGTAATGGACCACATGCATGGTAGGTATTCAGTAAATATTGAATTAAGAGGATTTTTCTTGGTACCACCAGTCATCTTTTGTGGTCCTTAACTGGTAATTGTTTTCCCCATTGTTAGTTTCCTTTCATACCTTCTTTCAGAGACCTCCTGTCTTTCATACCTTCTTTCAAAGACCTCCTGTCTTTCATACCTTCTTTCCTCTCTTGTATAGCCGAGTGTGCTATTTTGGTAAATGTCAGCAAAAGTTTCTTATAAATTATATAAAAGTGCGTGCGCACGCGTGCATGCACACGCATGTGAAGGCCTGTGGGTTTGTGTATGAGAGATCTATTTGTCTGGTATTGGATGCTTATCCTTGGGATTGATTGGCCTCAGAGAAACCTGCTCAGATGCCAGATGTATCTTTCAGACATACGCTTGAAAATGGGTGTATGACCTGCTTAAGCAAATATGTTGTTTGTTTTCTTCTTGACTATCACAAAGCTTCTCTTACTCAAGCGTTCTCTTTCCATTTCATCTCTCGTTCTTATCTTTTCTTGCTTCAGCACACATGATTCTGTCTCCAGCCTTGATTTATCAGTTCACTGTGTATCAGCAGTCTCAGGTTCTGCCTGTATCCAACCTCTTGCAACTGCCTTGGAATGTATGAATGCATGCATGTAATACCTGCACTGATGACTAGTAACAGTGAGATGTGTAAGATCTTACCAGTATTGTGAAATCCTCCATTATTTGCAGAAACAGAATGAAGGGGGAAAGAAGGAGGGATGACACTGGTGATTAAGAAAAATTATTTTAACTTCATTACAATCTTAAACCCTTTTCAGAATTTTTAGTTTAGGACTTGGCTAATCTTGATGATTTGCACTTAAAACCAAATTATAATAAGGAGGGAGATGAGTGGGAATTGGACAGGGAGTAGGGACACAATCCAAAAATTCCCATAATCACTGTGATATTTCTAATGATTCACTTAAAAATTAATGTGCATTTTATAGTCAATTCTCTTCTATGTATAGCAATATTTGTTATGATGATATTCCTTTAAAATTGCTTACCATTTGGTAAAGTTGCCATTCCAGAAAAATCCTGCCAAGTTATTCTTCTATATTTATGTATTCACCAACTAATCTCTCCAACCCGAGGGAGGCTTCACCTCCCAGTTTGAGAAACATGGGCTTATTCCTATTAAGACTTTAAGCCATACTCTTAAGATGGTACTTTAAGTTTTAACCTAAATCTGTGAACACTCAAATGATAAAACTATAGGCATCTTGGCAGGGAGACCCTACCAATGCACCCATTTATAAAGAAAGTTCTCATTATTTTATTCACTGTTTTCGAAACAACTGAATATCTTAAATCCATCATCAGGTAGCCAAATAGTGCTAAGTATGCAGTTGTGTGTCCATGGCTCTCCAAGCGTGGTTAAAAACCACATTGCCAAAAAAAATATGTAAGTAATAAGACATTTCAAAAAGCAGCTCTGAGACCAGAAAGAAGTAAACAAATCATTCAGTGATAATGTCTAATATTCTGTGTGAAAGTATGCATCTATTAAAGAAAATTAGAGTTAAGTTCTAATATACAACCTTAAGTGCATATTAAATGGTATGTGTAAAAAGAAGGTAAAACCTGAATTAAAAATATACACTTTCATTCCTTTTAGGTAAGTAGTTTAAATAGAAGTAGTATTACAAAACACACTTTTAGTCATATGTTCATGTTTGAGTATGAGCCCTTTGAAATACAAAATGAGAGGAAATAAGTTGAAGCATGTTTTTAGCTGACCTGGATAAAGTTTAGCTGACCAGGATAAAGTTTAAATGAAACATAGATGTCATTGAAAATGAATCTGAAGTTTAGATGCTTCACATTTCAAAGGTACATAATCCAACCAGATAGTAGCAAAGAGGTGGAAAAATTGAGCTTGTTACACTTACCATTTGTCTACCTATATATAGAACTTTGTTATTTTGTGATATATGTGTGTGTGTGTGTGTGTGTATATATATATATATATATATATATATATATATTAATATATACATTATATATTCTTTGAAGCTAAGGATACATAACATTAAGTTTAGTATTAACAGAAGAAAAATTGCTTTCCCCCACAAACTCATTAAGGACAATAGAAATCAATCCCAAAAATGAATTATCCTTTGCAGTTAAGCTTGCACTCTGTAGTTACAGCACTGCTATTGATGTGCAAATATACTGCTCATAGCTGGTTATCATCTCTAGGCCACCAGCCCTCTGCTTTGTTTGTCACCCGCATATGTCCTATTTATTTATATACAATTAAGAAATTCACAACTGTATCTTCTCTCTTGAGTTCTGGAATTAGTTATGAGCACATTCACTTAACCAGGAAGAGAAAGAAAATTTACTCATCTATAAGCTTATTCACATGATCAGTGAATCAACCAGAGGGAACAATGCAAGTTCCCATGCTACCCCCTAGGATATGGAAAATCTGACTAGCAATATCTGGAGAGATTTGCATGTGGATCTTTGCTCTCCAGTCCTCAGTTCATTTTATTAATACGCAATTGAGGTGACGCTGGGTTAAGTACTAAGACTTCGTACTCAAACATGAAAAGAACAGGATATGTCCTTTAATTCACAAGAGAAACAAAGGACAGAGGTTTGGTCCATTTGCCTTATGACATTCGAGGTGCCTACCTGGGAAGCAAAATAGACTGGTCTGGTTCTGGTGGTAATACCGAAAAATATTTACAAGCTGATATTTTGTTAGAATTTTGCATCCAATACGTGACTAGTGAGGATGAGGAAATGAAAATAAATCACAAAGTTTATACTTTTGAGTGCAATGAACCATGTTCTTCTTGTCCTTTCCTTCCTGAAAATACTTTAAAGAATGTAACTTTAAAACTTCCCAGCGAAGTCAAAACCAATAATCATTGAGATAAGATTTATTACATTTTAATTCTTAAATTAATAAATATAATTTATTTATTATTTATCCTAGTGCTGATTATCAGGTTTTATACTGCCAAATCACAGCTACTCTTCCATATTATGTCAAAAATATATATATCAGCATGGTTATGTAACTGCTATGCAGCAGCTTGTCCGGAGAAAATATGTCATCATCTTTGCAAACTATAGATTAGGACATTTCATTTTTAATGCACAAAATAAGAAGAATTATTAAATACATTAAACTTTATCAAGAATAATACTTATTACTTAGGTAGTAATTGCTGAAGGAGAATAATAAAAATATAGAATTGTATTTTTCCAGGGAAGAAAATATGTCTTTTCCTAGTCAATTCTGTTGGTGGGATTATATGACGAGTGCAGTTATTTGTGATACTTGCTAAAATGGACAGCTGAAGATCCTCTGAATATTAGTATAAGAACTCAGAGGGCATTTGGAAATCATTTGTTGCTGCATAAATGTCCTGTTACATGGTAATCCTAGTCCTGGTATTCCTAATTGATATCGTTTAAATCTTTATGTTTCTTAATAAATGGAAGGACAGTTTATTTGTATACTTAAAAATATTTGGCAGATCAGTTAAAAGATTATCTGTCAGATTATCTAGCAAAAATTTTAGTGCAGAGATTTTGTATCTAGAGCATACAGATGTGATGAAATTTAATGCTTCAGGAAGTACCTTACAAAGAGTCAGAGGCCACCAGTACCAAAGACCTCAGATCTGTTTGAAATTCATCTCAGTTCTTTTTGTAAGGATGGGAAAGTTTCTGAAGTGGTTTCTGCCTTGAAGATCTCAAACTAAATTTCCAGCATCCTTCAAAAACTTATGTTCTTATCACAAACTGTTTAATATTTGATAATCACACAAACTGCTTATTTTCCCCAAAACTTCATATGCATAAGTAACAATACCTGGACATTTTACCAAATGTCTTAATTTTTCAAAGCATGTAGAATATAGGGTTGCCTGAGTGGCTCAGTCAGTTAAGCATCTGACTTGATTTCAGCTCAGGTCATGATCTCAGGGTCTTGAGTTTGAGCCCCGAGTCAGTTTCTGTGCTGAGTGTGGAGCCTGCTTAAGATTCTCTCTCTCCCTCCCTCCCTCTGCCCCTCACCTACCCCATGCTCACTCTCTCTCTCTCAAAAAATGCAGAATGTAATTGAATATGTTTTATTAATTATGATTGATAATTTTGCAGTGCGACATTCACAATAAACAGTGCTAAGGGCTAGTGCTACAAAAATGAAAATATACATATATGTGTAGATGAATATATAGATACATAGCTCTGTATTGAAGACATATAGTTTACTTGGGATGGATTTATAAACATCATTATAGTAGAAAATGTAGGGAGTAATACAGTGGACTCCAAAGAGTGATGATCTAATGATCCGGGTTAATTATATTACACAAAAACACACACATGCTCTCACACTCTGTACCCATTCATTCATCCATTCATTCAATAATACAATCAAATGTTGATGAAAGGTTGGAACAATGTTTTGTCTTCTCTGGTTAACCTTATAAATAGCATTAAAATTTCTGCCACTTGAGTTGCAGGGAGAGAAATCCAACACAAGTCTGAGTGAAGATTCATATATCGGTTTTAAAAGCAGAAAAGCAAGCTGCACTGCCTTACCTGAGAGCAGGTGATTTGTTCTGGGAATCCTTTCTTTACTAGTTTCAGATAGATGTTGGCATAAACTTCCACTAGACATCTTCAAGAATCTCTTCTACCTCCTGGGTAATTTGCAAATGTCTTTTAAAATAGTAATGATAAAAGGGGGTGTATTTTACATTTGACTGCAATGCCTTGGAATCCCCAGAAGTGGCTATCCATGTTTTTTTATAAGCAGTCCAGCCTTTGTTAAACAATGACTGTAGATGTCAGGGTCCTCCAGACTCGGGAACTTCTTTCATATTGTCAGTATAATCAAAAATCCAAATTATAAGCCCGGAGGCATAATAGGTAATCTCTTCACAATAATGTTGAAAAATGTCTGCAGAGGTTGAGCTAGGTCATTTTCCTGGGATCGCTAATCCATATGAGTCACAGCTAGCCTCAAGTGTAGATTTAGTTTATGGCAAGTTTTGTTGGATAAGGATTGTTATGACTCATACCCTTTAAAATCTCTGTAACTGTTACATTACGTGGATACAAGGATGGTGGAAAACAGTTTATATAGCATTTTCCTTCTAGCAAAACCAGCAGAGGACAATACACTTCCTTTTTGTCACTATGATTTTATTAAGAACTCTCCAAGTGTGCTTGTAATGTTAGAAATGGCACTTCTTATGGCATTTATTTTCTTGAGTAATATGAGATGAATATAAATTTTGGAACTAAATCTCGCAAAAACATTCTTTCTTAGTAAGTACACATTGCATTTTTTTTTCATTTATGTTGAGAGTATACAGTTATCAGTCTAAAAGAACAATGTAGGAGATTGCAGTGGACTAGAAGAGATTTATAGGATGAGCTCACTTTTAAAAGGAGTCAGGTTTATGAGTTTTCTTGAGAGATGGAGTGCTTCCCTTATTTACTCAGAGGGACAAAAAACAATCAAATACTCCATGATACTAGACCAAGATCACCAATGGGAAAACAGTAGCTGTAGTAAAGATGCACTTTACTGCATCAAATAAAATGTCCATATATAATGAAAAAAGTTATGTCTTAGGAAATGAAATTAGAAGCCCCAAGGGACTTAGAAATAAATACAGTAGAAATTGAATATTGCATTACGTAGACCTTTAATTAGCCTTTCTTCACAGAAAGGTATCTTGCAATAGCAATTTTATTAAAACACATTAAAATAAAATTATGTTCTAAACATGAAATATAATAATAAATGCTACCTGTGACTTTATCTCAAAATAACACATTTTACTGGCCAATAAATAATATATGACCTTTTTTGCCCTTAAAGAAAATAAAATATATGCATCCCTGAGTGGCATAAAGCAAACTGCCCATATAAATAAAGATATTTCATATGTATTTTCAGACTCTTATGAAAGTCAGTTCTGGCCCACAGGAAATATATGTACTGCTAATATTGCTGTATGTGTAACTTAGTGGAACAAATGCTGTATAGTGGTTTTTAAAACTAAATTCTAGTTCTGAGATTTACCACTTACTGGCTGTCTAAGGCCATTGCTCACTGACTTAACCTCTAGGAGAATTATTTTCTTCATCCATTAAAAAATGGTCTAGTAACAGCTGCCTTACCTGAAGTTGTACTGATGTGAATACCTGGGAAAAAAAGAAAATTCTGTAAAAATTCAGTTGCTGACTGTGTTGACCAAAAGGTTGTTTTTGTATTTTTTCAAATATATTTATAATTAAAATTTAGTTTAATTATTTTTTTGCCTATTCTTTCCTCCATAACATAGACAATAGCGCCATAAAGTTACATTTGTTGCTGTAGATTTATTTTATAAAGCAAATTGAAAATATTCCAAGCCGTATTGTAGATGGGGAAAATAAAGTAGTGACTAGTAATAATCATCCAGGTGATTCTTATTTATTTATTTATTTATTTATTTATTTATTTATTTATTTATTTGAGATTATTTATTTATTTATTTGACAGATAGAGATCATAAGTAGGCAGAGAGGCAGGCAGAGAGGAGGAAGCAGGCTCCCCGCAGAGCAGGGAGCCCCATGCGGGCCTTGATCCCAGGACCCTGAGATCATGACCTGAGCTGAAGGCAGAGGCTTTAACCCACTGAGCCACCCAGGCGCCCGCGGGTGATTCATATTTAAAAAAAAAATAACTCTTTTGAGTTCCTTAAAGAACTATGAAATAAATGGATTTTTTTTACTAAGAATTCTCTATCAATCACCTCCTATTGCCCATATCTGTTTTTACATATTAATATGAAAATATATAGATGTAGAAATATGGCTTTCAAAAATTATGGTGGGAGATCTGTCTTTATCTTGTATAACTAGTCAGCCATTATAGGCTTCCAGTCTTACAAATTTTTGTTGTGTTCAACACCTACCATAGCCCCTTCTCCAAATTCACTGCAGTTCTGATTTTTGGCCCAAGGTTCTCTTACGTCAACAACTGAAATAAATTTCTAACTTGACTTCCAGACTCTGGGTTGTCTTTCTTATTATTTACCCTTAGAGTTTGTGTTAACCAGTGTTAGTTTAAAAAATGTTGGGCGCCTGGGTGGCTCAGTGGGTTAAAGCCGCTGCCTTCGGCTCAGGTCATGNCTTGTCTTTCTTATTATTTACCCTTAGAGTTTGTGTTAACCAGTGTTAGTTTAAAAAATGTTCTTACCATACTTAAAAAAGAAAAAGTGCATGTACTTTTAATTTCACTATATAACTTCAAAAAATTTCCTAAGAAAGTATTTACCTAACGAGGTAGAACTACGTATTTCTGTGCTCCCCATATTCACCAATACTAGGTACTGAAGACCGTCTAATATTTGGCAACTTGATGAATATAAAATAACTTTTTATGATTTTAATACAAAGAGACTGATAGCTAGAAGTGAAAAGAATTCCAATTTGGAAACAAAATTAATTTTTTATATGTAAATCATCTAAAAAATGCTTGTTAAAAAAAATTCTTCTGAGGACATTGAGGAAAATGTTTAATGGCCCTAATTCAGGTCCCTTAAAAATGTACTTTTCCGGCCTCAGTACAAAATTTTTGATTTGTATCTTGAGTGCAAGTTATACGAATTGTTCCTTCAACATGCATGCTTGCCTTAATTCATGTTCTTTACAGGAACAACCTTTTGCATTTCACTGCCTGGTGAAATCCAGTTCATCATTCATGACCAAATTCATTGTAACGTTCCCTTCTGAGTTCTTGCTAACTCTCAATATCTCTCTTCCTGAGGCAGATTTTATAGTTCTGTAGCTGATATGAAGCAGCACCTCATTCATATAATTCCATCACACTGAAATACAGGAGATGTACATCATTTCCATTTTCAATTTGTGAGTTTATTTTTTTAAATTAGGAACGATGTGCTATATATTCATCTGTGTATTTTTAACCCTTAGCCCAGTGCCAAGGATAGTGGCTGCTCAATACATTCTGAACTGGATTCCTTTTCGTGTCAGTCTTTCTTAGTGAATCAATATGTGGTTAGGCAAAATGGGCTCTGGATAAACCTGTAAAGTACGCTTTGTTTTCAGTAACCACAGGTCTACTTAAAAATGTATATATATATATATAAAGGTTAAAAATTTCTTGTGTAGTATTACTTTAATTTTTCTGTTGAGTGTAGATTTTATAATGTAAAATCCCCCTTGGGGATTTTAAAAACACATGCCTAAAGTTACCAAATAATTTAAGGACTATCAAGCATACTTTACAAAAATATATTGACCACATATATCTAGTTAAATAGTTGGTATGACTATTTGCAGAAGCATGCTTATATTGATCTACCTCTATCTTACATAGAGATAAATTTTATATTTCACCAAATCTAAGACCCAGTATATTCTAAGAAGCTCCATTATTGATATATAACTAGGAAAGATTTTAAAAAAATGGATACACAGTGTTTTCTTATACTAATCAAATAAGTTATGCTATGCTTACTTAAATGTAGACTTGGATCACTTGAATGCAAACACAAGACCAGGAAAATACAAGCATAATAAGTTAGATAAGGTATTTCTAAAATCTTTTCACATCTAGAATCAAATGCTTCTGAAATACTTTGCTATTCAGAATTCTCGGTGTCAGTTTTTCTTCCACATAAGACTGTATCATTAAAGACATTGGTGTTGGAACACTTTAAAGGAATCTGTAAAGACTAATAGCTATTGATTCCAAGTTCTTAAGGACATTTGCACTTACATACACCAAGAGAATATTTGATTCCTGTTTTGAGAATATTTCTAAACATATTTCTAAATCATAGCCTTTATTCCCTCCCTTTCATATTTTTTGTCTCCCTGGGATGGGTGCTATGCTATTATCTTTAAGATTTTGCTCAAAGCTACTCATACTCATTCTGCAAGTCTCGATGTTGGTAATTTTAAGAACTTGTGTGATCATTGATCACACTTCATGACTGCTGCCTTAGACAAAAGTCCCCACTGCAACATGCCATTGACTATGAGATGTATCTCAGTTTGTGATCTTAATATATGAAAAAATATGTGACATAAAATCGAAGGAATATAGCATATTTATAGACATCAATCTGCAAAATTTTACTTTCACAATTTATACATATATCATCATGTTGTACACTTTAAATATCTTGTAATTTTATTTGGCAATTTTACCTCACTGACACTAAAAAATCCTCAGAATTTTATGTTTTACATTGGATTAGGTATCTTTTAAAAAGTTCTTTTTTTTCATTTTTAAACAACTGAAAGGTATGAAGCATATACACAAATCTCACTTTTACAACAAAGCTTTATTCTTTCTTACATGAGTTAACCATCACAACATTCTTGTTCCAATTGTCATTTAGTTCAGTTATTGCCAATGAAAGTTGAAAGTTTGAAAGTTAAGAATCATTTATTTCTTTAAAAGGAAATATAGATTCCATTTCACAAAGGCAAGCTGTCCCCTTAATCGAAAATATAAGTTCTAAGGATCTACTTCCCTATAAACAGAATTGTTGAAACCTAAGATGTACATTCAGGTAACTTCACCGGAAGGACATTTCTAAGAATTAATCAAAATCAGAGCCCTCGAAGTACAGTGAAATCCCTAAAGTAAGCCATGTATTAGTTATTTGAAGGTATCTGTAGATGGCATTCAGGATTTCAGAAGTCAGTGCATTCACAATAAAAACTGATATATAGTCCTAAAATGCTACTAAAATTTTCATGATAAAAATACAATATGTTTTCTTAGGCCACTTTGCAACACTTTCATTATTAAAACTATTCAGTGTCCAAATGTGATGACCCTATAAATCCAAGAGTAGTTCATTATATGGTAGCCAAGGCAGCTAACACCTAGAGCCCTGTAGATCATGTTACTAGCTTGTACTTCTCTACATAGCAAAGCCTTTTTTTCTGGGTCCATCAAGCTTACTACATCTTTTTATTTTTCCAACTTAAGTGGGCATGATTGTCAACCATGTGACATGTATAATATCCTTTAATTTTTAGAAAAGTCAAATCTGTATCTGCTTTGAGCTCCTTTTTGTTAAGGTAGTGGCTAGAGGAGTGGGGAAAGGGGTCTTATATCTAGTCCAAGCCCTTAGTTCATGGGAAGTAAACTCCAGATCCTTCATTTCCATCTCCTGGCTTTTTGTAGTCCATGTCTCTCCTTGCTGCTGTACCATATCTTTGGGGTATAGTGACCTCTCTGCTGCTCTGATGTCATCTTAAGGTGTTGAAATTTATTGTATCCAATGCCTGGATAAAAAATATAAATTTCCCGGGCGCCTGGGTGGCTCAGTGGGTTAAAGCCGCTGCCTTCGGCTCAGGTCATGATCCCAGGGTCCTGGGATCGAGGCCCACATCGGGCTCTCTGCTCAGCAGGGAGCCTGCTTCCTCCTCTCTCCTCTCTCTGCCTGCCTCTCTGCCTACTTGTAATCTCTCTCTCTGTGTCAAGTGAATAAATAAAATCTTTAAAAAATATATATATATAAATTTCCCTTTTTTGTGGGGGGGAGGGGAAGTAGAGGTTGCCATGCTGCTTTTTATATCATTTTGCCCAGAAAACAGAACAAGAACATCTAATGGATCCCACTGATCTTGCTGTTCTCATCTTCTTTACATCTCTCCTGACACTAAAAATCTATCATTAGCTCCTTGAAGATCTTCCAGGCTCATTTCTCATTTCTGCCTTCCTCCCTTTCTTTCTGCCCCTCATCTCCTGCTCTTCATTTTCCTCTCTCCCTCGTTCCCTCCCTTCTCTTTTAATTTTTTGAATGAACACACTTCTTTCTAAGATTAATAATATATAGCCTATGAGCTAATGGAATGGGGGGGTGTGAGAAAAATAGGGAACTTTGAGAAAAATGAGCTCTGGTTGGTTTCATCCAATTATTAGCCTACCGTATCTGCTGGGGGTATTACATAACCCAGAACTGGAGCCTGAGTGAGAAGATTTGGGAATGATTCATAAAATAATGAAATTTATTCAAATGGACAAAGCTAAGAATTTCACTTTTGTTCTTTAGTCATAGGGAAGACTTATGTCCATGGACCTAAGAAAGTTGTGTTTGGGAATAGAAGATCTGAAAAACAAAGGGAGCTAAAATCAGAAATATGTGGGCAAGTAAAAAAAATTGAGAAGAGTTGAAAGACTGTTAAATAGAATATGGAAATTATGTGGCTGAGGAATTTGTTAAACCTGCAGAACATCAGCCATACTTTCTTCTAAGCTCCAGACTAACTGTGAATCTAACCCATCCTTGTCTTTAACTTCCCAAGTGTATTCTCAGGTGGTTTGAACCGTAACCAGTAAATGTATTATTCTGTGTGTTTTGCCATGTGGAGAGTAGTATTTGAAAAGTTCACCCCTTTCATTCTGATTGTTCTTTGTGAACTCTTCTTCCTTTGAATCTACTGAGACAATGCTATGTAAATGTCATTCCAGACATTTTTAAACAAACAATGGTAACTCAAGTTCATCTAAATGACAGAAGCCAAAAGATAGGCATTGCAGAATTTAGGGGAATAAAAAGGAAATAGCTAGATGAGTATGCTCCCTTCAATATTATGGTGGAATATGTACATTTAGTCAGTTTAGTTATTCATTAAATATATATTTATAATGTACCATGTGCTCAATATGTTTTTAGGTGCTAAAACTTGGAAACTTGGTCCTAGAAGTCAGAATTAATCTGGGTCAAAATCTGAGGAGCTATGTAAATGCATGTAAGTGATTCCTCATCTACAAGATGACAATAAAATATCCCACCTTAGAGTTACTTTGAAATTAAGATAATACACTTAATGCTTAGCAGAGTGCCTGGTTTATAAGAGATACCTCACAATAATTAGGTTCCATCTTTCATGTCATGACAGATGAAAGAGACTCATTCATTCTTCGGGGATATATGAATGACCAGAGAGATTAGAAATGGCTCCATAAAATAAACAGTTGAATCTCTTTGATTTTTTTTTCAGATTTTTAAATCAACTGAATTGTATATTTATAAAATAGATTTTTGATTATTAGAAAATGATATATGCTCAGTGTAAAAAAGTCAAGTGCTCATACAAAGTAATAATAATAGTAAAAGAGTCAAGTGTTCATACAAAGTAATAACAATAGAGCTAATACTGATTGGGGTAAATTAAGTGCTTGCTTTTATGTCTAATCTTTGCTGCATTACCATGTTTTAAAATTGATTCTGTTAATGTATCTTTCAGGTGTATCACACACATATATGTATATATACACACACATACACACAAAAAACTGTATACACACACATGTATATAACCACACACAAAACTATTTCCTTTTAAGTTTTTTGGTTTATCACTGAATTTATGGAAAAATATCATGTTTAAAATATTGAATCTTCCCCAGTACATTTGTGGAATTTTTCAAATTTATCCATAATTTCTTTAGTATCATTCAGCAGAGTTTTGTCTTTCTGAAATAGAGATCTTAAAATAAAATCTTTTTAAAAGAAGACCTTACTTATAAGTTTTATTACTGGGTATCTTTACATTAGGCCAGGATAGGTGTTAGGTTTGGAAATAGAACATTCTAAACTAAAGAAACAAACAGATAGAACCATGTGCAAATACATAGAAACAAAAACAGTATGGTATGGTCTAGGACCTTTAAATCAATTACCATGGTAGCTAGACGGGTCAGTTGAAGGGAACACTTATTTTTTCCCTGATAGGGATGTGATATTGTGATTTGTAATAGTTGATATTTGGTCTTTGTCCCTTTTCTGGCAAAAAAAAAAAAAAGCTCCTAAAATCCTTATAATTTCCTCTGTGACGAGAGCTTAAAAGTGTCTTTTTAATTATGTGAATGAAGTGACATTTGGAACACACCTAAGGATGGGGGTTGGTTGCCAGTGAACCAACCATGTGAATAGAAGCTTGGAATTTTCACTGACACCGCCTTCCTACCCATCTAGGAAGGGTGGAGAAGCTACTAGTGCTTGACTCAATCACCAGTGGCCAGTGATTTAATCAGTCATGCCATATATAATGCAGCCTCCATAAAAACCCAAAGGAATGGGGTTCTGAGAGGTTCTGGCTTAGTGAATACTTGTGGGAGTGCTGGGAGAATTGCATGCTTGGAGAGGTCACCAAAGCTCCAGGCCATCTCCCCATATCTTGTTCTATCATCCCTCTCTTCTACGTGGCTGTTTCTGAGTTATACCTTTCTATTATAAATTGATGATTTAGCAAGTAAATGATTCTCTGAGATCTGTGAGCCATTCTAGCAAATTAATCAGATCTGAAGTGGAGGTTGTTAGAACCTAGGTGGTCAGTGAAAAGTATAGGTAATGATCTAGACTTGCAACTGGCATCTGAAGTGGAATGGGGGGCAGTCTTGTGGGATTGAGCCCTTAATCTGTGGTATTTGACATTATCACTAGGTAGATAATGTCAGAACTAATTTGAATTTTAGGGCATTCAGCTGGTGTCTGGAGAATTGCTTGGTGTTATGAAGGAATCTCTGCCCCCCTCCACCCCCGCCGCCCATAGACACACACATTAGAACTGGATACAGAATCCAAATCAGGAACTTTACTTTTTTTTTTTTTAATTGCCCATCAGAATGATCTGATTGCTCACGTAATTCTAAATTGCTGTAATAATTAGGCTGATTCCATTTCTGATGTCTAAATATTGACAGCTTTTCAATTCCCATCCCAGCCTTTTCCCAGACTGCCCCACATCTCCACACCAAGAAGGCCCTCACACCTCTAGCTCCTGCTACAGGGCAGGAATATCAAGAATAGTCTCTGGCCCCAGGTATAAAAACCCCACTCTGGCTTTACCCCTCATCACAATAAAAGCACCAAACTACCCCAACCTTTGCTCCCTTCTATCAATTTAACTTGGACTCTATCAATTTAAGGCTCTAATATTTTAGAGTTTATCTAAAAAAGCTAGTGTCATGTTAAATGATAGAGACTGTCCCCAACTGATGATCATTCAGCTTATGATTTTTTGACTTTATGATGGGGCAGATCTGAAACACATCAGTAGAAATCATGCTTCGAATTTTGAATATTGATCTTTTCCCAGGCTACTGATAGGTGGTAACTTCCTCTCTACTGATGTTGGGTGGGGGCAGCAGTCACAGCTCCCCATCAGCCACGTGATTACCAGGGTGAACAATTGATACGATTAAAATCGTCCTCTGTTTCAGTACAGTATTCATTAAATTACATGAGATATTTAACACTTTATTATAAAATAGGCTTTCTTTTAGATGATTTGCCCAATGTGAGCATTCTAAGCATGTTTTAGGTAGGCTGAGGTAAGTTATGATATATCATAAGTAAGGTGTATTAAATGCATTTTTGACTTATGATATTTTCTACTTACGATGTAATCCCATCTTTTTTTTAAGATTTTATTTATTTATTTGACAGGGAGATCACAAGTAGGCAGAGAGGCAGGGAGAGAGAGAGGGGGAAGCAGGCTCTCTACTGAGCAAGGAGCCCGATGTGGGGCTCGATCCCAGGACCCTGAGATCATGACCTGAGCCGAAGGCAGAGGCTTTAACCCACTGAGCCACCCAGGCACCCCAATGTAGTCTCATCTTAACTCAAGGAAGATCTCTATACAAGGAAGATCAGCATAAACCTGTGTTTATGCTGTGTAGTGTTATGAATTATATAAATTTATCTAGGACAATTATTTTGCATCTACACTTTACTGGGAACTTTCTACCATTAACAACAGAGCCCAAGGTCCCCAACTCAAGAAAAGATTTGCAAATAAGCAATACCAAATCAGGTTAAGTGATTCTAACTATTTGAAAGAATGTTTTTATCACAAAATTATTTATAGATGGTAGTCAAATTTATTTTTACTTGAATTATTTAAATCTTTAAAATAATTAGATGGATACATTAATTAATTTTGAATATTTAAACCTATATTGAGAATACCAAGTGTCCTAAGCATGCGACCACAAATCATAGTCATGATGATTTCCACCCCCTCTCTGGCCATGGTATTTATGGAAAAGTACAGAAAGAGTGACAGTTGACAAGGAGATTGAGATCTTTCAAGAAGCAAACATTAATAACCATCTGTTCCTTTGGGATTAATTATTTTTCTATAAATATTAATAGATTTAACAGAAGTATTCTTTATCAAAACACATGCACAAAACAGGAAGAATGATAGTAAGAATAGGAAGACTAACAATAGAAAAAATAGTAACCAGGAGAGAATAATCTGTTTTACTGTATCTTGTTTCACGTTGAGTTTAAATGTAAACAACTAAAATAATTAAATTAATAATGTATGAAAGTATACTTTAACAGAATTTTGTTTTGCTTTGTTTTCTGTTTAAAGATATATCCTGATGACTTTCTAGTTTTTGTTTCCTGCTATGTGACTTTGGGATTATTTCCTGAAATGAGAGTGAACAAGTCATACAGAGTTGATACTAAACACTTACTTGCTTATTCTCATATCACTAATTGTAATAGAACCTCATTTTTTAAAAAGGAATTTTTTAAAAAGTTCAGATGAAGGGAGAAGATTGTAGTGGTGAGGCTGAACTGGCCACAAAATGTCAAAGAGTTTGTGTTTGACTTCCCAAAAACTTGCTCTTGTATCTTACAAATTGTACTTTCAATTCCTGTGTTCCTTTTCTTTCTAAGGAACCTCTTCCAATTCTAAAGTTCTATGATCCCTCAAATAATCTTTATTAACAGAAATAAATGAATAAATGTAGAAAAGTTTTACTGTTTTTCTAGCTCTTTCTCACTTTCAGCTCTTGCTCTCTTTAATATTCCTCAAGAATTGTGAAATGAAGAATAATGTTAAATGACTGTTGTAAAGATGGTAGTATACATAATGAAGCTGAAATTTTAAGAAATGACTTGAAAAGAGACTAGATGCAGGCTTTTAAAGATAAGCGCTTAAGATTCTTAAAACTATAAGTAATATTGTGTATGACTATGTATGAAATCTGAGCATTATTTTAGCACATCTTTTGTGCTAAAAGACTTCAATGTACAATGACAGTTCCTGGTAATAAATTCTGGGATAAATATAATTCAGGATACTTATATTTTTATCTTGCCAAAGTCAACAAAAGTGGGAGAAATATTCTATAGTAAGCCATCTTCTAATTGTTTTCCAAAAATCCCTTACTCAGAAATAAAACACTGCAAGAGGAATTTGAAAATAAAAATTTTTTTTATTTAAAATGTAAGAATATATCTAAACCAAGAAAAATATTATAAACAAAGTTATTCTGACCCATTCTCAGTCCAAACCTATTTCTAATCCAAAAGACTTCTTATTTTTTCAAGGTTAGCATAAATATGCATGAAATATGCAAAAGACCTTGATATTTCACAGATTTCGACCTTTTTGAGTTTGCCTCATGCATTTATTCCTACATCTTGCCATTTAAGTTCATTTTCTCTTTTTTTTTTTTTTTTTTTTTTTTTTTTTTTTTTTTTTTTTTTTTTTTTTTTNAAAATATTATAAACAAAGTTATTCTGACCCATTCTCAGTCCAAACCTATTTCTAATCCAAAAGACTTCTTATTTTTTCAAGGTTAGCATAAATATGCATGAAATATGCAAAAGACCTTGATTTTTCACAGATTTCGACCTTTTTGAGTTTGCCTCATGCATTTATTCCCACATCTTGCCATTTAAGTTCATTTTCTCTTATCTTGAGTCCGCATATTTACTGGCCATTTAAATTAGTTACCAACACCTCTCCATCAGAGGGTATTTATGTCTTTTTCTATAACTGACTTTGTAACTTCTTTTCCCCTTCTAGAATAAATTGTTAGTGATTCTCTGAGGATGCTTTTCTGTCTGGAACATACAGAAAACAAGGTGTTAATGCTCCAAACCTCAGAACATAGAACAGCCTTTCCTGTTCTCCAATATTATCCTGAAGCTGTGGTTGTCATATTGTTTTGTTTTTGTTTTGCTTTTGGCTTTTTGTTTGTTGGTTTTAACTAAGCCCTTTAGTATCAGAAAAAAAAATCTGTTTAATTTCGGCCGTGTCACTTACCATTCTACAAATTCAGGGAATATAGGTTTTGAGAATTTCACAAAACCTTTCCTTATGACAACATAACAAATGAAATAATCACAGCGTAAGGTGTAATAGAACTCTGCTACAAAATGTAGGCAGCTATCGGGCGCCTGGGTGGCTCAGTGGGTTAAAGCCTCTGCTTTCGGCTCAGGTCATGATCTCAGGGTCCTGGGATCGAGGCCCGCATCGGGCTCCCTGCTCAGCGGGGAGCCTGCTTCCCCCTCTCTCTGTCTGCCTGCCTCTCTGCCTCCTTGTGATCTCTCTCCCTGTGTGAAATAAATGGATGGAATCTTTAAAAAAAAAAATGTAGGCAGCTATTATTATTAGTAATACTATTATCTAATGATGTTATCATTAGAATTATTCCTTAATGAACAAGTTACATCACTAAGATTAATAACAAAAAAATTAAAAGTCTATAAAATTGTAGTTTTAGAATGGACTTGGAGCAGAAAACTGAAAATTTCACGTGGGTGGTTAATGAACCCAACCATGGAAAACTCAGAACTGGGGACTCTGAGAGGAGCCAGATGTCTTTAATCCTACAGAATTATAATGCGTGTTTTTATGGTTTTGGTCACTGGCTGGTAAACCTAAACATTGTATTTCTGTGATATTGCTATTAATTTCATCCTCTTCCAAATAATAATACCACCATCATGTTTAACTGGTCAAGATGAACATCAGTTTGAAGATACATCCTTACTATAGTGCCAAAAGGGATACTTTCTTATTAATAAGCAGTAAATATGATTTTGTCACTCAAGGACAGGCAGGAAGGAAGAAAGGAAGGAAGAAGGGTGAGAATGTGAAACTAACATGTAGTGAATATTTTATCCGTTTTGCTAGGCACTTTCACTTCTATTACATCATCCTCTCAGTAACCCTGTTTCCCATGGTAATAATATATACTGACTTCACAATAAACCTGTGAAGCTTCATAATAGCATTCCAGATAGTGAGATCACAAGGGTGTCTTGCCTCATAAAACTGGTTTGTGATAAAGCCAAGTTCCCCTACCTGTAAAGGCAATGCCATTTCCACCACGTCATGTTGATAGGGAGACCTTGTCCTATCAATCTTATTTCTGGAAATAAGTCTAAGATAAATATCAGTTATTATAGGAGTAATTCTTTCAATGAAAATACTGTGGATGAAATCATCTTAATGTTATATGTTTATCTCTATGTGTATAGTATTTGCTCACACCATTTTTAAATGATTTAGTAAATAATTTTTAAAACTCACAGAAGACCCAAATATATGATTTTCAAATTATAGTAACACTCTTCACTCATGTTTTAAGATTACTTCGCATGGACAGTATCATTTAGAAATTATTTAAGTAGTAGATTTCTTGAATGACTGAGGACTTTTTGATAGTTTCTAAGAAAGAGCACCAGATGAAGGTGGTAAAATACTCGGTAAGTTAGTCACCATGTTGTATTTTTTTTCAGGCATTTAAAAATCCTGGAAAATGTAACCTATCTTTTTCCTTTATTTTGAAATATCATAAAAAACTATTCTTTTCTGCAGGGAGGAATTGCATGAGATGGCTCTTGCTTTGTTCTAACACTATGACTTTCAAATTCCATATTAATCATTAGTAATATATTCCTGCATGCTATTTTTCTGTATTGTCGTATACAATATTTTTTAGTCCATCATGAACTATGTTATTAAATTTAAGATATTAAGAGATGCCTGGTGGTTCAGTCAGTTAAGCGTCTGCATTCAGCTCAGGTCCTGATCCAAGAGTCCTGGGATTAAGTCCCACATGAGGCTCTCTGCTCAGTGGGGAGCCTGCTTCTCCCTCTGCCTGCCACTCCCCCTGATTGTGCTCTCTATCTCTCTCTCTGACAAATAAAATCTTTGAAAAAAGTTCATGTATTTAAGAATAAAACATTATGTTTGTGTGTGTTTTCAGTCTATGTGTATATATTAATGTATGCACATCTCATATATTATGATCAGACTGATAGCAGGAGAAAACAATAAATTAATATTGAATTACTTCATTCATCCAACAAATTTTAATTTAGCTCTATAATGTACCATTTACTAGATTCATTAATTCATTCATACTGGAGGTCAGAACAGTGAATTAGATATTGGAGTCCTTGCTATCTGAAGCATAAAATCTAGCCTGGAAGGTGGTTGTGAAAGAAAAACTGCACCAATACAAATAAAATTACAAATTTAATATAATGCAAATATCATGAAGAAAAAGTGACTAACAGTTTGTTCAAAATAGACTTGGTCTATCCTTCATATATATATAAAATGTGTGTGTGTGTGTGTGTGTGTTTGTGTGTGTGTGTGTATGGAAGAGTAACTCTTTTAATTTTAAAAATGTCTTAGTTTGAATGAAGATGTATAATAGTCACTCTAATTAATGTTGAAACATCTTTTTACTACTGGGATCAGTCTTAATCGTGATATATTTTTGTTGATAGAACATTATCTTCTGCTTGCTAGTATTTTTTTTTTTGGGAATTTTTGCATAGTGATATGATTATCAGGAATGTTTTCTTTTTTTTTTTTCCTAAGATCTTTTATTTATTTATCTGACACAGAGAGAGAGAGAGATCACAAGTAGGCAGAGAGGGAGGCAGAGAGAGAGGAGGAAGCAGGCTCCTTGCTGAGCAAGGAGCCCGATGTGGGGCTCCATCCCAGGACTCTGAGACCATGACCTGAGCCAAAGGCAGAGGCTTTAACCCACTGAGCCACTCAGGCACCCCTGTCAGGAATGTTTTCTTGTGTAGTTTTTGATAAATTATCAGCAGTGTTAGGCTTGCTTTCTCTATGCCTTTTCATATCTTCTGATTCTTTGAATTTTAAACATGACAATATTTAGCTATAAAATTATTTGGGGGGATACTCTTCGATAATATTACCTGTTTGTTTTCTATGGAAATACCTCCTAGAGTTTCCTTGCTGGGGTAATATTTGGTAAATTATAGTTTCCTTGAGAATTATCAATTTCATTCAGATTTTCAAGAATATTTAAGTAAAGGTATTAAGTAAAGAATATTTAAGTAAAGGTAGGTACTAATATCCTAAGAGTTTTAAATTTTTTTCTTATGATGGCTATTTTATTCTTCCATTTCATGAAAATTTTGGAAAAATTTTGTGTTTTTCTATTTTTTTAAATTAGGCTAGCTGTTTGTTTGCATATGGTTTGTTATTTATTATTTCTGAGTATTTTGTTTTCTACTCATAAAATATATATTTTATACTTATGATATATTACATTATATTTTTCTGCATTATGTGGGGATTTCTTTCTGAGCACCACTGTGTAATCTGATTGTTGCTTTTAAATATGTAGAAATTTGAAGGTGTCATGAATCGTCATTGACTTCCCCTCTACAAAGCAACAACTGCTTACTTCACTCTTTAGAAGTTCTCTTTTCCAGGTGACATTGAAAATGTAACAAGACTTCACTTTGATAAATTTAGGTACCAAGAAAATCCATAGTGTAATTCAGCAGCAGTGCTCAATATATGGGAAATAGTATTTCCCAACCAGACACTAAAAGTAAAGCTTGCTTTAGAAATGCTAATTCACATTTACCCCTAAAAGATATGGTAAAATGTGAGCCACTATATCATGATTTTCTATTTAAAATTTAGTTATGCTTATTCCGCCACAGTCTTTCATAATATATGTAATTAACCAGGACAGTAAAATGGAAGTCATTTTGATGATTCCATTCTTCTTAGTCATTAATACTCATTCTATCATTACAAACTTCCTCTTTTCTTTTCTCATTAAATTTGGAGTAAATACACATGCCTTTGCTTCCAATGTCATTACCTTGGTATACGACACCATCATTTCTGGCCTGAATAGTTGCAGCAGACCCTTAGTTTGTATCCCTGAATTCACATTTTTACTTCTCAAAACATTCTTGGGCAATAGCCGATATAATCTTTATAAATACAAGTCTGATACTATCACTCCAAATTAAAACATCTCAGTGGTAAAACTCAGGAGTGGTAAAACTCATAGTACCACTGTGACTTTCTAGACACAACACAAAAGGCATGATTTATGACAGACTAACAAGCTGGGCTTCTTTAAAATTTAAAACTACTGTAAGAGATAATGTCAAGAGAATGATTGGAAAAGCCACAGACTAGGAAAAAAACAATAGCAAAATATATATCCAGTATAGAACTGTTACTCAAAATATACAAAGAATTCTTAAAATTCCACAGTAAGAAAACAAACAACCTAATTTGAAAGTAGGTCAAAGTCTGTCCTTGTAGATGCAAGTAACAGTTCTTTATGATTTCAGTTATATGGTATCCTGAAAAAGACAAAACTGTGAAGATAGCAAAAGGTCAGTGGTTGCGTATGGTTGGGGATGGGGGTTGGAGGGTGAAATAGAGTGCAGGATTTTTAAGGCAGTGAAAATACTCTGTATGATACCCATAATGATCAATATATATTATTATGCATTTGTCCAAACCCATAGAATGTACAATACCGATAGTAAACATTATGTAAACTATAGACTCTGGGTGATTATGATGCGTCAGTGTAGGTTCATCAGTTGTAACAAATACACCACTATGATGAGGATTGTTAATTATTGGGGAAGCTGCAAGTGTGAGGAAAGGGTATTTATGAGAAATCTCTGTACCTTCCTCCCAATCTGGCTATAAATATAAAGCCGCTCTTAAAAACTGATCAACAATAAAGAATCTCAGTGGCTTTACATTCTCTTAGAGACAAATCTGAAATAACCAACATGAAATGCAAGGCCTTGTGATGAACAGAATTCCACCTGTATATCTAATTTCACCTTATCCCACCTTTTGGTCTCTCTTACTTTGATCATTTTATCAAGTCTCACATATGCCACATTCTTTTTCCATCTGAAAATTGTGTGCATATGGTTCATTTTGCCTAGAATAGTCATATCTTTATCTCTTTCTCCTTTATCAGATGTCAGTCTTTGTTATTTTTCTCAGAGAGGTACATTGTAAACATTGAATCTATAGTTGAATCTCTTCTTTCATATGATTTACCACAAATTGCAATTATGTATTTGGTGATACATTTATGTCTCTCCTATAGTATTAGTCCCAGTTGGCAGGAACTGTGTCTGTTTGTCCACCAATGCATAGCTAGCATATTTACCATAACGAGTAGCCCACAGTCACTCAAAAATGTTGTTTTTGACTGGCTGATCTTACTGTTAGTAAATTTCTTTTGCATCATTATCTTATCTTGTCCTCATAGTAATCATAGCTGACAGGTTATTATTATTCATATGTTGCAGATAAGAAAGCAGAATATTTAAAAGTATTCTAATTCTAAAGTAATATAAATTCAGAAAGTAAAACATGTTTAAATTACCATTCTATTTACTTAATATTTGTTTATTTTTATTCTTGTGAAAATACTATAAATTGGGAAAATCAAGAAATCCGTGGTGCTCAATGGTTAAGTTATCCATGAGAATTATTATATTAAATAGTATGGAGAGTCCTCAAAAAATTTTAAAAAATGAAATATCATACTATCCAGTAATTCCATTACTGGGTATTTACCCAAAGCAAACAAGAACACTAAATTGAAAAAAATAAATGTACTCCTATGTTTATGGCAGTATTATTGATACTAGCTGAGCTACGGAAGCAACTTTAAGTGTGCACTGATAGAAGAATGAACAAAAAAAGAGATAGTATGTATACACAATGAAATATTACTCAGCCCTAAAAAAGAATGAGATCTTGCCATTTGTGACAGTATGAATGGACCTAGAGAGTATGATGTTAAGTGAAGTATGACAGACAGAAAAAGACAAATGTGGTATGATTTCATTTATATGTGGAATCTAAAAAACAAAACAAGTGAACCAACCAAAAACAAACAGACCCATAATGAGCAGAAAACAAACTAGTGGTTGCCAGAGGGGGAAGGAGTGGGAGAATGGGCAACATGGGTGAAGGGGAGTGAGAGTTATAAGCCTCTAGTTACAGGATGAATAAGTCATGGGGATGAAAGGTGTTACAGCATTGGAAATATAGTCAGTGATTATATACAGACAGGTGGTAGCTACACTTTTGGTAAGCACAGCAAAATGTACAGAGTTGGCAAATCACTATGTTGTATACCTGAAACTAATATCACATGGTATATCAACTATATTTCAGTTTAAAAAAATATTTTTAAGAGCAAATCCTAATTTTTATCATAAATCGCAAAAATACTAACTTTTAAAAACTTTTCATAGTTTTAATTGCTATTTATTTCTTATACTGCTGTCTACTTCATAATTATATTGATACAAATTTTTGAAAGTGTACAAAAGATTTAAGTGTAGGGCACCTGGGTGGCTCAGTCGGTTAAGCCGCTGCCTTTGGCTCAGGTCATTATCCCAGAGTCCTGGGATCAAGTCCTGCCTTGGGCTCCCTGCTCCACGGAGAGCCTGCTTCTCCCTCCTCTCTCTGCCTGCCGCTCTGCCTCCTTGTGCTCTCTATCTCGCTGTCAAATAAATAAATAAAATCTTAAAAAAAAAAAGATATAAGTGTATATAGCTGGGCAAAGAAAAGTTTGGAAAGTAGGATAATAATAAGGTATTAATAAGATAAATATCAAGTTAATATATGAAATGCATACTAGAAGTGATCTGAAGATTAAAACAGAATTCACAAGAAGTACAGAACTGGACTATGAGAGAAATGGCTCTCATGGGTCACCACAAGGAAGACAGTATGCCAGTTAATGAGTAACATCCTCAATAACTGTTCTACGTGAAAATAATAATGAGTTTCATGGTGATGTATACTCAGCATCCCTCAATATAGGTTGATGGATAAAAGTAAAAATTAAGTTTCTGTGGGACAAAATGATATAGCCTCAATGAACCCTCTGATACAGAGCTGTCTTTTAGTTCAATTATCTTATTTGAACAAACACAAAATGGCAGGTTAAATGCAAACAACCTTACAGTGATCCTTCTAGCTGTCTTATCCCAAGCAATTGGTGTCTTTTTTCCTGAGAGAAAGTCTCACATATCAGATTTAAATAGTTACCTTTGATTTCAAGCTAATGATTTTGTTTCCTATATATAACAAGTGGCATAAACAGCTAGCAATAAATAGATCAGAATTACACTGAGGAGGTTCATATGACAAATAAAAGATTATCTCGGTCTCATTCAACACACAGCTCCTTTTTCAGTTTTAAGATGTTCAAAGGACTCTCACTGGTGGTTCCCACCCTTGGATAGAGCCTGCCACGTTTACTACAATTCTAAAAATATATTTGATGTACTAGTACTTTAACATTATCCTTTATGTTGAGATGACCCTGTGGTTTTTAGATAAAAAAATTTTCTTGTACTGCAAGGTCAAAATTACAGTATTTAACCTAAAGCTATGTAGTCTTACCTTTTTTCTGAATTCTCAAAGTTTGTTAGGAGAGCTCCAAATATATAGCAGCACTAAATTCATAGGCTCCATTTAAAGCCAGATACAGTTTTATTAAATGACTAACTTGAGAAAACCTGACTAGAGTAGAGAATTTAATAGTTAAGATTAGATGATATCATGCGTTAACTGAAAACGCTATAAATTAAATGACTCAGCAGCTTCATTATTCTCTGTATCAAGGGCTCAGAGGCTAATGATTTCATGTATCTAGAAGGAAACAGGCAGTGAAAGAAAGAACAGTTCTTTACAGTGTTGTCACCCGGAAGCAGTGTGATATAATCATTAAGTCGTTATTTATTGATAAGAAATGTTAAAAACTCCAGTCTAATTTATGTACATGGTCTCAAAGTCAGATTGATAAAAAGTCTGGTTTTATGAATTACTTCCTTGAGTCAGATTGCTGAAACTTGAGGTGTTTTGGTTTGAATTATATCAAAACATCCCTATAACTGTCATAATACAGAGTGAAAGCTGTTTCTGATAAAAGTTATATTTTTTAGAACATTTGGCTAGAACTTGTGGTGGATTGAATGTATTTTAAATTGAATGTTATGTAAGCCTTTAATAAAGATGTGAATGCAAATCATTTAGGAACAAGGAAACTAAGCTAAAGTTAATTTTAGCTTTCCTCCATCATTTTAAATTATTGTTTCCTAGAGTGAGAGTTATCAAACCAGAAAGGCTTTTCCAATGTTTCGTGCAAATGACAAATAGCAATGTTTCCAAATGTGTTTGCAAACAATGACAAACAATAAAGACAACTTCCTGTAATCCTAATACCAACAAAGAAGAAGAAGAAAAAAACTATTTTCAGCCACATATGGGTAGAAATAGATGTTCTTCTGTCACAGAAGAAAAAATAAATGATTGACAATAGATTCAATTTATGAACATATGCATGGAAAATGTGTGATAACTCAGTAATTAAATTGTAGACAATAGCACGTTCCCAAGTGTAAGGTAAAGCATGTTATCAACAGCATGGTGAAATCATCCAGCTTGACACATCATCCAGAAGATGATAAAATTGGGAAGGATAAATTAATTTTTTCCAGCTGCACACACAGAGGATAAGGAGTAAAATAAGGGAATTTTATTATTTAAGAATTACTGATATTTTTCATTTTTAATTAAACAATTTAGTTACCTGTTCTTCTTTCTGAGAATAATAAATAAAGAACCAGATATCAAAAATTTTTTCCTGGTTATCTATATTGGCAGAATACTTCCATGGCTGGAATATTAATTTATTTCATTAGCCAAGATGACTTGAAAGGAGGCTTCACAGTGCAGTTAAACTGGTTTTGACTATTGAGTCTACCATTTATTATCAGAGAAAACTGAAAGCAAGTTACTTAACTCTCTCATAAGCTCCATCTGTAGTTTTCTTATCTTAATGTGAAGATATCATCAAAAACAGGGTTATTCTGAGAATAAGATATCATGTTACATACTAGTTACTCATTGTTAAATTCATCTTCTTCCATTTCTATATACACAGATATTCCAGTGACAAAATTATGCAATAAGATTTGTTATAAAAATAAGACTCATTTTTGTTTATTTTGTCTACTGTGAGCTAGTTTCTGTGAATATTTAAATTACTAGGTCTCTGATAAAATCAAACAAAACGAAAGAAACCAACAACAACAAAAAGAAAAACCTAAGTGATAGTTATTATTTGGACATCATTCATACAAACGTTATCTGCACATGAATAACTCCTGTCTTAGTAGTCCCTTCTTAGCTTTCACACATACACTTAACCAGCTGATTGATACACACACACACACACACACACACACACACACACACACACACACATTTTAGAAAGCTGGTGGTCTTTGATGTATACAAACTACAGAGAACTTCTGTGTTAACAGTTTCTCTTGTGCAAATATTTTAACATAATTTTGCTTACCACGTATTCCTTTAAACTTTATGTCTTTATTTATAGAAAAATCCTTTTTTTCCCCATATTACTAAGTCAAGTCCACTTCTTGTTAATTGGACACATCACACATACTTCTATTGATGATGAGTCCCTTTATCACATTAATCTGTGCTGATTTTATTTACCTCTCTTTTTTGCCAACTCCAAACTCATCAGCAAACCCTATACCGTACCTTTGAAATATACACAGAATCTTCACTTTCATCTCTCCCCCATTAACACTTCTGTTCAAATCAGCAGCAGCACTGTCTTACAATAGCCTCCTAATCCCACCCCTTGCTACAAGTTCCTTGCACTTCTAAGGTCTATCCTCTTCATCATGGCCCAAGCCATCCTTTTAAAAATCTAACACATTATGTCACTTTTCTACATAAAATATTTCAATGGCTTCTCTCTTTTCTCTCTCTCTCTCTCTCTTTTTTTCCTGAGATAAAGTCAGACTTTTTACCAGTTGCTGAAGTGAATGGGCCCAGCTTTTGGACAAATTCTTTTGATTCTAATGCTCCCTCTGATTGATGAAATGAGGCAATTTATGCAATTACATTTCTTTTGCTTTTAACAAAACCATAAAGCGATAATCCAATGATATTAATGAGAGGTAACAAAGCAAATAAAATTAGTAGTTAATCCTAAAGCATATATTCAGTTCATCAGTATAAAACAATAATACCAAATAGAAGTCATAGCATGTCATTCTTCAAACTGCTAATTATTTTGAATATTGAAAAAATTGTATCTTTTAAATTACAACTAAACTTCTGGGCTTCCTTTTCTTTTTTAAGGTATGGTAAATTCTGGATGATTTATAAACCTACTTTGTAGGCCACTGTTCTGTAACTCTGTGTATGTGGAATAAATCAGGTTAAGACTTATATTTATTAAAAATAAAAATAGCACAATTTTATGTTTTTAGTGGTACCAGAGCAGAACAATTGAATAACAGAATTTTTACATTCCGCTTTTACTCTCCATTTTACAAAAAACATAGAAGGGAGCCACAAAATTTGACCCCCAAGTATGAAAATAAACATAGATTTTAAATATAATCACCATGTGCTTCTAAAAATCAAGCTTTAAGTTTGGAGTTTATGTGTGAGGCTGCTGCGTTTTTCAACAGTATGGATGAAACTGTTATCATTTTGGCATAGTGAAGTCTACTAACCCAAAATAAATACTGATATTATTAGGTGTGGAGAAATCACTGAATATAAATATACCTGAGATGCTCATGCAGAGCAGAAAAATAGAACATTAAAGAAAATATGCACATGAGAAAATGTTTTCTAATTTGCATACCTGCAAAGTGTTTTAGAACGGTATTTTCCAAGTATTCCTGCTCTCTGTCCGCTTTTAGCTAAAATCATTTTTGCAACTCAAGTCCTTTTGTCAGTCTCTACTGAAATTTATCATGTCAAATAATTCACCTTTAAAAGGGGCTCATTAAATATTCATACTCTGGCACCAATGGAGAGGGTTTTTTTTTTCTTTTGGCACGTAATTAAATCACATAAGTAAAACTCCCTATGCCAGTAATCTGAAGAGTTTCACTTTTATCTTTTTCTTTAGTGTATGTGGGGAGATAGGAGATTTGTAAAAGCAGTACTATTGCTTACAGAAAATATATCTCATTACTGATTCTCTCAATGGCTTTAAATTCTTTCTGACATGCAAATCCCTGAGGTTGAAATCCTATTTAAAGTTCACATTTGAGTTTATAATGGTTCTGCTTCTGTGCTGATTTAGATTTAATCAGAATGTGAAATAAAAAGAACACATAACCTTTTACATCTAAAACAGATTATATAATATTTGTAATTAATAAGCATCACTACATGGATAAATGGCATTCTGCATGACAATTTTATAGCATTATTAATATCAATAGTAAATGTCAAAGTACCCAAATGTCAAAGCATTTTCTTTATGTTACAAATACTCTTATAACAAATGGCATAGCACCTGTGAATTCATGATAAAATCATCCTGGGATTTGAGAAAGAATTCACAAGCACATGATGAAGGAGTTAAATCATCACCCCAACTTACATGGGAGCTCCCCAAATACTCTGTTTCAAACAGTTGATTTTTTAATTGAGCTAGTAATGTCAATTTAGGGTCAAGTAGGGTATTGCAATGTTTAACTATTTTGCCAGTCAAATATAAGACTGACCTAACAATTTGCTGAGCATGGATTCAAATCAAATTACTAGGCTATGATGGTTGTAGCTAATAGTTTTGTTGAATGAGTGATCAGCTGGGAAAGAGACATAACCACTCCATGTTTAGAACTTCGTCATTGTACAATATTTCACATCATTTCAATAACTGAAATTTGAGGACTCTAGTGTATGTCGTTTTGTACATTCTCCAATGTTGGCCATTTCTGTCATTCTTCTCAAATATTCCTGCCAAAAGGAAACATTAGTGTTTTCCATGCCATTCTCTCGTCAATCTCAAAAGTTGTTCTGCTGTTCCCAACCTAGAAATCTCTCCTTTGAAGATCTTTCATGGCATACCAACCCTTAACATCACATAGACCTTCAGAGTCTTTCTTCAGTCCTGCCTCTCTTCCTTCATCCCTTCTATTTGTCCTTCCAGAGTTTTTAAATTATCACTAGGTGTTAGGCACAGTGCCAGATACTAATAATAAAACTTTGAAAGAGGAACAGTTTCTATTTTCTGTTTCTTTTCTTTTCTTCTTTTTTAAATGAAATCATTTAATTTAATGCCACAAGCATGAGCCTGTTATACCCCAGAAACAAAAATTAAGTGCCATAACTACATTTAGGAGACAAACTTGAAATGATTGCAGTGAGAGCAGATTGATGGGTGCCGGATGGTGATTTCTGTTTTCAGTATTATAGCCTTCACCCTGTTCCTTGCCATTGTTTTTGGAAGATTCTTATTCACATTAAATTATTTTCTCACTGTACCTGGGTGGCTCCGTCAGTTAAACATCTGACTTCTGCTGGGGTCATGATCTCAGGGTCCTGGGATCTAACCCCAGGTCATCAGGGTCCACACTCAGTGGGGAGTCGGCTTCTCCTTCTCCCTCTCTCTCTGCCCCACTCCCTGCTCATGTGTGTTCTCTCGGTCTATCTCATATAAATAAATTCTTTTTAAAAAATGGTTTTCTCTAATCCTGGTTTCCAGCTCCTTCAATTAATTCACGTCTAATCATGCGTCACTTCATTCTACTTTTTGTTTTTTTCCCATAGCCATGATCCACATCATGGTTTAGAATCTCATTTTTTGCTTACTTCTTTCTTCAAAGTTTATCTTAGCTACTCCTTTTCCATAAAAGTTGTTGAATTTCAGTTCTTAAACCCCATAGCATTTTCCATTTTATGAGAACATACATACCTATATGTATTAAATAAGTTATCATTAAATGTCTACTTTGTACCAGGAAAACATTTTACTTTCATTGTTGGATTATATGCTCACCATGAACTTCTTGTATGTAGATTCATCTAAATAACCTTTGAATCTGCAGTTCTGCCTAACAGTGTGTCTTGTTAGCTATTCAGTTATTTCTTGAAATAAATCTATCATGTTTAAAACAATGGTAATGTTGTTATTGATAGTATTGAGTAAGGGACAGGAGGGGCTAGGTAGGGAGGAATAGATAGGGGTCTCCAGGATCAGGCTCAGAGAAATCCCAAAAATGTGGAGGCGTTCAGGAAACCAGGGGATAAGGGAACACATCAGCTCACCCTGCCGTAGGTGTATGAGGGGGAAATTTTATTTATGACAGTCTCCTGTGGTCAACAGAAAATAAGCAGACCCTAAAAAGAAGTAAGCCATTAAAGAATATCACTAGTCCTTAATCAGTGGTGTTGCCGGTAGAGAAGTCAAAAAGATTCAAGTTCCCTCGTTAACTTTCTATGAAAGACCAACCCCAAAAGCCCTCGGTGGCAACCCTGTTGGGACCCCTCTCATTCCTAAGAGCTTTTTTACTGTATCCTTGCTTAATAAAACTGTTATCACTTTACTCACTCTCCTTTTTCCACAAGATTCATTCTTCAACTCTGAGACAAGAACCTAGCTCTCCCACTTCATTATCACCCATTATGTTTGTTAATATGCCTAGAATGGCCCAAATTATCCTAAGACAAGATTTTATCACTTGCATCAAGCAGAATAAAGTCCCATGGGAAAAAAAAAATCAATGTTATCTTTGTCATATATATCTCAAACTTATATAATGGAATGGATACGAAATCTAATAACATATCTATCATAGTTATTTATGGTTACCAAGAGAGGCAGCATGATAATGTTGGGAAGAAGAATATTTGACTTTTAAATTTCTGCTGTCAAATGTTCCAGATCAATGAATATTTGCTGTGACAGAGTGCTGAGACCCTGAATAACCTTTGTCCCTCACATGAGTCTGTAGAACTTCTAAGTCTGACAAAATTCTAGCAGGTTTTTAATCTGGTCCTCTCTTCTTAAAGCCTTCTGTGGTGGTGACTGTATCTTATCAACCCTGAAAATAACAGGCCTTCTTTCCTTTGTTTTTCAAAGTAGATATAATAAACTACTCACAAAGAAAATAAATAAAGCATTTAAAAAGTTTATTTCTAAGGAAGGAAATAGCTACCATCAAAGTTCAGGAAATGGAAAATAAATACTGTTAAATTGCTACTTCAACCAGGCACAAATTCTTAAAACTCTGACAACCAATCCAAAGAATTATTATGTACTTCCCTTGTAAAAGTCAGAGGATATAAGTTGCTGCAGAAAAGAAAAACAAAAACTATGTATATAATATACATATATATATATTTCTAAGCTTTAAAAAATGCCAAAAGAAAACAATAAGCCTGATTCCAGATCTTTTTCTATGGATTTAAAAAATATATATACAAGCTTTATTTTTCCATCTTTAAAATGACTACTGTTGGGGGCGCCTGGGTGGCTCAGTGGGTTAAGCCTTTGCCTTTGGCTCAGATCATGATCCCAGGGTCCTGGGATCGAGGCCCGCATTGGGCTTCCTGCTTGGCAGGGAGCCTGCTTCCCCCTCTCTCTCTGCCTGCCTCTCTGCCTACTTGTGATCTTTCTCTGTGTCAAATAAATAAATAAAATCTTTAAAAAAATTTAAAAATAATAATAAAATGACTACTGTTGGGGCACCTGGTGGCTCAGTGGGTTAGCCTCTGCCTTCGGCCCAGGTCATGATGTCAGTCTCCTGGGATCGAGCCTGCATCCTCCTCTCTCTGCCTACCTCTCTGCCTGCTTGTGATCTCTCTCTCTCTGTCAAATAAATAAATAATCTTAAAAGAATAATAAAATAAAATGATTACTGTTTGCATGTTACACGTTAACATGGGCTCGTTTTCTGCTTTCAACATTTATATTTCATTTTCTTATACGGTTAATCATTACAGTATTTGTACATGGCCATGCAACAGAAAGATTCTATATCTGACATATTTTAAAGCACCTGCATCCAGGCTTCTCCCAGTTCATGCTAGCCTCCTCAAGTAGTCCCCAGTGGGCACAGGATCAAAACTGTGCTCTATACTCTGGTTCCTTTAGCTGGAATTCCAGATACTAATTTCCGTTATGGTGAAATCAGTAAGGTTTTGAGAAAACTCTGAAGTGACGCTGAATGGGGGAGAAAACAAAAGGCTGTATAAATATTCAACATGTTAGATAGCCAACTAGAGAGGCTGAATGTTAGTTCCCCAGGTAGATAAGGAGATAACTACATAAATAGACTTCTGTCGACTAATTCCATAGTACAGCATTGTTCATATGAAAAATTACAGTCTGGGCTCCAGGCAACTGACTACAACTCACTAGTCCTAAATAATAAAGAAGTGTGAAGTGTTGTATGTTGGATAGTGTCTAGTCATCATGATGGATTTATAAAGCTCCCGAAAACTAATAGTAATTGGATATTAGCAATACATAGAGCTTTTTTAAAAAATTAAAACTTAAAGGTAGTTTTTTTTCATTTTTAATGTTCTCTGAAGACACTCTGCCAATGGGAAGGAGTATATGTAGATTTAAATCAACTGACTGCTATTAGAACAATCTGTACTAAGTCCACTTGAAGTTTCTGCTCAGTGATGAGAGTTGGAAACAATGTCTCCACCCTTATAATAACAACAAAGCAGCTACAGAATCTGGAAGTTCATGAATATTTTTGAGCTCATCAGGGAGCTAAGGTTGCAGGACAGCTGACTAGCACGTAATCTAAAGGATTACTTTTATGACCTGATGACCTGAAGGGAAATACAGGATGTGAACTTTTGCTTACTTAGGGCAGAAACAGATCCAGACCAATAAGAAAAATTCAGCAAGAATGGCTAACAACTTGTTAAAAACTGCTAGGCTAGGAAAGAGTGTGATTGATCCTCGGGGCAGCAAATATAAAGGCTTTTTGAAGGCTCTTTTTCCTAAATCACCCCTGGTAAGATTCCTGAGAAAGCTCCCTTCATGGTGATTGGGGAAAGGGAGCCGCAGCTACTATGGAAGGGAAACTAAATTCTATCCAAACCCTTCTTCATCTCCCTCTTGCTGAGAAACTTTTTTCCACGAGTCTCTCTGTTTCCCTGCATCTTGCAAGTAGAGGCACAAATAGCCTTTTATCCTAGAGTATTTGTCCAATAACATCTGTATAGTGAACAGCCTTGGAAGATAGTGATATTACTATCTCCCTCAGGAACAGAAAGCAGGTATGTTTGCTGTCAGTATCACAAGGATAAAGTTTCTAATGGGGCAAAGGTTAGGAAGGATTGTTTGCAGCTCCTTATAAATGATGACAGCTTTCTAGGTTTTAAGTTCCTTACCTGTGACACCTCCCCCAACAGTGTTGCCTCATGGGAGTTGGGAGGAGGGGAGCAAAGGAAATGACTGAGAACATAATAAAGTTCTTGCTGTTTCCTTTGTTATGAGCAAAAGTCTTTTGCCTTTGACCCAGGATTCCTGCATTTTCTGCTAGCATACATGTAAGTGAGGGAATAGAACTTCTTAGGTTTATGTAGGTACAATTTAAGATTTTTTAGTTTTTGACACATCCTTAGTGAACAAAATCCTTAAGCTATGGAGTAAAAGAAATATACTTCGTTCCCTTAGGTAAAAACACTGCAACCAAAACAAATGAGACTCTTGGCCCTGAAGGGGATCAGGAATATATGGTGGGCCCAGAACTTTAGCTCAGGAAGCCTCAGAACTGCTGAGAAGGCCATTCCCTCAATACCTGGGATTGTAGGGGCTGCCTAACTCTGAGGCTTCAACCTAACAACAGAGAATCACTACCACCTCCAAACTAACAAGCACCACGTTACAGATAAGAGCTCAATATTGCTGAGAGAATTATAAGACCAGGGACAAAGCTCTTTGATACATAGAATAAAGCAAGGACTTAAAGCTTAAGATGGAGATGATTGAGAAAAATTCCCTGGCAAATACACTCATACCCTAAATTCATGGTAAACAGAGAAACTTAAAATCTGTGTTTCACTGAGAATAACCATTGCAGCAATAAACCAAAACCTAGCTACATTTCTTACTAGATTAACTGTAGGCTCTCACACTAAAAGCACTGATGGAGGAATGATGTACCCCCTTTTAAGAATAAAACCTATTTACCTTAGTCTCTTCTTTCCTACATAAGATGTCCGTCTTTAAAGAAAAAAAAAAGGCAAAACATATTAAAAGGCAAGAAAGCCCACTTCCAAGAGACAAAACGAATCAGCACAATGACTCATATGTGAAAAAGATTTTGGAACTAAACAGGGAATTTTAAGTAACTATGATTAATGTGTTAAAGGCTCAAATAGAAAAGAAGGGCAGCATGAAATATCAGATGCCTAATTTTGGCATAGAGATGAAAACTTTAAGAATGAACCTAACAGAAATGCTCAAAAACAATAAGCACAGTAACAGAAGTTAAAAAAAAAAAAAAAAGGCCTTCAATGACTCCTTAGTTGACTTGACCCAGCCTATGAAAGAGTCAGTCAAATTTAAGAAAGGTTGATAGAAACCAGATGGAAATAGAAGCCAGAAGAAAGGTAAAACAACAACCAACAACCTCATAGGTGTGGAACAATATCAAACATCTGTGTAGCTGAGAGTTCCTTCTGGGGAAGGACGAAAGACAAAATGAAGCAGAAATATTTGTTATAATAGTTAAAAATTTGCCAAAATTAGTGACAGAGAATTCTCACAAATAAGCTTAAGAGCATCTAGAGAGATCATCATCAACAACAAAAGATACCTAATTATATCATATTCTATTTGCTTTAACAAAAGACTAACAAAATCTTGAAGACACAGGGGAAAAATATATTGCAAATAGGCAAAAATAATAACAAATAGGCATCTAATCAAAAAGCATGTAAGCCACAAAACCATGGCATGATGTCTTCAAAATACTGAAAGGAGGGAAAAAAAAACTGATCAACCCAGAATATCCAGCAAAAATAACTCTCAAAAATGAAGGAGAAATCAAAACTGTCCTGGACCAATAAAATCTAAGAAAATTCACTGGTAACAAGTTCCACTACAGGGATGTTTGCAGAAAGTTTTCCATGAAAAGGCAGTATGAAACTGGGACAGAATCTTGGACCAACATGACAAAATGAAGAGCACTAGAAATAAAGATAAAAACTTGTTTTATTAATTTTAATCACTCTTAAAGATAAGTAAGGATCTAGGGCAAAATCATGACCAATTTGTTGCAAGTCTGTAAGGATAAGAAAGTAAAAATTTATGAAAATAAAAATTTATAACAGAACTGTCATAATACTTAGGAATATAGTATTGTAAGGTCTTTATATCAAGGGGTATAATATTATTTTAAGACAGACACTGATTAAATGAAATTAAATATATTCTGAACCCTAGGGCAATCATTAAAAACATGTTTTAAATGAATATACATAGTAAGTCTATAGGAGAGATAAATTTGAATCATAAAAAATGCTCAAAGTATGAAAAGGCATAAAAAGAAAATAAAATGTATAAAGAACAGATGGAACAAGTAAAAAACAGTTACCAAGATGGGTAGATTTCAATATAATCATATCAACATGCACATCACATTACAGTAGTATAAACATACCAATTAAACAGGGATTGCCAGATTTTATATAAAAAAAAAAGTAGGGAGAAAAACAAAACCCAATTATACTATCTAAAAGAAATATGACTTAAATGTAAAGATAGGTCAAAATAAAAGGATGGGATGAGATACTTAGAGTAGTGAAAATCATAAAGACAAAAAGTAAAATGGTGGTTTGCCAGAGCCTGGGAAAGGGTGGATGGGGAGTCATTGTTTAATGGGTATAGAGTTTCAGTTTTACAAGATGAGAAGTATTATGGAGGTGGATGGGAGTGATGATTATGCCACGTTATGAACGTGCTTAATATCACCGAATCGTTCACTTAAAAATTTACCATCTTCACTATTTTTAAGTAAATATTAAGTGATATTAAACACGTTCATAACGTGGCACAACCATCACTCCCATCCACCTCCATATATACGCGCGCACGCGCACACACACACACACACACACACACACACACCCCACAATAAAAAAATCAAAACATACGATACCAACATTAACCAAAAGAAAGCTGAGGTATTTACACTAATATCAGAAAAAAAGTAGACTTCTGAACAATGAGGATTATCAAGGATGAAAACAAGCATTAAATAACAACATAAGGGTCAAGTCTCTAGGAAGACATAGCAGTTCTAAATAGCCATGTACCTAACAACAGGTCTTTAAAAATATATGAACAGCAAAAACTGTTAGAACTGGAAGGTAAAATAACCAAACCCACAGTGGTAGCTAGAACCTTCAACACTGTTCTTTCAGTAATTGCCTGAATAAGAAGACAGAAAATTAGTGTATACATAGAAGACCTAAGCAACAATATCAAACAATATAATCCTATTGATATATTTGGAGGACTTCACCCAGAAATAGCATCATTATCAAGAACATATCGAACGCCCTTTTTTACGGACTCATAAAGAATACACCATGATAGACCATATTCTAAAAAAATTTTTTAAAATAAAAAATAATAGGATATATTCCTAAAATACTAGAATTAGACTATCAATCTATAACAGATATCTGAAAGGTCTTAAAATATTTGTGAATTTCACAACACACCCAAATAACCTTTGGTACAAAATGCAAGTGTCAAGGGAAATTTAAAAAAATAAGAAAAGCAACAACAACATTTTGAGCTAAATGAAAATAAAAACACACAGTATCAACATTGGTAGGATGCAACTTTATTAGTGCTTACGTGTAAAGTGCTAAGATAAAAAAGATAATGATCTCAAATTAGTGATCTGAACTTGTAAGAAACTGGAAAAAATAACAAATTTAGCAGAAAGCAAAGGTGGTTCAATATTTGAAAATAACTTTTTATAGTCATTTTAACAGACAAAAGAAAACTATCATCTCAAATATAAAAATAATTTGACAAAACAGAATATGCATTCATGATAAAAACTGTGCAGATTTGGAATAGAGGTGAGTCTACATTTAATATAATACTTAATGGTAAAAAGATGGAATGCTTTCTCAATAGGAAACAAGATAATAATGCTGTCCCTCATTTCATACATTCATCATCACACTGGAATTCCTAGTCAATGCAATAAGGCAAGATAAACAAAATGAATACAGATTGGAATGGAAAACATAAATCTGTCTCTATTAACAGAAAGCATGACTATCAGAAAAGCCCAATATTTAGGTTAACATAACACTATCATGACCCTAGTGAACATGGAGATTTGAATTATTACTGCTTTCAAGAATTGTCACAGTAGCGATATCTCATCTTTATTGGAAACTTGGATAATGACAAGGATCTGCTTTCTGCTTCTGAAAAGCAAGTGTTATATGTGAACTATGAAAGGCGCAATCTTCAGAATCTGAGGTGAGGAATGGAGTAAAACAAGGAGATTCTTGTAAAACCTAATGATAAGGAAAAATATTATCTTCTCAGAAGCTTTGATTTATCCCTTAGCAATCCCAACCACAAAGTTAGGAACATTTAAGACTGTGTCCTCAGTCCAGGTCAGGCTCTCATAAACTGAATATTTTCAATTATTAGGAACTTGCCTGACACTTCTGTGGTTTGATTGGTTTTTTGATGCTTTGATCTAAGATATAATGAGCAAAATGGCTGTATTTTATCAGCAGTCGAAAGCTGTTATGTTAAGGTGACTTTCCTTACACATCCATTTAAAAGGCATATTCACTGAAGGACTTCAAAAATAGATTCATGTCATTTTTGTCTGCTCAGATTTGATATTATTACAACCAGGAGAAGCATATATATCCTTCATAGCAAAATAGTACTTAATCTTTAGATTTGAGATATTACAAGAAATAATAGTCAATACATAAGGCAGCTTAATGGATTCATTTTTATTTGTGGTAGACCTAATTCAGAAGCTCAGACACAGAACTAAGAATATATTAATCTTCATTTAGTCATTGTCTTTTGGTTAGCCTACTTTTATTTACATCTATTACTCAAAACATGCTCATATGCACATTCTACCTTAAATGTACCCAAGATAAAGCACAAGTACTGAGTGTTTATGACTTATTCCACTGAAGGTGCCCTTCAACCTCATCTTGCATGCTTGTCATCCTCTAGTCATGCTGGCTGCTTCACAGTCTTCATTCATAACCTTTCTCCCATCTTTACCTTGCTAGGGCTCAACTAAAAAGTTGATTTCCTCAAAGAGACATCTCCTGACCTTCTGATATAAATTATGTAACTCCCTCTTCCAATTATTCCTTCTTATCATAATTGGCCATTAAATATTCATCAGTCTATTATTAAGCACCAGTATTCCTCTCTAGATTGAGAGTTCCATTCTGATAAAATAATTGTGTGTGTGGTTAATCATTTTGCATGTATGGTGTAGCAGAATTGCTGGCACATACAAGATGCCAACTTCAACACCTGCTTCTTGCCTAATCTTCCTTATTTTAGGAAAGAGAATCAGCCCAAAAGATGTGCCTCCTCCCTTTCTTTCTCTTTGCCAAACTATTGGCAATTCCTGAAAGCTCTACCTTCAAATATGCACTACCTTCAAATATGCACTATAAATTATTCATCTGAGTACTTTTCACTTCCTTTTCCACCAGCCTGCTAATCCAGCCCTTCATCATCACTGCCTGGGTTACTGCAATAATCCTCTAAATAGACTATCTGCTCCCTGCTGGCTCCTTGTCTCTAGAAACTTTTTCCAGGAATAAGAATGAATCTCTAAAAATATAAATATGATCATGTTGCCCCTTTTCTCAGATCTCTCCAGTATCCACCCATCACACTGAGAACAAACCCAATGCCTACCCAAAGGTTAATAAAGCTTTTAGTGATCTGCTTTCTAATCTTGTTCATCCCTTACAGTTCTTGGTTTTGCACTCCCACTCCAACATGCTGTGCTAGGCACCATGACTCATGTGCTCATCAGGTCTTTACTTCAGTGTAACATCATCAGATAGGTCTTGCTTGTCCATCCTTTCTAAGGTGTTCCATAGTAATTATTTTCCAGCTTATTGAGATATTATTAACATATAAAATATATAACTTTAAGGTGTACAGTAGGATAATTTGATTTTCCACAATAATTTTCTATCTGCAGACTGCTTTTACTTTTTATTTTGTGCAACTTCATGCTCTCTGTCATTTAAGTATTTATTGTTTTGTTTGTGTCTCTTTTCACTAGAATATAAGCTTTTAAGAGTACGGATTTTGTTGTTTTGTTTTGTTTGAATTTATATAGAATTTCCAAGCAACCATTAGGTTCTTAGTAAATCCTGTTGAATGAATAAATAAATGTTCAACAAATAGTCCTTTAAAATATGAATGAATAAATGGGGGTGCCTGGGTGGCTCTGTGGGTTAGGCCTCTGCCTTTGGCTCAGGTCATGATCCCAGGGTCCTGGGATCAAGTGTCACATCTGCCTCTTTGCTCAGCAGGGAGGCTGCTTCCTCCTCTCTCTCTGCCTGTCTCTCTGCCTACTTGTGATCTCTCTCTCTCTGTCAAATAAATAAAAAAAATATTTTTTAAAATATGAATGAATAAATGAATGAAAGAATGCATGGATTATTAAATAAAAGTGACAAATTGAGGTTGTACAAGGAGTCATTCTCTTTGACAGGTAATAAACTCTACCCAGGCAAACTTTCAGGTTGAATGTTACATTATATTAAACATGCATCTGTGCATCAAGTTTTGTTCATATATCCATAATATTTGTTATATTAGTCCGTTTGGTTTTTAATGGTATCACTTTTTTGCTTGATTAAAAAAGACCCTAAATTTTTATAGGCTATCATAGCCTCTTTAATATTTTTTGCCAAGCATTCAAAATTTTCTACAATCTCACTGTAATCTTTCATATCTCTTTTGAATCATCCAAAATGTTAAAAATCATGCTGACACCAAGCATACATCTTAGTTTCTAATACCATTCTCCAGTAGGAGAAAACTGGAGCTCTTTTTGAAATGACTGACAGGGCATGGACAGGGACTATATAACATGATCCTAGAGTGTCTTGTCAAGATTAGAAAGCAAGGACATGTTTGATAAAAAGTCACCATAATAAAAGAATTTGTCAAAGGGGGCACAGAAACCAACTGAAAGACTTCTAAATAAATAAAACTTTAACAATTTTTACAACAAAACAAATTAAGTAGATTTAGATTATAACCCACAGTATAAAATAAATATCCTTGAGTCCATATTGAAAGAAATAAATGGTTGAATAATAAATCATTATATAAATAAATAAATAAATAAATAGGTTGAATAAATAAATCATTGGGGGGGGGAGACAAATCTCCTGCACAGACTTCTAAAATATTTATATGTTTATATTTATATATTTCCTCTGCCTTCAAGGTAGTAGAGCATAACTCTGAAGGGGGAATCTAAAGGGGGGAAAAGAGTTCCTTTACAGTGGAGGAATCTGACAAACACTACCTCAACCAGGTGATCAAGGTCAACAGCAACAGAGATAAGTCATGTTATAAGCATGTACCCTTAATATGATATAATGACAATGGCACTTTACCTCTGTGGTTTTGTTCCCCTAAACCCACACCCCAGTCTAATCATGGGAGAAAACATAAGACAGAGAGGAACTGTCTATAAAATATCTGACCAGTACTCCTCAGAAACTGCCAAGGTCATCAAAAACAAGGAATATCTGAGAAAGGGCCGTGGTACAAAGTAGGCCAGTGAGTCATGATGACTAATTGTAATGTAGTGTCCTAGATGAGACTCTGGAACAGAAAAGACATTAGGTAAAACTAAAGAAATATAAATAAAATATGAACTTAAGTCAATAAAAATGTATCAACATTTGTTCCTTGGTTGTGACAAATGTACCATGCTAATAATGTAATGTATTAATGAGGGGAAAACAGGTGTGAGCATAATGGATCTATACTATATTTGTGACTTTCTGTAAATCAAGAAGAAAAATAATTATTTAAAAAAATTATTCTGAGGGCACCTGGTTGGCTCAGTGGGTTAAAGCCTCTGCTTTCGGCTCAGGTCATGATCTCAGGGTCCTGGGATCGAGGCCCACATCGGGCTCTCTGCTCAGCAGGGAGCCTGCTCCCCCCCCACCGCCTGCCTCTCTGCCTACTTGTGATCTCTCTCCCTCTGTGAAATAAATAAATAAAATCTTAAAAAAAAATTATTCTGAGCCTATAGCTGGTACCTGATAAAATGTTAGAAGGAATTTGGGACTAGACATGAACCCAGAGTCTATCATTTTATCCGTAAACTTTCCCAGCTACCTGGAAGTTTTTAATAAATAATTTCTAAGCATTTCTATTTAATGTAGACATTTATTATGACTTGTCTTTCCCCATGTCCATTCCAAGGATGTTCTCTAATGAAAGAATACTATGTGACAATCTTCTAAAAGTTATATGACAGCTTGAAAGCTTAGAAAGTTAATCTTTGAATAGCTCAGACTTGAGGAAATATACCTAAGGTATATTATCTTAGTAGTATTCATGTGTTGAATATTTCTAAATCACATATTCCTTTTCCTGCGTATTTTTACTCAGTAATTTTTGAAAAATCTATTAGTGTTTCTTGGTACTTTTGTGAAGAGTCACTTATGTCAAGCAGTTTTAAAATGGAGCTGGGAGGCCATTAAGAAGGTGGGCCTTGTCCTCACCTGGTGCAGCCATAAACTTTTGAACTGGACCGAACTGCAAATATTCCAAGAAGTCTACACAAACAACTGCAGTTTGCTACAGTAACAGATTTTTGCTTGGTGACCAATTATGTTCAGTCCAGTTAGTTTTCTGCCATTGACACAAACCAAAATTCCTTATAAACAATGTGTACAAGGGATTCCCTTTTGTCTTAAACTTTTGTTCCCCTAGCGGGACACAATTTGGGTTGTTACCCAAATTCGTGCTTCTCAAATTGCACTTCTGACACCCCAAATAAATGCTTTTATTTGATTTCAGTTCTGCCTCTTTTCTCCAGGGACATTTCCAAGTAGAAAAATTTAATATCCTACTTAGTTTGGGGGAGTTTGCTTATCATTCAAACTATGCATATAGTTAAAACTAATTTTGTTGTGAAGTCCAATATCTTTTACTGCTGAACTCTGTGATTGGTGTCACAGGCATGAGCTCTCCGAAAATCGTTTTTGTCCTTCACAGCTTTGTGTCATCTGTTTTACTTTGACCGTGGAGACCTAAATACCGCGTAGCATTTGAACAAGGAAATAACTTGAACAAGGAAATTCCTGCTTTAGAGAATTGCTTTGTTTCTTGTATTGGCACGAGAGGAGAGTGCCTACAAGATGATATTGAATCAGACTCAACGCCAACGGGTTTGGGTCATTAGCTTATGTGCCAAGTAGCAGCTTCACATTTGGCCTGAAACCAAAGACATTTTTTAAAACTCCTAGTGCCAAATGTCTTTAATCAGCTATGCTCCTCCTTGTCATCAGAATTTCTTTACCACTTCAGATATGCCACTTTGATAAGCCTTCAATTTCATGTTATACTTTAAAAAGTTTGGCTCTAAAGGAGAGTGATTAGTCATAATAAATATGTTTAATACGAGTATAATTTTTATTAATTTATAATAAATATAAGTTAAATGTAATTCAAGGGAAATTATCTCTAAGGGTTTTAGAATTAACTCCTTTAATATGGTTTACATCATCTATAGCCTAGAATTTGTTTGCAAAGAAGGCTTCTTATTATTTAATATATATTTATAAAATTATTGAAGACAACAAGAAACAATTTTTAAATAATATTCACAAGGCTGGCATGAGCACTTGTACTTTCTGAAATAATTCCCTAAATAGATTTATGCATTTGTTTTCATCAGTAGTCAGGCCTATGTGAAAATGCAAGTCCATTAATTTTTTTTTTAAGTCCATTAATTATTGAGATTGAAAAGTTTATTTTTCTTTCCTATGTTAAGAACTTCTTAATATAAAAAGACTGACAATTGGCATAATAATGTACAAAACTTGGCAAACAATATATTAATCTGTTTGGCAATGTACCAAATTACATCTAAACCTCTGTGCCAGCATGTTAATGCTTTTGTGCTTGTAGTGATCTCTTTGAATTTGTCATAATGGCAGAAACAAATCTGTTAGCCTGTAATGGTTCTTCACTATGTAGCAAACAGTAATGTTCCAACTCTGTTCCATCTGTCTCCTAAACCACTGATAGGGACTCATTCATCCTGACCAATTTCATTGTTTTTTTCAATGTTACATTATGAGGTTTTTCTGTACATCAGAGGATACATCACAGGATCGCTTTTAATGTAACTAAAATTTTCAGTATTCTTTTTATTATAGTTGTCAGTAGCTAGTCCCCTAGATTATGATGACTTACATAGAAGTTCAGAGACCTTCATTGTCCTAAAGAATTCTCCGTGGATTAAATGCCATTCTATGACTTCACATGTATTATTAGAAACTTTATTAAATAGTTGAATGGTCATAATGAAAGAGGTGGTACACTTGTACTTATTTTTTTACTTATTTTTATACATGGGCAATAGTTAAAGCATATAGTACCTTTTTTCCCTAAAAGATTATTTAGTTATCCTTTCAGTGATTCATCACCAGCATCACTTAAGTTTATATAGTGCCTGAGGGCTGACAATTTTCCATGACATTTTAGTCCTTTGGTCCTTAAAAAGGATTTATAGCCAGGTGGCAAAGTAGTAACTGTGCACAAGCTGCCTTAATTCCAGTTTTTTTTACTACATGTTGCATCTTTTCAGAACAAAAAAGCATTTGAAATATGTGACATATATCATTTTCATATCTAGTTTATATTTGGAGGGATTCGTGGACAACTGAAATAAGTTGTCAGAAAAAGCCTTATGTACTTGTCCGTATAATATGTGACAGCAAGGCCATTATGACTATCCGTCTCAACTTAGCTCTCACTCTACTGACTAAGTTGATGCTGCTGAAATTGCACACATAGGAGGGCATACTTCATGCATTCCATATTTAGAAGCCATGACATGCAAATGTGTTCTGACTCAGCATATTTGAATTTATACTAACTTATAAATCAATGGTTGACCAATGTGGCTGTTGGGCCGACCAGTCTGGGGAACTGAGGAAACCACAAGATGGCGGCTGACCCGCCATCTTACCACCCCACCCCAGGAGCTTCTGGGGGGACCTCCCGCCCTCATCAGCTTCTGCATCTGGAAAGACTGCCAAAACCAGAACTTCGGTGGGAAACCGAAGGCTAAACTCCACCCAATCTCCTACCAATATGGTCACGTTCCCCCGTTGTGCCCAAACCTCATAAAAACCCGTGCACATCCTCTCCGGCGCAACTTCCTGACTCCCTTCTCCAGAGTCTTGGAACCTTGCCCAAGGGCGCCTCTATTAAATCTCCCCTCGTGCCTGTTCCATCTGGTGGCTCGTTTAATCCGCCGTTACTGGGAGGGCTACCGGGAAACCTTACAGGGGCTACATATCAGAATTGATTGTAGAATTCTGGAAAACACACGTTGACTGGGTATAGACCTGTAAACCTTAAAGGAGGAGTTGCTCAGTGAGGGAGAGACAAAATAGTGTCAAAGCAAAAATTGCACCAAAGTTAAGTAGTTAAGGAAGACTTTATACAAAGCTGTTGCGTGGGTAAAAGAGATTGAACTCAACTTCACTGGAATGAAAGGCAAGAGAATTTTTTTAAGGGCTGAAGCAGGGAGATTTGTAGGCCACCTGTGTTTGCTCATACATTGCCCAGAGAAAAGGTAAACTTCCTCAAATATTCATACATAAGATAGTTTTACAAGTTGGAGCAAAGTTAGGCTCCTACCTTCCCACTGAGACTGGCCAATAGGGGCATCTTCCTTGCTTATTACATCTAAATGAGATGTTTTTTGGTCCTTGAGAAAGGCATTCTTGGGTTTTGTAAAACTGTCAAGGGGATTTTGAAAAGGATTTGCATCTTAAAGGGACAGAGGAAGAACTTATAAATTGTTTTGTTTTGTTGTTTTTACTGCTCTAAGAAAGGGAAGGTCATGACTTCTGTTCAGGAAGAAACTTGTCTAAAATTTAATAACCTAAGAGAAATGTTAAGGTCTTGGTGGATAGATAGGTAGATACATTTAAAAAGCGAGACTAATTAAACAAAAAGCAAATATGGCCTTTTCTCTTTCTCTTGAAGTTTTTGAGTTAGTTAACATACAGTGTAATGTTAGTTTCAAGTATACAAAACCTGGTGCTTATCACAACAAGTACACTCCTTAATCCCTTAATCACCTATTTAACCCACCCACCCCCACCACCTTCCCTCTGGTAACCATCACTTTGTTCTCTATAGTGAAGAGTCTGTTTCTTGGCTTGCCTCTCTCTCTAATGATCTCTTCTTAAAGATGGATTGACTTCATAGGAACTGGTGATGTTAGTTTGCCACCACCTAATAACTCCTAATTTACTTTCTGAGGCTGGAAATCCCATATAGTGTCTTTTTTCTTTTCTTTCTGTTTATCTTTCCTCCCTAGGGAAATCTAAATACTCCTTAAAAAGGAAATAGCAATATCAGATCCTATTGGTCATAATTTCTTCGTTCAAATAAACTGATTAGACTGTTTCTTGAGAAGAGGATATAATGTGAAAAGAATGAAGTTTACTGCTTAGGGAAGACTGAGCCCTTTGTAATGCAGGGTGGGATGTCTAAAGATGAGGCTAAGATATTCCATTGACAGATTTTAGTTTTTGCACATATTTTCCTAATATTTGGGATGATTCTGCTAGTTTTAGCTATTTCACCACATAGAAATTGTTACTGAGTTATCTCAGACATGAAGTGTTTGTATCCTAAACCCCTTAGACGTAGACACTGTGAGAGAGCCCTTTATCTAAGTATAAAATCTCCATTTTCTCTTTGCATTTCCTATAGTTCTGATCCTGTGGTTCAGTGGATATGTGATTCATTCAGTTCTTTTACTTATCCATCCATTTGGTACCTACTGGATGTAAGAAGACAATGCTAAACAAGGCAGAATCCCTATTTTCAGGATTCCTGGAAAAACACATTTGTAAACACACAGTTATTGGCACAATGTTATAATGCTATAATCAGTTATGGGACAGAGTGCCCAGCGATAGAAGATTGCTTTTTTTCATTTCAGAATTGGCTTTTCTAAAAATTCAAACTGGGGTAGACCCTTCACTTAGAAGTAAAGGGATATAAAGTGGTTATCTGAAGAAACAGACCAAGTTTAAAAAAAAAGGACATGAATTATCAGGGATTCCATAGTAGCTCATCTTAGCAGAATGTTTGTCTTAAAGTTTCTTTATTTTGATGTATTTAACCCTGTCTTCTAGTGCTTTCATTATCAGTTAGAAATTTTGAAAGGATTTGCAGAAATAAGATAGAGAAACCCTGAACAAGACAGGGGAAAGAGCACAAGTTTTGCATTTACCTAGTCTTGATTAGATTATGGAGGCTACCACTTTTAAACAGATGCTCTTAGATAACAATTTAATTGGAGTGTGAAAGGGGACTGTTACAGTTCTTGCCTCACAGGACTATGAAGATGAAGTATATAGGTAAAGGCCTCACCAAAGTGATTGGCTACTGTCAGAGCTTGGTAAAAGTTGAATTTTGTACTTACCACCATTAAAAACCTGGGAGTTCTCCAGGCTGTGACATGGAATATTGTGGAATATCTGGTGCAAACTGTAACACATTTTACCAAATTACAGTTTCACCTAAGGCTGATCTACCAATGAGGAAGCCACTTTCAGTTGTGTGATTAAAGAAGTTTATATATGGGGGAAAAAGAATAATAATTTTAAATTTTTAATTTGGTATTATTTTCCTCAAAATAGTAGGGTCTCACTATTAAAAGAGGACTATCAATTTAAATATGTTTAAATTCTGTAGGGGATATAAAAGTGAGTACCATAAGTATTATAAAGAAAACAAATAGTATAAAGGCCCAGGAAAAAGAATTCTAGCCGAAGTCACTTAGAATTAAAGATTATGATTTTACTTTAAACAACTTTTAGAGGAAGTTTTATTCTGTGCAAGATTTACTAAAATTCCCAAGTCCTTATTTTCCTAATTAAAGTAGGAGGTTTCACATTGTTTAGACACTTGTATTTCATACATTGTGAGACTATAATCTTAAATTCTACGGAATTTATTAAATTTACCACTTATAATAAATTAAAAATCAGAATCCTGATGTAATGGAATAGTTAATAAGTCTCACCAATGGAGCAATTTGCTACTAATAAGTGACCCACTAAATCTGAATGAACCACATTTGCACATCATGGTTCAGTCAATACCAGGGATTTTGATGGCAATATGAACCTCCTTCTCCTCTAAAGCTATATATAGGGGCTTTTAAAAGTGATTTTACATTTATTTATTATCTGGGCAGAGTGAACTATGGTTAAATATATTGTCATATGTAATCAAGTATTTAAAAATACATTAGTCCCCCTTTATCCGTGGTTTCAGTTTCCACGTTTTCAATTTATACATTATAGTGGTCAGCCACTGTCCAGAAGTAGATGATTCTCTTGATGTCTGGTCAGAAGGGCAGTCGTAACCTGATGCTCCATCAGTGCCTACATCATTCCCCTTACTTCATCTCATCCTGTAGGTGTTTTATCATCACACATCATCACAAGAAGAACAGTGAGCACAGTACAATAAGGTATTTTGAGAGAGAGAGAAACCACATTCACTTAACTTTTATTACAGTATATTTTTATAATTATCCGATTATCAGTAACTGTTAACTTCTTACTCTGCCTAATTTCTAAATTGAGAGAGAGGTACCCCTGAAACAAATAATACATTATATCTTAGTAAAAAAAATTAAAAAAATAAATTGAGAGAGATGAGTGTGGAGCCCAGTTAACACTCTGAGATGAACAGATGGTACCAGGATTTTGAAGTCGAAGTGGCTAGAATTTGCAAAGCAAATTACTGGAGAAGAGAAGGGTGCTGAGATATCTGTAAGGGACCCCCTGGGGTATTGAGCTAGGTATTGAACAGCACCTGTGTATGTGGAAGATAACCAGATGTGGGGAAAAGAACCACCCACAAGGAGAAATCAAAAGGGGCACCTGGGTGGGTCAGTTCCTTATGTGTCTGCCTTTGGCTTAGGTCGTGATCCCAGGAACTGGGATCCAGTCTCTCACAGGGCTCCCGCTCAGCAGGGAGCCAGCTTCTCCCTCTGCCTCTGCTGTTCCCCTTGCTTGTGTTCTCTCTCTCTCTCTCTTTCAGATAAATAAGTAAAATCTTTTTTAAAAAAGAAAAGAATAGAAAAAAGAGCAAAGAAAAAATTCCTCTGAGCTCAAAGACGATTGGAACAGTCTGTGTTACCACCAACCAGAGTGGAAAGCCTTAGAATTCATCAGGGAGGATCATCGGGACAGTATAATGATCCCAAGATTCATGCACTTATTACAGAGCTGTAAAACACACAGAACACAATTCAGTAGCGCTGAAGGAGGAACACATAAATCCACACCTGCAGTCAGAGATTTTGATACTCTTCTCAATGGTGAATAAAACAAGTGGACTGAAAATTAATAAGGATTGGAAAACTTAACTATAACTATACTTAACTATAAACCAGCCCCAACACTGATGCACAGTTTTCTTAACGAATTTTGTGTCTATGTTCACAAGGGATATTTATCTGTAGGTTGGTTGGGTTTTTGTGTGCGTGTGCTGGCCTTATCTTGTTTTGGTATCGTGGTAATACTGGCTTCATAAAAATGAATTGGGAAATTTCCTCTTTTTTGTTTTTTGGAAGAAATTTTATAGAATTTGTGTTTATTCATGTTTAAACATTGGGTAGAATTCTCCAATGAAACTATCTGGGCCTGGGCATTTAGTTTGTGGGAGTTTTAAAATTATTAATTCAGTTTCCTTTCATTGTGTTAGAAGGTAATTCAGATTATCTATTTTATTTAAATAACCAGATTATCAGGTTATTTTCCTGTTTTTTTTTGTTGTTGTTGTTGTTAGCTTGTTTTTGTTTTTGTTTTTCCCTCGCTTCCTGTGGTGGGAAACTGAGATTACTGATATAAGACATTTTCTATTTCCTAATGTATATATTTAGTGCTATTAATTTCCCTCTCAGCTCTGCTTTTGCTCTGTTCCAAAAGTTTTCAAATATTGTGTGTGTGCATATATATATATATATTTATTTATTTATTTATTTATTTATATATATTCATTATATTCATGTATGCTTTTAACTATATTAAATTCATGATTTTATTTCATCCTGTTATAAATCCCATAGGTACTTGGAAGTAATGTTTGTTCTGCAGTTTTGGGGTAGAGTGGTCTATAAATGTTGATTAGATTCTGTTGGTCAATGATATGACTGAGTTCTTTTATATCCTGGATGGATTTTTATATAACTGTCCTATCAATTATTGGCTGAAGGATATTAAAATATCTAATAATCATTGTGGATTTGTCTATTTCTTCATTCAATTCTATCAGTTGTTGCTTCATATATATGTGTATGTATATATATATATATATATATATATATATATACATATATATATATTTTTTTTTNNNNTTTTTTTTTTTTTTTTGGACAGAGAATGAGAGCACAAGCAGGGGGAGCAGCAGAGGGAGAGGGAGAAACAGACTCCCCACTAAGCAGGGAGCCCTGTGCAGGGCTGGATCCCAGGATCCTGAGATCATGACCTGAGGTGAAGTCAGACACTTAAACAGCTGAGCCACCCAGGCACCCTGCTTCACATATTTTTTAACTCTCTTTTTTTTTTTTTTTTTTTTTTTTTTTTGTNAGATAAACCTTTAGAATTGCTATGATTTCTTTGGGATTGATCCTTTGTCATTATATAATGGCCCTCTTTGTATATGGTAATTTCTTTTGCTCTAATATTAATATAGCCACTCCTCCTTTCTTTTAATGTTTGCACAATATGCATTTTTACCAACCTCTTATTTTCCAACTACCATGGTAATTATATTTGAAGTGCACTTCTTATAGACAACATACAGTTAGGTCATGTTTTTTTAATCTACTTTGGTTTTTGAGTGGAATATTTATGCCATTCATATTTAATATAATTATTGATAATCTAGGCCTATGTCTATGACATTTTATTTTTGTTTTCTTTATTTGTCATTTCTCTGTTTCCATTTCCCTGTCTTTTCTGTTACTTGAATGTTTTTTAGAATTCCATTTTGATTTATTTTAAGCCTTTTTTAAAAGATTTTATTTATTTATTTGATAGAGAGCAAGAGATCACAAGTAGGGAGAGGAGGAAGCAGGCTCCCTGCTGAGCAGAGAGCCCGAAGCGGTGCTTGATCCCAGGACCCTGAGATCATGACCTGAGCCAAATGCAGAGGCTTTAACCCACTGAGCCACCAAGGTGCCCCTCATTGTTTAACATTCTTATAGTTATTCTACCTCTAGGATTATATGCACATTACTTATTACAGTCTTCTGCTGTTGTTATTTCACCATCTTGAGTGCTTTAGCTCCCCAGTTTCTTTTATTCTCTTCTGTTTGTAATATACTTGTCTTAACTATTTTCTTTACATACATTTAGAACCACACCAGACAATATTATAAATTTTTCTTCACTTTTAACATATGATTTTTAGAAATCAATAGAAAAAGAAAAATCCTATTGTATTTACCTATGTTTTTGTTACCTGTGTTTTTTATTCCTTCTTAATATTCCAATTTTCTTTTTTTAATTGTTCTTTTTCTTATTAGAAAACTTTAGCCATTTTTAGGACAGATCTGCAATTAAACAATTCTCTAAGTTTGTTTGAGAATGTTTTTATTTCCCCTGTATTCTGAGGGATATTTTTACCATGTATAGAATTATAGATTGGTATGGGTTTGCTTGTTTGTTTATTTGTTTGTTTGTTTTTAACCAAGACTGGAAATACAATGTTGTTATTTCCTCTAACCTCAGTAGTTTCTAGTGAGAAATCCTTTGCCATCTAACTGTTCTTCCCCCTACAGATAAGATGATGATTTTTTCTGGCAGCTTTCAAGAATTTTTCTTTCTCTCATTTTCAGAAGTGTAATACCAAATGTTTTAGCATTTGATTTCTTTCAGATTATCCTATTTGGATTTTGCTCAGCGTCTTATTTATTTATTTATTTATTATATCTATGATAGGTTTTTCTAAACATTTTAAAGAAATTTTATTGCATTCTTAATATGCTAAGAGTATTTTTTAAATCAGAAAAGATTGTAAAATGTCCTTCTGTTATTTTGGTAAATTATTATCTATGAGAATAACATAACATGGAAGCCAGAGTATAAGATTATGGCTAGACAGACCCAGGCTCAAGTTATACATACCCCTTCCTCGTAGACTTGTACAACATTGCTCAGCTTCTTGAATCTGTAGGTTTACTTATTTAGCCAAATCTGGGGAAATTATGGCCATTATTACTTCAGGTACTATTTTATCCCTTCCCTCTTCTTCCTTTACTAGGATATCAATCATGCAAAAGTTGGTTATTTTGTGATAGCCCTGCAGATCCATGGATATCCATTTACTATTTTTCAGTTTATTTTCCTTCTGTTATTTAGATTCTATAACTATAGTTCCATCTTCCAACTCACTGAATCTTTCTTCTGTCTCCTCAGTTCTGCTACTGAACCCATCTGCTGAATTTTGTATTTTCAGCTCTCAAATTTTCATTTGGCTCTTCTTTACATCTTCTGTTTCTTTGCCAAGACTTTCTATTTTTACATTTGTTTCAAGCATGTTCTGAAGCATATTTAACATGGCCACTTTAAAATCCTTATCAAATAAATCTAGCATTTCAGTCATTCAGTGTTAGCATATGTTGATTGTCTTTTTTCGTTCAATTTGAAATCTTCCTGGTTCTGGGTATGATGATTGATTTTCTGTTGAAATCTAGACATTGTGGGTATTATGTTATCAGACTGAACCTTATATACACTCCTGTTTTAACTGATTTCCTCTGACGCCACTCTGGCAGAGGAAAGAAAAGCATTGCTATCATATTACTTCCACTTGGTTATCATAGTTCAGGTTCCCGCTTGGCCTCCATTGTCTTTCAGTGTGAGAGGGCTCCTCCTTACTGCTGGCAGGGGTTGGGTGTCTAGTCCCCATGTTGTCTCTATGGTAGGAGTGGCTTTGTTAATGTTGGATGATGATAAGAGTCCTCACTCTTTACTGTTCTTGCTCTGACAAAGCCCAAGTAGTGGAGTGTGGGGAGAGTTATCTCATTATCCCCAAACGAAGTAGAAGCCCAGACTTCCCTTATGGTCTCCACTGATATCATATAGGTAAAGCTCATTGCCACTCAGAGGGAATGAAATTTTCCACTCCCTGCTTGGCTTCATCTGACACCAACCTTGCAAGTGTGGGGGGAATTTCATTATAGTCTCATAAGTATGCGAGTCTCCATTCTTTACTCTCCCTTTGCTGGTGTGGAAGGGAGTAAAACCAACCTTTTTCTGTGTTGTTTAAATGGATGAGAGCCATTATTATTTAAAAGTTTTATATCTTGCTATGCTCTCTCTTTCCTGATCATTCAGCTACAATGAATTATGTTTTTTTGGTGTTTTGTTAAAGATTTTATTTATTTATTTGTCAGAGAGAGAGCACAAGCAGGGGGAGCAGCAGACAGAGGGAGAAGCAGGCTCCCCGCTGAGCAAGGAGCCCAATATGGACTTAATCCCAGGACCTTGGGATCATGACCTAATCTGAAGGCAGACGCTTAACTGACTGAGCCACCCAGGCATCCCGATCTTGAATAGTTTTTGTTGGGTAATTTTTGTCTGGGCCTGTTGCAGTTATAGCTCTTAGAGTTCAGCTCTAATGTAATATATACAAAACAAAAAGTAAAAATAAAATAAATAAATAAACTTTTTGTGTTGTTACTCAGGTCCCAAAGCTCCTACATAGTCTTCGTTCTCTCTCTCAGAATCTTGTATTTTTCCTTTTGATTTTAAACAGTGTTTGGTTTATAATTTTGAAATCCTTTAAATTCTTGAGTATTATTGGGATATTACAACATAATCTACTATTATCTCCAAATTATTTTTCTAGTGCATTATTTATCATTGCCTAATTACATTTTAGGCTGTCATACATTTGTTAACTGCTTCTCCTGAGGGTTTAGTGGGGTAAAGACTGGTCAGTTAGTTATCATAAAATATTTTGCATGCATCTTTTGTGAATAATAATCACAAAATCATATATGAATAGAAGGTAAAAATCAAGTTGAGAAAATATTTGTGTATAAATGATAGTTATGACCCAAAACAACCATGACAACAATAGCAACAAAATGAATATACAAATGCCAGCCAGCTAACTGTTTTAAAGGCAAGGAAATAGAGAAATAGTAGAAGAACTAGAGGCAAATGGCTAATAAAGTACAGGCAGATATTTCAATCATATTAGCAAATAAAAGTCAACAATACTATTTATTCACTAATTCTTTTGAAGAAGATTGTAGATGATACCAATGAAAGTATTCACTGAGCAACACTGACCTGTCTTACTAATTCAATGAAATGTTGCTGAATTTTTTTAAGTATCTTGAAACTATAAACTAATATCCTTTTTTTTTTTTTTTAAGATTTTATTTATTTATTTGACAGAGAGAGAGATCACAAGCAGGCAGAGAGACGAGGAAGCAGGCTCCCTGCAGAGCAGACAGCCCGATGCGGGCCTCGATCCCAGGACGCTGGGATCATGACCTGAGCCGAAGGCAGAGGCTTTAACCCACTGAGCCACCCAGGCGCCCTAAACTAATATCCTTTAAAATGTTCATAAACTGACTCATAGATCTACTGATAAGTCTGTAAAAAAAGACATAATATCAATGCAAAACATTGAATAAATATTATAGTATTTTCTGTAATCCAATTGGAATCAAACCACTGTCTAACAAAATGAGAATGGTAAAATATATTATGAATGTATATAATATGTATTATTGAAAAATATTTATCATAGGATTTATTGACAGGGAAATGCAAAAGGAAAATCATTTTATAGCATGGCATAGACAAAATGAGCTTAGCAATGCAAGATACATAATATATGCACATATCCAGTTACTTAACACCATTAATTAATTCCCTAGTGACAGAATTTTAGAAAGATGAAATAAGTAAAAACAATTACTGTCAGACTAAACAATTATTATTCTATATACTTTATCATCTGTCCCATTACATTTCTAAAGACTGTTTCTTTTTTTTTATGTTTTTTAAAAAAATTATTTATTTATTTGCTTTTTTGAGAGAGAGAGTGCAAGCAGGAGTAGGGGAGAGGGGCAGAGGAAGAGGGAGAAGCAGACTCTCCAATGAGCACTTCCAGCAAAGATGGGACTTAAAACTCCCACCACAAGCGGGCAGATTTTCCAGAGTATGCCAAGGGTTGCTCTTCCTTGAATGTCCATGCATGTGAAAGGTTTTATTCAACAGTTTCCTATTATTCTAACTGTTTTTAAGCTGTTAAGATGATGGGTGACTTACAGGCTGTGTCTGTTGGAGGGCAGCACCAGTCCAGGCCTGATGCGGCACCAGATCACAGACAGCCCTGGTCCGAGCCCTGAGCCACCTGCTGCCAGAGCCTGAAGGTGCATCTGGCCTCCGAGAAGCTGAATGGCCCAGCTGCCTAAAGAAAGGGATCTGTGCAAGTCAGAGAGATAATTGCACAACAAGACGGTGCTATTAAACAATGTGCTTGTTTTAATAAACTTTTAAATTCTTAAAAACAAACACACAAAAAAATGTGGGGCTCCATCCCAGGACCCTGGGATACGACCCCAGCTAAAAGCAGATGCTTAACTGACTGAGCCACCCAGGCACCCCTGTTGCCCTTTTTTTAGGGATCCCTTTCTTCTTTCCCTGCTAATGCTTTTTTCTTCTTTCCTTCCTTCCTTCCTTCCTTCCTTTTTCTTTCTTTCTTTTTTCTTTCTTTTTCTTTCTCTTCCTTTCCTTTTCTTTACTTTTCTTTTTTCTTTTCTTTTTTTTAAGACTTTATTAAAAGACAGAGATGGCAGTGGAGAGAGCCAGAGAGCACAGCAGGGAGGAGAGGGAGAAGCATGTTCCCACTGAGCAGGGAACTCGACGTGGGGCTCCATCCTAGGACCCCAGGATCATGACCCAACCCCCCCCCACAACAATACTTTTCTAGAGCATTTAAAAATCAATTTAAGATGTTAGCTGCATTTTAAAAAATTTTTTAAAGTTTTTATTTGAATTGCAGTTAACATACAGTGTAATATTAGTTTCAGGTGTACAATACAGTGATTCAACACTTCTGTACAACACCCAGTGGAAAACCTTTATTTAGCTCATACACACAAAAAATAGAATTAAAAACATTTTTATGAGTTTTTCTAATTCCATTTTTTGTGTATATGAAGTAAATAAATGTTTTCTAGTATAACCATTCTCACATAGAAAAGTTCTTGGGGACATTTATATGCATAAATGCAAAGCAAGTAACTTTTGGCAGAAAAAGCAAATATGTGGATATATTCAGGTTGAATGGAAAATTAAGTGTTTTGATGTTAGTTCAAAATTAATATTAACTTTCCATTTTAATATTTGACAAAAGAAATCATTAATTATTATATTTAGATATATTTTTTCTAAGTCACTATCCAAAAAAAAGAGAAAGTAAATTTTGATGAGTAAGAAATATGAAGAGAAAAAAAAGGCTAGAAAGAAATTATGTAAGATATTAAGATTTAATTTATGCTTGCTCAATTCCCAAGAATATCTTTCTAACCATTAAGCTGTAATGAAACCTTCCAGTGTAGGCTGTCAATTTTTGTATTCCCAGTAATACAAAGGCCTTGGGAAATTTAGAGTCCCCATTTAAAAAAAAAACAAAACTGAGACGCAAGGATTTTAGCATTGAAAATGAAAACAAAAATTTCCTTTGTGTTTGCATATAGATTTAAAGAAAATTTATGTAGGTATAATTTTTTTAAATCATGAAACAATGTGATTAGGGTAGTCAGAAAAAGGGTCATAGATTTCAAATTATATTTGTATTTCATATTGTTATTTAATTTGTTGTAAACGCATTCACGTTAATATGATACCTGACAGCTTGTATCAGACTTAAAAAAAATTGATGTGTTTTTTTATAGACATTTCCAGACACATTTTAATGACTATCATTTCAAAGTGGAACATATTAGATTATTATGAACTGTATATATGGAAAGAGACAGCTGTGGTATGAAAAAAACTAGAAGATATGGGGAAATTGACATTCATTGATAGACACTATATCTGAAATCAATATTTTTCTATAAAAGTCTTTTTTTTTAAAGATTTTATTTATTTATTTCACAGAGGGAGAGAGATCACAAGGAGGCAGAGAGATGGGCAGAGAGAGAGGGGGAAGCAGGCTCCCTGCTCAGCAGAGAGCCCGATGCGAGCCTTGATCCCAGGACCCTGAGATCATGACCTGAGCCGAAAGCAGAGGCTTTAACCCACTGAGCCACCCAGGCACCCTATAAAAGTCTTGATTAACCAATCAAATGTTTTTCTTGGCCCTGCATAGTTTTTGAACATTTAGGGGTTGAATGATAACATGCAAAAATAGCATATGATTTTTTTTTTAAAGATTTTATTTATTTATTTCACAGAGGGAGAGAGATCACAATTAGGCAGAGAGGCAGGCAGAGAGAGAGGGAGGGAAGCAGGCTCCCCGCCGAGCAGGAAGCCCGATGCGGGCCTCGATCCCAGGACCCTGAGATCATGACCTGAGCCGAAAGCAGAGGCTTTTACCCACTGAGCCACCCAGGCGCTCAGCATATGATTTTTAAAAATTAAAACAGGGGGCGCCTGGGTGGCTCAGTGGGTTAAAGCCTCCGCCTTCACCTCAGGTCATGATCTCAGGGTCCTGGGATCGAGTTCCGCATCGGGCTCCCTGGTCAGCAGGGAGCCTTCTTCCTCCTCTCTCTGCCTGCCTCTCTGCCTACTTGTGATCTCTCTCTTTCAAATAAATAAATAAAATCTTTAAAAAATAATTAAAAATAAAATAAATTAAAAAAATTAAAACAGAAATCGCTTGAAGTTCCACTTTTAAAATTTGTCCTTTTAAAAATTATATAAGAAGTGTATAACATTGTATGGGGTATCTGGGTGGCTCCGTCAGTTAAGCATCTGCCTTGGGCTCAGGTCATGATATCAGGGTCTTGAGATTGAGCCCTGCTTCTCCCTCTACCCCCTGCTCATGCTCTCTCTCCCTATCTCTCCCTCTGTCAAATAAATAAGTAAAATCTTTTTTAAAAAATAGTGTGTAACGTTTTACAATTTGGAATTGGGAACTATAGTTATTTTACTTTCTGATGTCTGTCCTCAAACACAAAAATTTTGCTTAAGCTGCAGAAACAGAAAACTTTAATTGAAAACTAAAATACAATTTTTCCAAATGTTTTTTATTTACAGTAAGTTTTTATTGCATATTTTTCAAACAAGGTCCTTATTAGAGGGATTTGTATTATTAAGAGAAAATTTGAACAAAAAAAAACTAGATCTTATTTTGCAACTTATTAGTTTTTCTGCAACTTTTCTTAAGAAAATTTTAAGGTAACTATAATCCTGCATAAAATAAAATGATTCCAAAATTCAAGGTATTTCAGAGTTTTCTCTGTGATTTCATGGGATGGAGATGTAATACAAGTAAGATGGTAAAGGAAATAAGTGATAATCTAAGAATGGACCCAAGGAGATATGGGAGTACAAGGTTAAAATGAGGAAAAGTCATAAAAGGATTAAGGACATGCCACTGTTGTGTGCATGGACTCAGTATCCTAATCTCTATATTGCTAAATCTCATTTTAAAAATGTAGAATGTGCCTAATTATCTACTCACATGGGAAGAAGGAATCCTTTAGAAATAAGATACTGCCTCAAGTCTTAAGAGAGAAACTTTTAGAAAAGGGGGAAATAAAATTTGTATAAATATACAGTCATGAGTCATTTTAAAACTCTGATGACTTTCTTAAAGTATGTATGATTATATTAAACTGTGTGTGAGAAAAGTGAAGACATATAAAATTGCTGTAAAAATTGCGATAATTAATTTGTAAAATTTAAACATGTAGTTAAATGACTAAGGTGGGCTCCTCTCTTTTTAAACAAAAATTTTTATATTGTGAGCTTTTCAGATATTTCCCTAACACCATGTGTGAACTATAGCAGACTCTCAGCGAGTGGTTTTTGGATAAATGCTATGTTAGATTGTGCAGATTAGTTCACTTGACACCCATTTTAAAACCTTCCTCTTTAGTGCTCCTTTGCCATGTTGGCTGAACTCTCAAAAAAAAAAAAATGTTCAGATTTTTTTCACACAAAGACTCACCAGATGACTTCAGTTAAGCCAAACAGACATTTTCATAGGAGACTTGGAAAACAGAATGGAGTAATGTGGCATGATAGCTGGATACGAGAAGGCATGGTACAAGCATCCATTTCTCTTAGGATAGATCTAGCAAAGTTCCTGTTCTGTCTCTGGTGTTGTAGGGGTCAAGTACTAGGCATTAACTTAGTGGGTTTTCTATTACAACAGTCCCAATTCCTTTGGTTCTTCTGGTTGTGTCATCCCAGAGTTGGTGCATTGCTGTGTAAATTTTAAGCCATGCTATTAATCTCCCTGTATGCCTTTGCCAAGCTATGTGTTCACAGAATTGTCTGCTCAAAGGGAATTTATTTCTAATTCATATAAACTTGTCTTAAAGGCTTGTTGGGCCACCCTCATTACTAACAATATGGCACCAGACCTTGATCATCTGGTCTTTCTAGAAATTGTGTATACAAACTAATACACTGTAAGATATCCTTTAAAAAAATTACATTAGACTCTGTTGTCTATTAACTCAGAAGTCTAACCAAAATGAAGAGCACTTGCCCTTTTACTTCATGCATGGTAATAATATTGCTGTGATTCTTTCTCTTTTGTTATTTTTGTGTGCATGTGTTTCTTGTTTGCCTATTTACAATATCTATATTGAAAGAAAACCTTAAGCAAACAGTCTACAAAATTGGAAATGATTTTCTTGGTAGTTATTCTCTTGCCTGCAACTCAGGGAGAAAAACATTAAGTATAAAATATTGTGTGAATCCTGATATATTCTCACATATTTTTATTCTAAATTATTTCCATTTTGTTTGAACTGAAACCGAGCACAAAATTCTACATATGAGAGAGCAAGCAAAAAATAACTGTTTTTCTCCAGGAAACACTTTTTCCAGTAGGATAACCTGTAAAATATTCAAAATTGCTTTTTTATCAAGACCATAGCCTCTTTATTACAACTAAACCAATAAACTTCTAGCTCATCAAGACTTGTTTCAAAACTCCTGCCTTGCAGCCTCCCTCCTCATCCTAAGCTATTATGTCATGAATCTTTTCCAATCCCAGGAAATTCCCACCTTTTGAAGGACCGCTTCAAAGTCATGTAACTCATGGGTTATAATTTAATTAAAATTCTCTGGGAAAGAAAAAAAAATGTTTAGACATTAGTGCAATTATAAAAAGTGTTCTCTAATCCCATGTCCCTCATATATTCATTACAATTTAGAAGACAAAGTTTACATTAGTAAATATTGAGCAATAAGGCTTATAATGTGACTTATTTTCTTTTCTGTAACTGATTATGGGCTATGGACTTGGAGAGATCTAGCTAGTTCTTCATACTCTAGTGGTTGTTATTAATGTTATATATTTGTAAATTTGTTGGCTGGGTTCTGGTGCATAAAGTAAAATAAAACAAAGCTCATAGTCTTCTGTGACAAAGAAATCTTTAAATTTTCCCACATTAACACCTGTTCTAACCTGACTATATGCTAATTGGCTGATAAGTTATTCAATTTTGAACAAAATTATGTTTATTATTATAATATTTCCCTTTTAGTTGTACTTTTCTTTAATTTTTCAAGGAACAAACAGTGTGTGTGTGTGTATGTGTGTGTGTTTATGTTGAAAGGTAACCTCACTTCAAAATACTTTCCTACCATAATTTTATAAAATTTATATCTAAAACAACCTATAAAACCAAAGGATTAACAACTAACAATGAATGCCTGTGAATATTTTATTAATGACCAGCTTCAAGTATCTCCCTTGTATTTATAAGAAGCCCAAGCGTCCATTTTCATATATTTTCTTTAATTCAATGTCTGAATTGCCCCAAACCCTATAAAGCAGATATACTTCGGTTTGAGTCATCTAACAACTTCTTACAAACATAAAAGCTATATCCCACCTGAGGTGAGGTTACCTGGCCAGACATACAAATTATTGATGTTTCTTTTAAAGAAGGCACAAGTAAGTGGAAAGATATCCTGTGCTCATGGATTAGAAGAATTAATATTGTTAAAATATCCATACCAGTCAAAGCAATCTGCAGGTTCAATGTTATTTCCTATCAAAATTCCAATGACACTTTTCACAGAAATAGAAAAAAATCCTAAAATTCATATGGAACTACAAAGATACTGAAAAACCAAAGTAATATTGAACAAGAAGAATAAAGCTGAAGGCATTACACTTCCTGATTTTAAATTATATTATAAAGCTATATTAATACAATCTTTATACCAGTATAAAACCAGATACATAGAACACTGGAAGAGAACAAAGACCCCAGAAATAAACCCAGACACATATGGTCAACTAATCTCTTCCCCAAGGGCGCCAAGAATGCAAAATAGAAAAAGATAGTCTCTTCAATAATTGGAGCTTTGGAAAACTGGACAATCACATGAAAAAATATTAAACTGCACCCCTATTTTTTACCATTCACAAAATCCACTCAAAATAGATTAAAGACTTAAAAGTAAGACCTGAAACCATAAAACTCTTAGAAGAAAATGGGAAAAGCTCCTTCATATTGGTCTGAGCAATGAATTTTTGGATATACCCCTAAAAGCACAGATAATAAAAGCAAAATAAACAAGTAAGATTATATCAAACTAAAGAGCTTCTTCCCAGCAAAAGAAACTATCAACAAAATGAAAAGGCAACCTTAAGAATGGTATAAAATATTTGCAAACCATATATCAAATTATATATTAATATCCAAAACATATAAAGAACTCATAAAATTCAATAGCAAAAATAAAATTAATTATAATAACAAAATTTTAAAAATAGGCAAAGGACCTGAATGAACATTTTTCAAAGGAGACATACAAATGGACACCAAGTAAATGAAAATATATTCAGCATCACTAATCATCAGGAAAATGCAAATCAAAGTGACAGTGTGATATTGTTGCAGGATTGTAGGGTTCTTGTCTCACAGAGTCAAAGAATGAATCTCATGGATGTAAGAAATCTTTCTTTCTTTCTTTCTTTCTTTCTTTCTTTCTTTCTTTCTTTCTGTCTGTCTGTCTGTCTTTCTTTTTAAAGCAAATGTTGGTGAGGATATGGAGAAAAAGAAACCTTGGCACATGGTTGATGAAGGTGTAGGTTGGTACAGCCACTGTGGGGAACAACATGACAGTTCCTCAAAAATTAAAAATAGAACTCCAGCAATTTCACTTCTGGGTATTCATCTGAAGGAATTGATGTCAGAATCTTGAAGAAGTAGTATCTGCACTCCCATGTTCATTGCAGTATTATTCCCAATACCCAAGACATGAGAACAATATAACTCAATAAGGATATCTATCAGTGTGATGTAGTTTTTGGAGTCATGTTGGCATCTGAAGCCGATGGCCAAGAAAGAATTCTTGAGATGTCTTTGGTGCAAAAAAGGTGATCCCATGAAAGCACAGAGATAAGACCTTGGGTGGAAAGACCTGCATTACAAGTGTGAGGGGCAACTGATTATACACTTGGGAGATGGGGGAGGTAAGGACAAAAGGAAGTTTCCAAAATGACTTTCATATGCTACAGGGGACTTAGAATATACTGAAGGCCTTACCTTTGTCAAGCTAAGGCTGTTTTTTCCCTCTAGAAAAGCATTTATATTAAGATATTTGGCTGTTTCCTAGAAGAATGTTACATTCTGCCTCCCTCAAGTACTTGTCAACAGGCTGCAGGTTATAAGGAAATTTAATTTTACCTGCATTTCCTTTTACTTTTGTTTCCCACATCACTGTGGAGGGAAGGATAATGTTAGGGCTCCAGGAAATTGAGTCTATGGGTCTCTAGAAGTTAGGTTATTAATAAGACAGCTTTTTCTTGTAAATTGCTAAGACATTTCTAAACTGAGGGAGACTCATTTCCTGTAGAACTGTGATCTCTATTAGTTTTTCGCTAATTTGTTTTTTGCTTCCCTTAGTTTTAGGGCAACCAGAAGTGCCTAAGGAATATCACACATATCCCACCCAGGAGTTGGGGTGAGAGGGAAGTGGGGTTTGCAGGGTGTAAACTTGTGCTTTGTCCTAGGTTTGCCTTCTATTCCCTCATCAAATTGATGAAAAGATAAAGAATATATTACACACACACACACACACACACACTCACACACCATGGAATAATATTCAGCCTTAAAAAATAAGGAAATTCGGCCCTTTGTGACAATGTGGATGGACCTGGTGGACATTATGCTAAGTGAAATGTCAGCCATGGACAAATACAACATAACCTCATTTATATGAATAATCTAAAGCAATCAAATTCATAGAAGCAGAGAGTAGCCTTGTGGTTGCCAAGAGCTGGAGGAAGGGGAAATGAAGAAGTAATTGTCAAAGGGTACAAAGTTTCAGCTTTGCAAGATAAACAAGTTCTGGAGATCGCTCTACATCATAATGCCTATAGCCGAAAATGCTGCATTGCTTATATAAAACTTGCTAAGAAGGTAGGTCTTATGCTGTCTCCTATAAGAACATAAATAAGTGTTCTTACCCCCCTTCCCACACACACACACTAATAATAATAATAATAATAATAATAATAATAATAATGAAGGCGATATTAGGAAAATTTGGGAGATGATGTGTGTGTTTATGGCCTTAATAGTAGGGATGGTTTCATGGACATATGCTTACCTCCAAATTCATTGAGTGTATACACTAAGTATATATATGTGTGTGTATGTATCTATATATCTATATCTATATCTATATCTATATATGTATATGGCTTTTTACATGCCAATCACACCTCAATAAAAAAAATATAAACAAAAACGTCTGGGGGTACTTGGGTGCCTCAGTTGGTTAAAGGTCCAACTCTTGATTTTTGGCTCATGTCATGATCTCAGGGTTGTGAGATTGAACCCCATGTCAGGCTCTGCGCTGGGTGAGGAACCTACTTAAGAGTCTTCCTCCCCTCTTCCCATTAAAAAAACAAAATCTATATAAAACAGTAATAGAGAAGTTTCCCTAAACTTAGCATAGGGTTAAAGGAATTAACTAATCATCTCACTTTTCTTAGAAAAATAAAAGAACAAGATTATGAACATATTAATATATATACTTTAGGAAAGTAGACTTCAACAGTTTTAGGGAAAAAGTAGCTCTAAGTTCATATAAGGTGAAATACAAAATTTCACTTAAAAAAGAATACTTTCAATTCTGAAGGAAACAAAATGAATGAGTATATCCCCAGGAAAACAGTTCCTGAGTTTTGTTGGGGAAATATTAAAAGCAAAGTTTTCTCCCAATCCAGGAAATCTCTCCATAAAGACAGTAGAGAAAGAAGAAAGTTTGTCGTTGAATAAGCCTGGATGCCATGCGTGTCATACGCAGTCTGCTAAAAGGTTGCGAGGACAGAAAGAAACCACACCCTTTTATACAGACAAGCAGATACAACTCATTACATACATGTTATTAAGACAAATTGTACCTAGTCCTCAAGTGAGAGGCTTGACAGCCCTCTTCCTCACACATACGTTATCCTAACTTCATCTGATAGTTAGGACGACTGTATGTTGGTTAATTATTTTTATCTGGAGGAAAAACAAATCTCTCATCTCCTTAGAACAAGAGGTAGTTTTGATACTTGGGATAGGCACTCACTGAAGCCTGGTTCCTGTCCTATAGAAACTAGGAGATCTGGGTCTATCTCCCTTGATTTGGCATTTCAAAAAAATGGCTCCCAGCTTTTTTGACACACACCCTTCCCTTCTCCCCCCACCTCCAAGTGCAAAGTGGACAGGACCCCCATGGGCAAGAAGAGCTGTACTAGGATTGTGAGGAGGGGTTGAGTGTATATTTTTAAGTTGGGGGAGTAGAAATAAAGGAAGTTTCCAAAAGGGTTTTCATATGTTAAAGAAGACTTACAGGATCCTGGAGATCTGACTGTTGTCAAGCTAAGGTTGCTTTTGCCTCTAGTAAAGTATTAATATTAAAACTGTTGTGAGTTCTTGGAGGATTGTCGTACTCTGCCTTTCTCAAGTATTTGTCAATGGGCTGCAAGTTGTAAGGAAAATTTATTTTTATCTATGTTTCTTTTGCCTTTGTTCTCCTCATCATTTCCCCATGAACAGTTTTGACCCTTAAATCTTTTAAGTTTGTTGAGGGTGGAAAGTCTTATGTTCTTTAACTTCTTCCTGCTGAATAAGGGTGGAGAGATATCCCTATGGGTCAACATTGGCCCATTGGAGAATCTATATATAGGAGTTATCAAAGGCAGAGATAGCAGAATCCAAGATAGACAACATATATGAACCTTCTTGAGTAGAAAGGATCATCTATGGGCTGGAGTTAAGGCAGTAAAGGAGTTTTGGGACCAGGCAGGGAGACAGCAGAAAAGACAACAAAGTGAGATTAATATTATGAGAAAAAGAAGCCCAATAAAAAAGGCCTTTGACAGTCGACCAGAATTTTCCTCCAGTCCAGGAGTTTAACCAATCACTAAAGGAAAGAGAGAGATCATGTAAAGCACTAATTCTCAGGTCAAAAGCTGATAAAAGGGGCGCCTGGGTGGCTCAGTTGTTTAAGTGTCTGCCTTTGGCTCAGGTCATGATCCCAGGGATCAAGCCCCACATCAGGCTGCCTGCTTCAGGGAAACCTGCTTCTTCCTCTCCCTCTGCCCCCGCCCCCACTCCTGTTCTCTCTCACTCACTTGGCTCTGTCTCAAATAAGTTCTTAAAAAATTTTAAAAACACGAAACTGAGAAAAGGCCAGCTGAGGAAAGCACTGTCTAGTCTTTGAAAGGATTTATATAAATTTTAAAGAGATGAGAAAGTACTTGCAATTACAAATTTTCTAAGGTAAATTCTCAGAGGAAAGGGGAAGGAAAATCTCTTCTCTTTTCAACTGGGAAAATTAAGCCTCTTATTATTAGTTTGTATTTGTCCTTAGACTTTACATTTACAAAAGGATCTACAAATGGCAGGATATAGAACCAAGGATCAGTATAGAAGCTGACCTTTAATAGTAAGAAAGATTAGAAAGATTTAAAAAAAAGAGCAGAATAACCAGAGGCTTTAAAAAAATATCGTGATAACAAAAAGGTTTACCTTAGCTATGTTTGGAACAAAGCAGAAGGAAGGAAATTATTTATTTCATGAGGAAAACAGTGATTGTTAAATTATTTCGTTGGGAAAGACCTGTATGCAACCATAAGTTTATGTTGTTTTTTTTTCTTTATGAAGAATTATAATCTCCAAAATCATAGAAGGTAACATCCAAGAGATTAAAGTATTTGTCTGTCTTTACAACACTTTATCTCTAAGGCCTGGAAGATTTCCTGCTGCCTAATAGATATTTATGTAAGGTTTATTTATTAAATAAATGCGGGCTCATTCCATTACAGTACTTGGACTACATCATTGAAAAGGGAATCATTTTAAGCATGTGATTAAAATAATATTTGTATTTTAAAAACAATCTTTTAGAAAGTTCTGTGGCAGCTGGGTTTTTAATGAACAAAACAAAGAATGAAAACATGAAGAACTTTTATTGTGGGGAATGCAACTCATATTTCTGCCTAGGTTACTTAGCTTGCTAAAATCTAGAGAGAACTATCTCACAACCATAAAACACCCTGTGAATTTCTGTGGACTAAAATTTCTCCTAATCACCTCAGGCTCTGTTTTTTGCATCTACTGAATTCTCATTATCTGTTTCATATTTTATGGCTGCCTTTTCATATTTTCCTTGATATCAACAAAAATATTACTGATTGTATCAGTCAACATTCAACCAGAGAAGAAAAACTTTGTGTGTGTGTGTGTGTGTGTATGGATTTGTTACAAGAAGGGGCCATGTACAATCATGGAATNCTTGTGTGTGTGTGTGTGTGTGTGTGTATGGATTTGTTACAAGAAGGGGCCATGTACAATCATGGAATCATAAGAGCTGGATAGGGCGCCTGGGTGGCTCAGTGCGTTAAAGCCTCTGCCTTCGGTTCAGGTCATGGTCTCAGGGTCCTGGGATCAAGTCCCACATCGGGCTTTCTGCTCGGCAGGGAGCCTGCTTCTTCCTCTCTCTCTGCCTGCCCCTCTGCCTGCTTGTAATGTCTCTCTCTGTGTCAAATAAATAAATAAAATCTTTAAAAAAATAAGATCTGGATAAGCAGTGTCTATAAAAATATTGTTTCTACATTTAAAGCTGGAACTTAACATCCACAGGGCATGCAGTCATATAGGAAAAATAGTTGTAAAGAGGGGAAGCTCAAGGGCACACTGAAATCCNACTATTGTTTCTACATTTAAAGCTGGAACTTAACATCCACAGTGCATGCAGTCATATAGGAAAAATAGTTGTAAAGAGGGGAAGCTCAAGGGCACACTGAAATCCTCAAGAACAAACTGAACTCTCATAGGACGAACTGAACCCCATTTCCGTTCTTGTTACCTCTGATTTTCGCGATCAGAGTATCCTGCAGAAGTCAGAGACCTTCATCACTAAACTGAACGCACACCTGTAGCCCAGGCATCAGAGAAACTTAAGGGGAAGGTAGAGCAGGTGCAGGCCTGGCTGTTGCTTCCTTTCACCAGTATGAGTCAGCAGATCAGCAACAATGTGCGTGAGCTAAACAAAAACGGTGGCTGCTTCCCTTGTGTCCAGATCTCCCACTAATATCCTTTGTGGTTCATCCTAAATGGAGACATAAAAGAAAATAAAATTTGGGAAATGTACTTTGGCCTAGTCAACATTACATATTACAAAGCCATCCACATTTATAGATTTGTTTTCTTAATTCCCTCGCTTCTCTCCCCAACCAAATACACTCATCTGGGGCAGCTATCCACAGTATATCAGACATTTTTGGAAAATAACTGTTCAGATAAAAAATTTTCTCAACCTCTTCTGCCAAGTTGGGTTGTTGATTCCTTCTCCCTTATGTTTCTCATTCACACTCTGAACTACCAAGCATATGTGCATTCACACCCATTCATAAACGATACTCCTCCCAGATCAAATAAACAGGCTTTATTAATTTCTTTTTTGCATACATGTTGTAAAAAGTTCAATCAATACTATAAAATTTATAGTCATATTTTGCAGCAACCATAAATTAAACAGTCATTTGCAAAATTAAACCTTTTCTCTATCATTGTAAAAATAAATGTTGTTCTCTTGAAGATACTAAATACATTTGCAAAGTTATTTGTCAAGGTTGTCCAAGGAAAGGCTTTTTTAGATGACCCACAAAATAATCATTAGGTGGCACAATAAAAAATGAAACACAGGAACAAGAATGCATTTGACATACTAAATAGCCTTTATTCTTTGCCTTGAAATGTTTTCCTCTTGCTTGTAACTTTCCTTAGGGAAAATGTGTCCTTGTTGCTTATTCCCATTTAAATGTCCTGGCAAATGGTTATGATACTTGCTATAGACCAATTTGACTAGTTTATGCTCATAAAGATAGAACTGTGATGCTATAAATCTAAGATCTGCCAAATGTCCTTACATACTACTCTGCAACTTACCATGATCTTCTGTTATTTTTCTTTAAATATTCTATGCCTCTTGACAGAAATCCAATAGTGTTTGCATGGTTTGATGATATTTGGGGTTTTCAAGGTCATTTGCAGTGGTTGCAGATCATGATCCCCGTAAAAACACATTTTGCAGCTTTGTATCTTGTGACCTGTTACTGTGTAAAATTAGAATTTATTTTCAGTATAATCCTGCTATCACAGGTATTTCCTGTAAACAGATTATTATTCAGGAATTTACTTCGTTTTTGGAATTTACTATGAACCAGTAGCTTTTGAAATTGAAAACATAAAATTTGGTAGTTATAAACTAGGGCATTTCGGTGGATTAGGACAGAGTTTGAGATAAGTGAAGTAAGTAGGTATCTGATCTCCAAATGGAGGTGGATAGATTGACATAGATATGGATATAGATTATGGTTTTCACTCAAAGGGTGATTTTCACATAAAGGAATGTAAATCACAGGAAGTTAAAACTCAGTTTAATATTGGTGTAAACTAATAATCCAATTTCCTATTATAAAACCAATTACCAATCTCATTCGATTTCTTTCTTTCAAAAATCCTTGGCTCCCCATTGTGTGGATATAGCCATGTTTTGTCAAGTCTGTCTGTGTGACTCTGGAAGATATATGGAAAGGAGAAAGCAATTATCTCTAAAGGCCAGCCTCAGAGTCAGAAATCATGTGGGCACTTACTGGCATCATATTGGCATAGAGTCCGAGAGCTCAAAGATACTTTTCCTAATAATGAATGTGAAAATATTCATCAGCCTTTGTTTTTTGAATTCTTGAAACTTCAAACTCACCCTTCCTACCACCTCCTCCACCTTCCCAAATCTAGAGAAAAACAAAACAAAAAACTTTTTCTTTTCAGAAGATTTCAACATTGTCATATACCTACCTCAAAACATTTTCTTTGGATTACCGTGGTTCTTTGAAATCTCAAATATCTGGTTTTAGTTAAAAGGTATAAAAATAAAATGCCCATTAGTACAACCTTCTTAGGAAGCAAGTATCCTGTCCTTGTCCTGGGCAGTTTAATATTATTCTCCCTTGGGTGGATAGTTGCCTCTGTTGTAAATTAGGCAGTTTCCTCCCCACATATAGAAGGGGTTTGACATTTAGAAAAACGATGCATATTCCAATAGGTAAAAATTCTGCCCCGAGGAAAGAATGAGAGGAGGAATATGAAACAAATCTTCAGTTGGATTGATTCCAGATAAGATGAGGAAATCATATGTATGGACATGAACACATAAACTTATTAGAGTAGTTAAAAAGACCGAAGGAATGTTTATATTTTACCCCCAGTAGATGTGCTCACTCTGATAACATGGTAAAACAAATTTTTATGTTAAATATGTTAATAGACCCTAAGAAAAAGTACTTCCATTTTGGAATAATTTATATCACTCAGTGTTAATGTCTAATATATATATAATAATTCATATACAACAAATATACGTGAATTATACATTTGTGAACAGCAAAAATATATGTGAACAGCAATCAGGGTTTAAAATATGAAACATTTTTATCTCTTTTGGAATGTAAAATTATGTGAAATCATTAAAATACTGTGTCTCAGAGTCCAAAAGCCCAGATGACTATCAAAGAGCAAGGAAATAACCTATTAATAATTAAACAGTATCTGCAGTTTAAAAGATTATTTTAAAACATAAACAGAAATATGTGCAGTGATATATAAACTTAGGTGTCTCAAAGAGAGCACATTTATACATCTTTTTAGCTGGTCATTGTTCCAACCAAAAGATGACAATGGGCTCTTCACACCTGTGTCTGTGTGATTGAGAGGTAAGCCCTATGATCAGCAGTTCTTGCCTGCTGGACTCAGGCAGACTAGGATTTGGTTTTCCCTTACCTCTCTGGCGCTGTAGTTTATAGCTATTTGCAATTGCCACTGTTCAGAGGCTGCACAATGCCTTTATTCCAACTGAGAAAGGTATTGCATACCAAGTTACATTTCGAACTTCTCTAGTGATGAACAATGAGAGAAACCTGCTCTGCACTGTGTATACCTTGAGATGCTGTCTTGACCAAGAGACAAATCATTCTCCCTTATAATATCTTTACTTTTATATAATATCACGTATACACATTTACAAGCCTCAGTGAATAGTTAAGTAGTTATAAATAGATCCCTGCAGTTCAGTGATAGACCAACACTCCATTCTTTACTGATAAAAATGACATTTCAAAATTTTGGCACAAATTCTATTAAAATACATAAGTAGAAGTGAATTCCAACTATATTGTTAGCTTACAAGATACTTCTTAATTAGAAGACTATACCTGGTTATATCTGGCCCAGCTGACAAAGTTTAATACTTAATAAATTAGCAGTTGTCACTGCTTTGAACTATATTATTTACTTTTATTGCTTTAAAAAATCTTGGCTTTTTGGTTTATGTCATTAAGCATTTATATACTTAACCTTCTCAGCACTAAAATCCTTGATTCTTTGACAGTCCCTCAACAGACTGGGTAGTGCTTAATATTTTTGTCCTCATAAATTGGAATATAATTCAGCAATATAAATTACTTATCTAAAATTGATTTGATTCTGGAAGCTAACAAATTAGGCACCTCATTTAAATGAGTTATTGCCTAATATGTCAGAAGATTTCATTCATTTTCATGGTCTAATTACGTCAATCAGTTGCATCTAATAATTTTTAAAGTCAGCTTGCTATAAATTATAAATCTATGGAGAACAAAATTACATCAATCAAATTATCAGGAGATCCAGTTTTATAAACTGTTGTGCCAGAATTATGTCATAGCTCTTTTACTTAATATGTAATTAATAATCTATTTTAAGTTTGCCAATTTGAATTTATTTTTGAAGGCTTTACAGGTTCAGCAACAAACAGGAATGCCTTTAGTAAGACTATCTGGACATCACTCTTCACCTTGTGCTGTATTTTTAGTTTCAATCTTCACAACAGACCAATAATTTAGATTAGAAAATCTTGATGTTGTGACAAATAAAATAAAAAATGAAAACAAAACAAAGCAATAGACCTTGAAAGTTTCAAGTGCCTTTGCCAGCCTCTATTTGAAATCCTCTGTATGTCTCTGGAAAATTCTTCATTCTGCATGGATGTATGCAATGTTTCTTTCTGTCTAAATCACAGCTACACTTTTCTAATTTTCATTGTTGCAAAAGGACTTGTAGAAACAAGGCTGCTGGAAATGGTGTTGGCCACTTAGCAGGAGCCTTCAGGAGCAATATTTTTGAGAGAATCAATTCATATTATCCCAGAATGTGTTCTCTTGCAGTTCCCAACAAATTTTACTATTATTTGATACTTTCTCCTTTCTTTATTTGCCCCCTCATTAACTATTTATGAACCATTTCCTTATTTTTTTTCAACAGCTAGGTCCTAAGCTGCTTGTGGGCAAGGGTAAATTTTTAGATCAAAGTGCACTGCACAGTGTCTAGACATACTATTTGCTAAAAAAATACCTGATGCATTAAAAACAAAACAGAACAAAACAAAAAAAAAGCTTTCGAACATACCTACCTTCATTTTCTTCCAATTAGAACTTATAGATGCCATATAAAATATCTGAACTTTTAACCAAATTTTCCCCACTTTTTTTCATGGTCAAAAGCTCAGTTTTATTCTGGAGATATTTATGGATTTAGAATCTTCTATAACCTCAGCTTTTCTAGCCTCACTGTGAAAGAGTGTGAAGTAGAAATACTACTGCTGCCGATCATGCCAGGACCTGAGGTTGTCTGTGTCCAGCAGCAATGACTGGAAAGGTAGAGCGAGCAGCCATATGGTGAATATTAAGATGAAATTGAATTTTTGGACAAAGCATTAAGTGAGACCAGAAGCATAGTGGAGGATGAAATGGGAATTTATAAAGAGTTTAGCATGGCAACTTTGGGGTATGTTGTTTGTTTTGTTCTTTATTTTGAATCAGATCTTAGCAAAATAAAGTGCAGAGCAGCAAATTTGGATGAGAAGAATGCAGAATGATTTGTTGCTTAGAAATAGGCAAAAGCTACAAACAATGGGGAGGGGATAATTTGCTGTGGACAGAGAGTACCTTTGCTATGTTTTTTTCCCATCAGAAAATGGTATTTCTTCTGTTGCTGAGCTTCCCGAGAATGTGGATATTTTTATATTCCTAAGGCAAAACTTATATCCCCAATGCCATTCTCACCATTTCTCTCAGTACCCTCATTTAAATTACATCCTTACATATGGAATATACCTGATTAAGCAGAAACACTCGCTGCCCTGCTGTGTGAGACTTTAGGGAGGGATTTGAGAATGTAATGGCATAACTCATATAGTCTTATAGTACCCAAGGTGATCCAACATGAGAGGAACTGTTTTTATTGAAAGGTTTTTGTTTTGTTTTGTTTTTGGCCAGATTCCAATCAAGGAAATAGGTTTACTGCAGCTATCTTTGCCTACTATGGAAGAAAACGTAACTCATTGAGAAAGAATACATCATCCCACCACACCCAATTTGGGAAGGAAAACCAAGGCTGTGTTTTTGAACACCCTACCCTGAGAGTCAATCTTAGGTTCACACCTGAAGCAGAAACCATTTTGTAAAGCTTATCAGAAGAAGCCATTCTCCTTAGCATTTCAGTACTAAGTATTACTTCGAAAGGCATCTTGAACAAATGTTCTCTTAGACGTTGGGAATGAGGTATCTGAAACAAGAAAGAGACTGCCTAGTGCTACTTAGACATGCACTATGAAACCTAAGAGGTACAGAAAAAGTTATATAGACCTGAAAAAAAGATTCCAGTTGTGGTAGGTGAAATGCTAAGGAAGACTGCCCTAAGATTCCCATCCCCTGGTTATTCACTGAAACATAAACCTAGGTACTGCTGGAAACGGACTTTGCACATGGAAATAAGATTACTAATTAAATCAGCTGACCTCAAAATGGGAGATTTTTCTGAGTTCTAGGATATGTCACAGAAACACTTTCTAGGAAGTCCAAACATTTGTGTCACTGAAGTCTGTATTCAATAATAATTCATTTTACTTACTTTTTCTCCATCTTTTTGAAACACTTTAAGCTATTGATACATACTGTAATTCTCTTCATTTCATTGCATTTGTCCTCTTTCTTGTCCTGGACTTTTTTTCTTTTTTTCTATTTTTTTCACTATCTTCTATTCTTTACACCTCTATTTCCTTAATACTATGCTGTCTAACTTACTTCTTGGTCTCTTCCATTTTTTTTTTCAAATATACTTCCTTGGTTTCATGCAACTCTATGTCTATATTACCTCTTTTAAATACATAGCTATTATGTATACCACAAAACTTATCCAAGTCAAATTAAACTCATAGGTCTTTAAGTTTTATTGTTAAATCTAGACATGCATTTCATCTACTTGTTCTACATTTCTCCTTAGATATTCCAGCAATACCATAAATTCAGCATGCCTCAAACTCCTTTGCCAGTGCAATTGGTTCTATTTTTTTTTACTTTATAATATCTACAAATAGAGCTATCCCTTAAGAAAAATTGGATTCCTTTTGATGATTTCTGATGCTTTAAGAGTTTTTGTCTAACCCATTGTTTTCAAATTGGTACAGCATCTACCTCCAGTACGTCTCTCATAGATATTGCATCCCTTCAATTCTGATTTATTCTCTTACCAAGATTATTGCAGAGCTTATCTCCACCAAAGATCATTTTAAACTTTTCTTCCCTCCAGTTTCCTGTATAGTCATCCAGGTAAACCAGGTCTGTGGATTCTTGCAATCAGACTTCCTAATTTGATCCTATCTACCAGGAGTTCCAACCTGGTATCATTAGCACATGGCCACATTTTGTCTTTCCTCATGAATTTCCTTTTCATGTCAAACCTAAGTGATGCTGTCTTTAAATATATGTTTTCAAATTTTGTTTAATGCCACTTACTTTATATTGAACTTTCTTGTGTTTATATCTCATGTTTTCCTACCCAGTTGTTAGCTATGTTAGATAATGTAATGGTGTCTTATATATCTTTATTTGCAGTCCCCAACACATTACTTTACTCCCAAAAGATATTTGATACATGCATACCCATTTAATTTGTTGAGTTGAAGGAGAACTAAGTAGGAAAAACCCTACCAAATTTACCTTAACAATAAATAATACATTTACATTCACCTTTCAGAAATATTTTACGTTTCTCTCAATAAATGTGTTAAGCCCCTTCTTCATTTACAACATTCCATAAAAATTTCAGAAGGACTGCAGGAGAAGTGACATGATTATTGATGTCCCTTGACTTCCTGCAAAGTAAAATAGTGAAAGGTTTATTATTCTGTCAATTATTTCCAAAGAATGGCCATTCTTTTCTTGACCTGGTTTATATGTACTCTTGACAATTCTAACACAACCTGACACTAAATGGAACTAAGTGACAGAATAAACTAATATTAGAAAAAGACAGCATGTTGCTGTTGACTTATTCACTGAAACTAACTCACAAATAAGATTCCAAGAGCTAGAATTCACTTTCCATAATATCATATTTACTTTGATTACCACGTTATCACGTTAGGGGATACTTTCTGTAGATAATGTGGAAGTGGGTAACATAAAAGCAGTAGCGTGTACATAATCAATGCAGCTGAAAACACAACTTACATTTAGGTGGTCTTTTTTTTTTTTTTTTTTTAAAGATTTTATTTATTTATTTCACAGCGGGAGAGAGATCACAAGGAGGCAGAGAGGCAGGCAGAGAGAGAGGGGGAAGCAGGCTCCCTGCTGAGCAGAGAGCCCGATGCGGGCCTCGATCCCAGGACCCTGAGATCATGACCTGAGCCGAAAGCAGAGGCTTTAACCCACTGAGCCACCCAGGCGCCCCTAGGTGGTCTTTTAAGTTATCTTGATTCCTTATTAGTTCTTGATTATCTAGTACCTTGATTGTCTTATTAGTTATATTTATTCCTCACATATCAAATTCATTTGGTTTTCCTTAGTTTTGTAATCTATGTCTTATTCAGAATTTATCAGAATATAAGGTGCTCAGGTATCACCCAAGGATCTTGTGAATATTCAACCCAACAGATCTGAGATTCTGTATTTTTAATGTGCTTTCAGTTAATGCTAAAGCTTCTGATATGAGGACTGAACTTTAAGCAGTAAGAAACTCAACTATTGAAAGAAATAAAAGTTAATCAACTTAAAAAATAATAAACCCTAAATTTATCTCTACAGACAAAATGAAATTGGATAGAAGCTGAAGAGATCACCAGAAAATTAATGTGTCTCATATTTTAAAATAATATACAGTTTCTCTATTTTGAAAGACAGTGCACTTTACCTTATAGAGTGATTCTTAACCCTAGCTATATAGTCTAATTATGTGGTAAACTTTGAGAAAAAAACAAACAAACAATGATGTGGACTTTTGTTCTATGATGAAGGAGCAGGGATTAGATGCCACCTTTCCTTCTAAACAACTAAAAACTGGACAAAATATATGAAATAATAGTTTTCAGTATTGCACCATGGAAGTGCTATACTGTAGCAGTCTATGAACCCTGCTCATAGAGAAAAGGAAAGAAAATGATGGAAGCCCTGTCATGTTCCAATTTCTGTCAGAACGTGCATTCTGATCTCTGAAGGGAGATGGATAGCCCAAGTGATCTTTGTGGACTTGCTGAGTTGAGGATACAGAGATTGGTCTTCAAATCTTGGTGGATAGAAATCGTATGGAAGAGTTCTCCATATGAGAGAAACATGAACAAAAAAAGAGCTTCAGTATTTGCATGGGGAAACTAACAGATTATTGTTAGTGAGTGAGGGGCAATATAGAAAAGAGAAAATTAAATAAGCCTCAAGAACAGTATTCAAAGGTAAATTAAGATTTACTGGTACTACTAAATGATTAAAGGGAAGAGAGGAAACGGGGAGGCTATATAAGTTCGCTAAATCCTCAACTTTCATATAAATTCAATCACCATTAAAGTTAAAGAAATAGAAAGTTGTCATGTAACTTTTATTTAATAGCTTCCTAAGAGCATACATAAATCTCCTACCATAAGCAACCAAAAAAAAAATAGGAAAGGAATGCATAATAAGTAACCTGTCTCATTGGAAGCTATATATGATTCAAATTGAACCTTTTATTTACCTTAGAGCAGCCAAGATAGAGCTAATTTTATAATCTAGCTGCTCTAAGATGTTCCTCTTAAATTAAGTGTAATATGCACTATAAAATCAAAGTGCAATATTGGAAATGTCTAATTCTGTAGGACATTGTAGGTAAAATAAGGATCATATAACTTCTTGGTTGAGTGCCTCATTTGGTTAGGTGTCCAACTTTTGATTTAGACTGAGGTCATGATCTCAGGGTTGTAAGATCAGCCCTGAGTCCAGCTCCATGCTCAGTGGGGAGTGCTTGAGATTCTCTGGCTCTCCCTCTGGCCCTCCCCCTGCTTGCACTCTCTCTCTGTCTCTAAAATAAATAATAAATCTTTTTAAAAATATACCTTCTTTATATAAGGGAATATAAAAAGATAGAGAATTATAGCTGAGTTTTATGTTCTACTAGAGTGCATGAAAATGTTCCTGTATCTTTTAGATTTTATCACTTGTGTCCATAGAGTTGATTTTACCACCTTCTTTTTCTTGTGTCATCTCTTTCTTTTATTCAGTATTTTCTCACATGTTATATTGTCACAACCAAAATAAAAACACATTGAAATTCAACTATGTAATCAAGACTTAAGACATAGGCTATATATAAAAAATTCTTGAATGAATATATATATTGCAATTTATTTCACTTTAGATTTACATTCTGCTTAAAGTGATGTTATGTAACAGGTAGACATTCTCTGATCTTTTTCCACTAAAGGGAAATACATCATCAATCATCAGGATGCTAAATAGCCACTCATCTCTCAAAAGTTAGATAAAATAAGTGTTAATATTTCCTATGTTCATGGAAGGAGAAAAAGACAAGTAAAAAAATCATAGCTAAATAAAAAAATACATTTTTTCTATTTTTCTTCTAAAAATTTTGTTTTTAACTTTTGACTGCACAATGAAAGATGCATTCAATTTCATTTTTTTAGTCAGGTTGTAGAAAAGTCTATTTTATTATCATAATTTTATACTTTTATGATTTGACGAATACAACATTTAATTTGCATTCCCCTAATGATATCTAATATTGAGCATTTTTTCATGTAGCTGTTGATCTTTCATATATCTTCTTTGGAGAAATGTCTATTCAGATGTTTTGCTCATTTTATTGATTGGGTTGTTTATTTTTGATTTTTGTTTTGTTTTGTTTTTTTGGCTTTTGAGTTGTATGAGTTCTTTATATGTTTCGGGTATTAACCCCATATCATATATGGTTAGCACATGGTTTCCCCATTCCATTAGTTGTCTTTTTACTTTATTGATGGTTTCTTTTGCTAGGCAGAATCTTTGCAGTTTAATGTCATTTGTTTATTTATTTATTTATTTATTTTTTCTGCTTGTGCTTTAGGTGTGATTTCCAAAAAATCATTACAAAGAGCCATATCAAAGATCTTTGTTCCTATGTTTTCTTCTAGCAGCTTCATGGTTTCAGGTCATTTAAGTCTTTAATCTACTTCAAAGTAATTTTTGTGAATGGTGTAAGATATGTATCCAGTTCTGCTCTATTTTTTTATAGATTTTATTTATTTATTTGACACAGAGAGAGACATCAGATCACAAGTAGGCAGAGGCAGGCAGAGAGAGAGAGGAGGAAGCAGGCTCCCCACTGAGCAGGGAGCCCGATGCGGGCCTCGATCCCAAGACCCTGAGATCATGACCTGAGCTGAAGGCAGAGGCTTTAACCCACTGAGCCACCCAGGCACCCTAGTTCTGCTCTTTTATATGTGAATATCCAATTATCCAGAACCATTTGTTGAAGAAACTTTTTTCCATTGAGTATTCTTGACTCCCTTGTCAAATATTAGTTGATTGTAGGCTTGGGTTTATTTCTGGGCTCACACTTCTATTCCATTGGCCTATTTGTCTGTTTTTATGTCAGTACCATACTGTTTTAATGACTTTAGCTTTATAGTATAGCTTGAAATCAGGAAGCATGATACCTCCTGCTTTATTGTTCTTTCTCAGGGTTTCTTTGGCTATTTGGGGTCTTTGTGGTTTCGTAAATTTTAGGTGTGTTTTTTCTATTTCTGGAAAATGCCATTGGAATCTTGATGAGGATTGCATTGAATCTATAAATGGCTTTTGGCAGTATTGACATTTTATTTTATTTTATTTATTTTTTTAAAGATTCTATTTATTTATTTGACAGACAGATCACAAGTAGGCAGAGAGGTGGGCAGAGAGAGAGAGAGAGGAGGAAGCAGGTTCCCCATGAGCAGGGAGCCCGATGCGGGGCTCCATCCCAGGACCCTGAGATCATGACCTGAGCCGAANAAGAGAGAGAGGAGGAAGCAGGCTCCCCATGAGCAGGGAGCCCGATGTGGGGCTCCATCCCAGGACCCTGAGATCATGACCTGAGCCGAAGGCAGATGCTTTAACCCACTGAGCCACCCAGGTGCCCCCAGTATTGACATTTTAGCAATCACAATGAGCTATCACCTTGCACCTGTTAGAATGGCTATGATCAAAAAGAAAAGAGATAACAAATGTTAATGTGGATGTGGAGAAAAGGGAACTCTTGTACACTGTTGGTGGGAATGCTAATGTAAAACAAAGCCACTATGAAAAACAGTAAGATCCTCAAAAGCTTAAAAATAGAACTATCACATAATTCAGCAATTCCACCTCTGAAGGTAATAGAAACACTAATTTGAAGATATAGCTGTACCCCCATGTTCATAACAGCATTATTTATAATAGCCAAGACATGGAAACAGCCTAAGTACAATAGATGCATACACACACACACACACACACACACACACACACACACACACACACGAATATTATTCAGCCATAAAAATGAGGAAATCCGGGCGCCTGGGTGGCTCAGTGGGTTAAAGCCTCTGCTTTCGGCTCAGGTCATGATCTCAGGGTCCTGGGATCAAGGCCCATATCGGGCTCTCTGCTCAGCAGGGAGCCTGCTTCCTCCTCTCTCTCTGCCTCTCTGCCTACTTGTGTTCTCTCTCTCTCTGTGTCAAATAAAGAAATAAAATCTTTAAAAAAAAAAAATGAGGAAATCCTACCATTTGCAAACACCATGGATGGGCCTTGAAAAAATTATGGTAAGTAAAATAAGTCAGAGAAAGACAAATATTGTGTGATCTCACTTACATGTGAAATCTAAAAAACAAAAACAAAGAAACAACAAAAATACTAAACTAATAGAAAAAGAGCTCAGACCTGTGGTTACCAGAGATGGGGGAGGGGCTGGGCGGTTGGAGGAGGGAGCCACAATGTGCAAACTTCCAGTTATAAGATGAACAAGTACCAGGGATGATAGCATGATGATTTTAGCTAACACTACTATATGATATATAGGAAAGTAAAGAGAGCAAATCTTTAGTCTCTATATTGGCAGATGAATATTGGCTGAACCTACGGTGGTAATCATTTCATAATACATGTAAATCTTACTATCATCGTGTTCTCCTTAAACATAAACAGTGACATATGTCTATTATTTCTCAATAAAACTGGAAAAAATAAAATAAAATTTAAAAACACCTCAACCCATTTTCAGAAATTCAGCTCAAGTGCTATTTCTTTTCCAGTGAAGGATGTGAGTTTTCATAGTATCCTGCTCTGTTCTTCCATATGTCATATTTGATTTCATTTCTGTTTTCTGTTTCCCTGACTGCTTTTATCAGTCCAGGGCTTGATACAGGCGAGCAGCCCTGACATTTAAAGAAGAGCTTGAATACCATGGACTTGGCATTCAGAATCACATTTTCCAGCTTGAAATCCCCAACCCAACATCTTTTTAAGCATTAAACCATTTATTTAGAAAATCATAATAGAAAGCAACATTTACTTTTTTAAATCCCATGCTTTTTTGATTATTATGAACTGTTTCACACAATCAAAACATTTTATTTAGGGAGTTATTCAAACACAGACTTATTGTGGTTCAATACAATAAAATATTCCTTTTCAATTATGTTAATTCAATACTTGCAATGATATTCCTCTTTCTCCAAGTCAATACAAAATTACAATCATATGCATGTTTTAGGTTCACTTATTTCTCTAGGAATATGCACATTTTGAATAGTCATTCAATACTCAAAATTAAAGAAATTTCTGTTCTTGACACTTGATTATATTAGATGATATTATTTGATTTTATGTTCAACAGTAAGTGCTATTATATTTGCTGTTTAAAAATTATTTAGGGCGCCTGGGTGGCTCAGTGGGTTAAAGCCTCTGCCTTCGGCTCAGGTCATGATCTCAGGGTCCTGGGATCGAGGCCCGCATCAGGCTCTCTGCTTGGCAGGGAGCCTGCTTCTTCCTCTCTCTCTCTCTCTCTCTGCCTGCCTCTCTGCCTACTTGTAATCTCTCTCTCTCTGTCATATAAATAAATAAATTCTTAAAAAAAAAAAATTATTTAAAGTACCTAATTTTGGAGAAAGTTCTATGTTATGTTCAATAGATAAAATGAATTGCTTTAATTTGCTAAAGATATTTAGGTTGTTAGGTAATCTGTAATTAATCATATCTATCCTTTGTTGAGAAAATATAGATTGTAATGGAGAGCAAATATAGATTGTAATGGAGAGCAAAGCAATAAAGGAAGACTTTCCTCCATCTGTCCCATATTTCTTCCTATACTGCAAAAATGTAAGAGATCTGTCTGATGGAATGCAGAATAAAGTAAAATGTGTGGCTATATTTATTTAGAATTACTGAATGCATTTTGTATATAACCCAACTAAATTAATTGTGAAATGCATTTTATTTAGAACTGCTGAATGTAGTCAAATAAAATAAAAATGCATTCAAAATCAAAACATGAATTATTTTTTAAATTACACATGCCACTTTTATCCTTCCCTGAAGGGAATGAGGATATTTTGCATAGCAATGACATGCAATTTTAAAGGTAGTACGTTTCCTTCTGCTGACTGATAATATATTTATTTTAATATTTTCAGGAATTTGAAGCAGAACTTGTATTATTGTTTCAGATCCTTTATAGTAAATTAGATTCTGAACTTCAGAATTTAATTTAATTAAGATTTTAAGATGTAATATATTAACAGATATCAGTATATATCAATATATATAACAGATATCAGTAAGATACTACTAATAAATATATATAATAATTAATAATAATACTAAAAGCAGTATTACCCAAATCCTCCTCCTTTGCCTAAGGATTCCCAAGGTAGTAGAAAGCCCAGATGACTATTATTATGATATGTCTCACTGAAGGCAGGTGGCTTGTTGCCCAGAGCAATGGTTGTCAAAGTGAAGTCCCTAGGCCAGCAGTATCATCTCGCTTTGGTACTGTTTAGAAATGCAAATTTTTGGGCCCCTAGTGATGATCATGCATGCTAAATTATGAGATCCACTGGCCTAGAATATTCCAAGATTTTTTTTCCTCCTATCTCCTTATAATCAGACCCAAATATAGCTATAAAATCTCCCAAACACATCTGCATCAACCACATCTTCTCATAATCATGGTGAATCTTTCATGAGAAATAAAGAAAAAAAAAACCTTATTAGCCTCAAAAATTAATCTGTTACATTTTATTTTATTTTTTAAGATTTATTTATTTATTTATTTATTTATTTATTTATTTATTTATTTATTTATTTATTTATTTGACAGAGAGAGAGAGAGAGATCACAAGTAGGCAGAGAGGCAGGCAGAGAGAGAGGAGGAAGCAGGCTCCCCGCTGAGTAGGGAGCCTGATGCGGGGCTCAATCCCAGGACCCTGAGATCATGACCTGAGCAGAAGGCAGAGGCTTTAACCCACTGAGCCACCCAGGCGCCCTCTGTTACACTTTAAATATACAGCATTTTCATTTTGTTTTCTCATACTCTCAAACTCATTTTGTTTTCTCTTTGTTTTCAGAACACTAGTAAAAGTTGATGCCATGTGAGTGTTGTAGTGAAAATAACTTTTTTTCTTATTTATACCAGGGTTCAAAGCTTGACCCATCTGTTTCTTGGCAATCCGATCTTAAAGGTTTCCTAATTGTAGTTTCCAAAACTATAGAAAGTAAATAATGATATCCAGGGGTTTTTGTGTAGATTAAATGAAGATGGATTAAATGAATAGATAAAGTGAAATACTTCTTGTAAAGTACTCGAAGCAATGTAGTTCCTTGATAGCTACATTTATTTCTTATATTTTCTTACATATAGATATATGTACATATATATATAATTTTTTGCAAATAATTTCTCAGTGGTTCTCTTGCAAATAATGTCTCAAAGTGATTGTCAAAGTAAAGTTTCAAAATATTTCTAAAAAGTAGTTTTACTCTAGTAGCTCTGATAAGTATAAAAGATGTCCTCTGTTATCTCCCTTTGAGTATATAATTCTTCAAAAATGCTCCTACTTCATCCAATTATATGTGTCATGTGTAACAATTCTGCTGGTTTTCTTTTTTTGTCCTATGGAGGTATCAAGAAATTGAAAGTAGAAATCAGCATTAGTTTTTGTCCTTGATGCTACATTACCTAGTAATAGTCTTTGCAGATATCGTGTGTTTTTATAGCAGAACACCTAGCCTCATCTCACAACATCTCTTTACCTTGGAAGAAAAACAATTTTTAGGCATTTTCATAATTATCCTTCATTTAATTCCGCATTAATACAATCTGTAAATGCTAGTAACTTTCACTTTTTGAATTTTAAATATTAACCCTTTTGCTGTTTTTTTTTTTAAAGATTTTATTTATTCATTTGACACAGAGAGAGAGATTACAAGTAGGCAGAGAGGCAGGCAGAGAGAGAGGAGAGAGGAGGAAGCAGGCTCCCTGCTGAGCAGAGAGCCCAATGTGGGCCTTGATCCCAGGACCCTGGGATCATGACCTGAGCCGAAGGCAGTGGCTTTAACCCACTGAGCCACCCAGGTGCCCCCCATTTTGCTGTTTTATCACAAAGATCTTTCTTGCACTGGTTTAAATTCTAGTAACTCAAGAAATCATTTACCATTGTATACTTTTATTTTTCAGTGTTCTTCTACGTCCAAAAAGCTTCCACTAAAACTTATTTAGTGCCTGTCACATATAGTTGAAGACATCGCACTGTTCCACCATATTCTGAAGTTATAATTTATTTTATATGTTCAGTGACTGTGTAATCTAACTTTTCTTTTTCTCCTCAGTTCTAATTCTTTACACTATGTGGCATTGATCTTAACACTAAAATACTTTTGTATTTCATATTTTAAAAAAGGTCTATTTTATTTCCTTCAGGACCATTTTTATGGCCTAGACTTACTCATTATTTCAACCATCCCCCGGATATATTAAAACAGAAATATAGTGAATAAGTATGGAGAACACTAGAGAGGGTATGGCTTTGTTTTCTTGAATTTCTAAAATTTTGATAAAATATATTCCTATAAAAGGAATTCTTATACTATGTTAATTCTGTTATTAATACTTACTTTTTTCTGGGTGGCTCATTAGGTTAAGCATCTGCCTTCAGCCTAGGTCATGATCTTGGGGTCCTGGGATCTACCAATGTTCGGCTCCCTGCTCAGTGGGAAATCTACTTCTTCTGCTCCCTCTGCCCCATCCCTGCTCATGCTTTCTCTCTCTCTCAAATAAATAGATAAATAAAATCTTAAAAAAAAATACTTACTCTTTTGTAAAATTATTGTCTATGTGTATATAATCATCAACAGCTACATTTAACTCCCAACCCTATGACTTGTTAAGTATACTTATGACCTTGGATAATTTATTTATTCAAGTTCTCCCTCCTTTTATAAAATATAGGTGATAACAGAAGCATATACTCTCTAAAAGTGTTTTGAAAATTAAATGTATCAGTAAATATATAATCCAGGGAAGATAGTTGTTGGTACTAATATAGTTACCATTGTAATAATGATAAAGCATGAATGAAAAACAAAGACCCTTGGGCTTCTTATTAAACATAAAAATACATTAGTTCTAGAATTTACAGACTTATTTGGAAAATATGCCAAATACGTTAAGAAATCAAGACTTGTGGGTGTCTTAACGCTAAATTACACATAGTTAGGATACATAAAAATGACCACTGGAATGTAATATAAGTGTATATTTTAGTCTTAGTGGAGAAAAAAACCAAAATGTTTAGCTGTTACATTTAACATGTTGACACATTATAGTTGTGTTAACAGCCTGACTTTGCCAGTTATCAGGTGGCTAAAATCTAACAAGACACATAAACTACGCAAGATTTAGCTTTCTCATTGTAAATAGAAAGAGTAGCTGTTTTCTCTTATGGTTATTTTAGATTTAGGTATTTTCTATGTAAAGTACTGAGCATGCCAACTGATCAAAACATTCTTAGTAGGTAATTTCATTATTTTTAATTCTAGTATCTATAAAGAACACAAAACGAGGCTTTTATTTTGTAGAAAAATAAATGGAGTTCTCGGTAATGATCCTGGAGCACATAGAAAATTGAGGAAATATATGAATAAATTAACTAGTTCCAGATATTTGAATCTGGATATAGCACCATGATATCAAATGTCAAGGCAAAAAAATAAAATTATCGTTGTGAGATACTCTTGTAATAAATATATCTTCCTAATAAGCTAAGTCTTAGAATCAACATATAATTCACTCTAATATTGAAATTAAAATGTGTCAAATTCTACCATTATATTTATAGGTAGCAAATATCTTCAAATACTGATTGAAAGTATATTTTAAGTCCTCAAATATAACTTATTGCTAGCAATAGCTAAGTATATGTAAGAAAAAATAATCAATAAATTACTTGTTATAATGTTGATTTTTTGAACACATTTGTGAACTGTCATGGCTAAAATATTTTTTTCATTTATTCTAATTTATCATAAAGCACTTTTATTTTTTTTATTATTTTTTAAAGATTTTATTTATTTATTTCACAGTGGGAGAGAGATCACAAGGAGGCAGAGAGGCAGGCGGGGGGGGGGGAAGNGATGCGGGCCTCGATCCCAGGACCCTGAGATCATGACCTGAGCCGAAAGCAGAGGCTTTAACCCACTGAGCCACCCAGGCGCCCGATCCAGTTATTTTTGTTTTATGTGATGACCCCTGATATTTCTGCTTCTTTTTATAGAAAAATGATGTGAACAGTTAATACTAGAGATTTTCTTCAAGTGCTAAAGCCAAGAAAGGAGAAAATTTATGGGGAATAGATCAGCTAATCTCTTTAGAGAAGGGATTAAAATTCATTTTACCCTAATTTTTTTCTGATTATTTACCTTAACATATTCATAGTCAATTGCTCTCTTAAATCAGTTTAATTATGTATTCACATTTTTTCAGAATATTCGTGAATGAATTTCTAATATTACCTGTCAAATTGTAGGTTTCTCCTTTTCCATTATATTAAAGTATTTAAAACATTCACCCCAAATTGCTCAATAAATATTAATTTCCCATCCCACTAATGTTCCAATCCATTCTCTTTTAGGTTATCTCTGTCTCCTCCTGGTTGTTGCGATTATCATCCAAAATAGAAGTAATGGAATCTGAGATATCTAATAATTCTTTAAGAGATTGATAACTGTGTAAGTGTCGAAACATTTGTCAGTAGTTACTAAAATGCAGGGTTATTTAATGGTCAAAAATAACTTCCAAGGGCGCCTGGGTGGCTCAGTGGGTTAAAGCCGCTGCCTTCGGCCCAGGTCATGATCTCAGGGTCCTGGGATCGAGGCCCGCATCGGGCTCTCTGCTCAGTGGGGAGCCTGCTTCCCCCTCTCTCTCTGCCTGCCTCTCTGCCTACTTGTGATCTCTCTCTCTCCGTCAAATGAATAAATGAAATCTTAAAGAAAAAATAACTTCCAAGATTTTAAAGAAGCTGTTTTAGAAATGTCTCAGCCAAAGTTGCCTTGAAGATACAGATACAGATAAACAAGAACAACAGCAACAAAAACCTCCTCTGAATACATTCCCTATAGTAAGAAAAAAGGCGCTGGTCTGTATGTACACAGCTCCAAGCCAGTGAAAAGCTCCTGGTGCAGGAAAATGGAATTGATTTCAGTCTCACAGAATTCATGAATGAGGTGCTTCTCTGTAAGACACAAGCCGCGGAATCATGGAGGCCTTGATCTCAGCTAAAGCTAAATTCCCTGTGAGCTTTTGACTCACTGGGGACTTATTAATTAAGCAGTATAAAACATTTTCTGATTGGTTCTTAAGCAGAAACTGGGTGAACAGGACGGGAAACACTTTGTAGTAAGACTCTCCCCATGTTCTAACAAGTATAGCGCATTCTTCATAAAGAATTTTAAACCGTGAAGAGTTTTTAAATTGTGTTTGTAAATTGAAATAAAGAAAGCCAGCGGTAAAATGTACAAAATGGGGAAGCAGATGAACGAGAGAAAACTAAAAGCAGAAACATTTTGAGAAACTGTCTACCTGTCATGTTTAAATTTTCAAAAGTTTGACTTTATTGTATATTTAATAATAACACAATTTATATGCACATCCTTAACATCTCCAGCCTGTTTTTTGCTTGTTTGTTTGTTTTGTTTTGTTTTTTGAATTTATTTCTTATGTATTTATTTATTGGTAGTGGGGAGAAATGCAGGGTTTGTTGTTGTGGTATTGTTTTTATTCATTTTTATTTTTTAAAAAATTTATTTGAGAGAGAAAGGGGAGGGGAGGGGCAGAGGGAGAGAGAGGTTTTTTTTCTTTTTTCCGTTTTCCATGCATTTAGCATATTTATTTATTTATTTATTTATTTATTTATTTATTTATTTTTCAGTGATCTGAGATTCATTGTTTATGCACCTCACCCAGTGCTCCGTGCAATAGGTGCCCTCCTTAATACCCGCCACCAGGCTACCCATCCCCCCACTCCTCTCCCCTCCATAAAACCCTTAGTTTGTTTCTCAGAGTCCACAGTCGAGAGAGAGTCTTAAGCAGACTCACAGGGAGCCCCATACAGGATTTGATCACATGACCCTGAGATAAGAACCTGAGCAGAAACCAAGAGTCAGATGCTTAGCCCACTGTGCCACACGGGCACCCCATTGTTTTGGTATTGTTTTTAAACTGCCGGGCTAAACTTTTATTTCTTAGTACAAAGTAAAATTTTGTCTTCAATGGACTTATGACCATTTAAATAATTAAAAAACCATTCATATTGCAGGAAACTGAACAGAACATCTGAAGGCAGAATGTAAATATTTTTTCCATAGACAGTTTGACTTGGAACACATCAAAAAACTTGGATGCCTCACTAAGAGGTTCTCATCCTTTTAACTGTACCGTTTTATCCTCATGTCGATAAATGAAAACACCAGATATTAAATGTGCCTTTCTATTCCCTCTTTTTAGGCTTTAACTTTGACGGACCTTCTGGAATCACCCCTATTTTTCTCTTGTCTTCTTTCCCCCACTCTTCTCTCATTTCCTCTCTTCGTCTCTCTTCCCCTTCACCTGCCCAATCCCTTCCTCACACACTTACTCTCTTCCTCTTTTCCGTAACCTTAATTATCCTTCTAATTTCAGGACTTTCTATTAACATTTATTTTTAATTTCTTCAGTTTACAAGTTATTTCTTGCAAATAGCTGTAACAGTGCAACTTGTTACAAGCTTCTTGCTACTACTTAATGAACTGAATGTCTTCTTTCAGCTCTCTGAGTACATTCATTATTTTTGCTTTTCCCTCTTTGTTTTCAAAGACATCTTCTGCTCCTGCCTTTGAGTCAGTTTCCTCTAGGTTATTTTGTTTGTTTTATCTCTGGTTTTTATGATGGAGACTTTCCTCAAATGTCAGATGATTCTGACATTCTTATATTTAAAAGTCATGTAGTATAACACTAATTGAGAATTCTTGGTAATTAGTGGTGATAGACCATCAGTGAACTTCATTCACTGTGAGCTGAGTTAAATAAATCTCCTTGATAGACTATGCAGTAAAAATAACTGTAGGCCTTTTCCCTTGAGCTGGTCAGTTTTTGTTTTGTTTGTTTTCTTCTAAGTAGACTTTATTTTTTAGAGCAATTTTAAATTCACAGCAAAATTGACCAGAAAACATACAGATTTCCCATTATACTCTCTCCAACACACTCATACTCCTTCCCCATTATCAATATTATATCCCCAATTATCAACATCCCCCACCAGGATGGTATATTTGTTATAATTGATGAACCTACATTGACACATTATTATCACCCAGAGTCCATAGTTTACCTTAAGATTCACTCTTGCTGTTGTATATTCTGTGGATTTCGGCAAATGTATAATGATATGTATATACCATTAAGGCATCATACAGAATAGTTCACTGCTCTAAAAACCCTTCTGTGCTTCATCAATTCATCTCTTCCTCCCCCAAACCCTTTAAAAGGCTGACTTCTTTTTTTACTGAAGTATAATTGGCATGCAATATTCTGTTAGTCACAGGTGTACATCATAGTGATTTGATATTTTTAAACTTTATGAAATGTTCTCCATAGTAAGCCTAGTCACCATCTGCCACTGTACAAAGTTGTTACAACGTTATGGACTATATGCCCTGCACTGTATATTACATCCCCATGACTTATTTATTTTATAACTGGAAATTTGTGCGTTTTAATCCTCTTCACCTATTTACCCACCCTTATTCTTCCCCCCTCTAATAACTAAGTTTGTTTTCTGTATGTGTTTGTTTTGTTTTGTTTGTTCATTTGTTTTGGTCTTTTTTTTTTTAAGATTCTACGTGTAAGTGAAAGCATATGATATTCACCTTTCTCTGACTTAGTTCTCAGTGTAATATTGTGTAGGTCCATTCATGTCACAAATAGTGAGATCTTACTGTTTTTATTTTTTTATGACGGAGTAATAATCACTTGTGTGAGTGTTTGTGTGTGTGTGTGTATTTATATTTATATATCTGTTTTCTATGGATAAATTCCCAGAAGTGGAATTGCTGGATGGCATGGGAGTTCTATTTTTAACTTTTGAGGATTCTCCATACTCTTTTCCATAGTGGACATAGATGTGATATCTCCTGCTTTCGTTTTATTTCCCTGATGATTAGTGATGTTGAGCATCTTTACATGTGCTTGTTGGCCAACTGTATGTCTTCTTTGGAAAAAAAATGTTTATTCAAGTCCTCTGTCCATTTATTTTATATCCATTTATGTCCATCTTTTATATCAAGTTGTATAATTTTTTATATCAAGCTGTATAATTTTTTATATATTTCCCATGTTAACTCCTCATGAAATACACGATTTGCAAGCATCTCCCATTCAATAGGTTGCCTTTTCATTTTGTTGATGATTTCCTCGCTGTCAGAAGCTTTTTAGTTTGATGTAATCCATTTATTTATTTTAGCTTTTGTTGCCCTTGCCTGAGGAAACTGATCCAAAAAAAAAAAAAAATTTCTAAGACTGATGTCACATTGCTTACTGCCTATGTTTTCTTCTGGAAGTTTTATGGTTTCAGGACTTACATTCAAGTCTTTAATGCATTTTGAAATTATTTTTGTATGAGGTGTAAGATACTGGCCCAGTTTCCTTCTTTTGTATGCAGCTCTCCCATTTCTCAGTCTCATTTATTGAAGAAACTGTCTTTTCCCCATAGTTTGTTCTTGCATTCTTTATCATGGATTAATTGAACAAATATGTGTAGATTTATATCTGAGTTCTCTATTCTATTGATCTGCGTGTCTGTTTTTATGTCTGTACCACACTGTTTTGATTACTGTAGTTTTGCCACATAGCTTGAAATCCACAGCATGATACCTTCAGCTTTGTTCTTTCTTAAGATTGCTTTGACTATTCAGGGTCTTTCATGGTTCCATACAAACTTTAGGGTTCTTTTTTTCTAGTTTTATGAAAAATGCCATTGGAATTTTGATGGGGATTGCATTGACTCTATAGACTATAGACTGCTTTGGGTAGTATGGACATTTTAACAGTATTCTTCCAATTCATAAGAATGGTATATTTTTCCATTTCTTTGTGTCATCTTCAATTTCTTTCATTGATGTAGTTTTCAGAGTATGGGTCTTTCACCTCCTTGGTTAAATTTATTCCTAGGTATTTTATTCTTTCTGACACAATCATAAATGGAATTATTTTTTTAATTTTTCTTGCCAATAGCTTATTATTAGTGTATAGAAACACAACTGATTTCTCTATGTTAATTTTGCATCACTCTAAGAGGATACCTTAATGTATTTGGCCAGTAGCTGAATAAGCCAAGGACAATATTCTTGCATTTCAGTTATGTTATGGATCTGGGGTTTCACTGTCTGTAGTATAGAATTTCATATGATTCTTACATTATTTCAGTTCAATACAATTCAATACAATTAACCAACAAATATGCCTGATGTCCTCAGATTTAATTAACTAGCTCAATATTTTCAAAGAGGAGTTGTCATTTTGCTGTTTGGATTTCAGTGCTATACATACCAGTTTTAATGGTAACTGCATACATTTCCCACCCAATAATTAACTTTCTGCTTTACATTTTTGTTAAGAAAGTTATTATGAATTTATTGGTTTCCTTTTCACCCACTGGTTTTATTATTATGGATTTATGACTAACTCTTTTTTATAATGGAGTGTATTGAATGAACATAGATACTTACTTGTATTTGAGTCCCCTTGTCCCATTGGAAGTGCCAAAATATTGAAGATACTTTTTAAATTCTTTTCTTATAAACTCTTTACCCTTAGGGTAAAATATAAGTGCTTCTCAGAATGCAGAAACTCTAATCTATCCTGAATGATCCAACATTTATGGCTAGAAATTATATAAGAAATGTATCTTTAGATTACATTTGTGTTGGTATTTATTGCATGGCACATATCAATAAATACTTCTTTAAAAATTAAATTATTGAGTGACTTGTAGGGTTTTTTCTCTAAATACATTTTGTTCATTGGCTCATTTATTAGGATGATCGGATTGAGGAAGAGTAATGAAGAGGAAGAATTGTGTAAGAGTTCACATTGTTGTGTGGACTGCAGGGACTGTGCTGCATTCACTTTGTGTCTTCAAGTTTACTTGATTCAAATAAGAATATTTGAGGTCCTGTTATAGGCAAGACACTGTCAGAGACAAACTTATGATCCACTGAAGCTTACATTCTAGGTGAGAGAAGACAAGTAATAGGCAAATTCATGTACATGTTACATTAATGATTACTATTTTTAAAATTAGACAAGGACAGTGAGAATGACAGTAAAGATATGCTCTTTTATATAGGGTGTTCAGTGCAGACTTCTGCAATAATGTGACATATGAGCAGATTCTGAAGAAAGTGTGGGATTGAGCCATGTGAATATCTGGATAGCGTTCTAGGTAAGGGAAGAACAACCAGAAATGCCTTGAGATGAAGCATGCTTGTTGAATGGGTTTACAAAGAGGCTAGAATGTCTGAAATGTAGCGAACGAGGGAGACTAAATAGCAGGTTCTAGCTCATGAGTTTCCTAAAAGACTTGACAAGGGCTTCAGAATATACCTTGAGTGAGATTCAAAGTTATTAGAAGTTCTTGAGTAGAGCAATGACATGTTCTAACATATATATTTAGTAGATCTTTCTATTATACAGAGAACAGATTTAAGGCCAAACCCAAAACAGATATACCAGTTATTAAAACTAATTTAAAAATCAGATAAAAGATGAGAATTGGAGGGCCTGGTGGAAGTGATGTAAGTTAGCAGTGGAGACTGGTTTGGGAATAAATTAAATAGGCAAGTCAATAGTATTATCTGGTACCATGGATGTAGAGTTAGGAGGTTCAGTATTGACTATAAGTGGTTGACCTAAGTACAGAAAGATGGAGTTGTCATTTATAGAGAACAGTGCATGGAGGTAGGTGTTGTACAAGATGCGAGGGTTGGGTGGAAAGTAATGGCTTAAGGTGTTTACATATTCTGTGTAAGATGCCTAATTTACATCCAAATATAGATGTTCAGTTTTCAGTTGGCTATGTACATCTGGAGCTGTGAAGTTGAAGCAGATTATTAGGCTATATTATTAAATGCTGTAGTTAAACATAATTTTTCCTCTGTCATTTAATGGGGTTACTAGTTTGGAATATATTCTTTGAGGCCTAAGGATTCCTCAAGTTTAAACATGAATATTATTTTGTATGTTAAGATATCTTAGGTGTTCTTTGCCAAATGCCAAATGAATTGTATGGAACCAGATTATTCCCTGAATATGAGAAACAGCCAAAAGTAGATCCTTCCGAATGTAGCTGATAGGCTTTTTAAAAATAACAAAATGAAACAAGACAAAACCAGAGAGGGAGACAAACCATAAAAGACATTTAATTTTAGGAAACAAACAGCGTTGCTGGAGTGGTGGGGAGTGGGAACGATGGGGTGGCTGGGTGGTGGACATTGGGAAGGGTTTGTGCCATCGTGAGCACTGTGTGTTGTGTAAGACTGATCAATCCCAGACCTGTACCCCTGAAACAAATAATATATTATTTGTTAATTTTATATATATATGTGTGTGTGTGTGTGTGTATATATATATATATATATATATATATATAATAACAAAACCCAAGTTTTGGAGTTTTCTTTTTCATTTTTTTTCTTTCTTTCTTTTTTTTTTTTTTTTTTTTAGGGACAAAGGGGGAGGGGCAGAAGGCAAGGGATAGAGAGAATGCGGGGCTCCACAGTGGGGCTTGATTTCAGGGTCCTGAGATCATGACTTCAGCTGAAATCAAGAGTTGGACACTTAACCAACTGAGCCACCCAGAGGACCTCTTTTTTTCCATTTCTCTATGAACTCTGAAGGCAGAAAAAAATGTATACTAATGAATTAGAAATAAGTAAACAGGGAAAATTCTGTTTATTCTATACCTGTGAGTATCTACTCGTATGAATAAAACATGGTAACTTATATACTTAACAGAATGATTACTTGTGTCCTGAAGCCAATACATTTTAGTATTGTTAATAATAAAAGAGAAGAATCACAACTCCATTTCTCTCTCAAATGCTCCTTTCTGGTGTCAGGTTAATTAAATTTCTTATGCAAATATGTTTATATTTTTCTCTTTTAGAACCACTTCTGAGTTTGTATGTCAATTTTGTAGTAGATGTGTATAAACTACTTTCTGAATAGATCTATAAATTCTAAGTGGATAAGTGTAGTTTTCTAAAATAGATTTACAGTATTTGTCTTGTAAACATTGCATCCAATAAGTCTGAAAATACAATGTGAAGCTATCCTATACCAGTAATTCCTTTGTTACCTAATTAATATCTACAAACTTACTAGCCTCTATAATTCTCCAACTGTATATAACTAATGTTACTTCTATAATCAGATAGAGTCAAATATCTACTTCCTCATTTTGTGAAGTATAATGGCAACCTCTAGATGGTGCTCATTAAATTTTCCAGACACACACACACAAATGTTAAATTACATTGAATGAATATTCTGTTTAGCTCCTTAAAAAAGTGACATAGCATTTTTATTTTCTATTTATTTCTGTTTTGTATATTATGAGTAGCTTATTTGGGATAGAAAGAGAAAGAATGAGCATGAGAAGGGGGAGGGGCAGAGGGAGATGGAGTAACAGACTCCCAGCTGAGCATAGAGCCTGATGCGGGGCTTGATCCCAGGACCCTGAGATCATGACCTGAGCCAAAATCAAGAGTCAGATGCTTAACCAATTGAGTCACCCAGGCATCCCCTTGCATTCCTTCTTAATTTTAGGTATACACCTAGTGAAAATCATAGCCATATGCATGTAAGCCAGATTTATGAGTCCTGTTATTCTATAGGAAGACCAAGTTTGTTCTTCATAAGGGAACCTGATTAACCAAAAATTTGAACTTAAGAGAAAGAATAAAGGGGGGGCGCCTGGGTGGCTCAGTGGGTTAAAGCCTCTGTCTTTGGCTCTGGTCATGATCTCAGCATCCTGGGATCGAGGTGGCATCAGGCTCCCTGCTCAGCGGGGAACCTGCTTCCTCCTTTCTCTGCCTGCCTCTCTGCCTACTTGTGATCTCTCCTCTGTCAAATCAATCAATCAATCAATCAATCAATCTTAAAAAAAAAAAAGAAGAAGAAAGGAAACATGTTTTCAATCATATTTACGTATCCTAGCCATCTCCCCTCTTCTGGGTCATGATTGAAGGCCAAGTAAATAGAATCATCATTTTCAAAAAGAAAAGTGTCTGTCAATATCTGAATAACTTTACTTTTAACATATTAAGTAACCAACTAAATGGCATATTAGGTGACAACTAAATGTGTGCCTATTTTTTTTTTCAGGGAATAGTTGTACTATTGGAGGATTCATGGTATAGGCACCATCTTCTAGTTCATATTTTTGTTGTTTTATACTTACTAGATTGGAAGGTCTTGATGCTAAAATAATATATTTATTTAAATCTTTCCTAATTAATTTATATTGAGTATTTACAGTATAATTTTCTCCATAGGTACAAATGTGTATATGTGTGTGTATATATATATGTGTGAATACACACTCATACACACACACATGCATACGATGTATATGTAACAAAGGTATATCCATTGTTGCTTTTTTGCATTTCTTTGCTCCTGAATTGAAATAGTTTCATATGTCTATTGGCTAAGTCTAAGAAATGCATATATACCCTAAGGCCATGAAATATTCTGTAATTTATTTCAATAACTTTATATTTTTTTCTGAAAGTTCTTTAAGCTGCTTTGAATTTTATTGACATAAAGTCTTTCATAATATCCCATTATTATACTTTAAATTTCTTTAGTATCTTTTATTCCTGATATCAGTAGGGTTTTGTTGCCCGGTTTTGCAGTACGAATAACTATAGTAGGCTATCTTTCTATTTCAGTCTTAGGAATACCAAGATAAATTCCTTCCTGCCGTATCTCCGAAGGTTCTATCAATCTGGGTACTGCATTATCCATGCATACAGCTCATCACTGCCTTGTCTTTAGCAGTCAAATGCCACTACGGGGATTCTCCTCTTCTGATAGCTGTTACTAATATTTAAATCAGGTGGCCCTTTTAATGGTAGCATCTCACATTTCCTGCTGTGACTGAAATTTTCAAGGATTTGTATACTTCCTCATCAATGCATTTTTCATACTTTAGTAATGAGAACATCTCCATGCCTTCCCAGTATTGAAGGAGTGGGAGAGTGAGTCATTCTTAATACATTTGCTACAACACTTCTATTTTTTGAAGCCTGTGGATTCATGTTTCTGCATTAGGCAAAGTTCTGATATCTTAATATTGCTTGATAGAGGCCACAGTCAGTTCCAATTCCCAGTGAGCCAGTAAAGCACACAGTTAGAAGCCCTCTCAGGCATTTAAGCCAGAACACAGAACCCTGATACTCTGGTAACTGGAAGTGTATCTGATCTAACCTTATGGAGACATTTTGTTTAATTTGGATCCCAAAGATTTCTCTACTGGATTTTAGATACCGTTGCAATGAATGGCTAAATGCTTATTACCAGTAGTACTGGCAAAATGTCCTCTATTATGCATTTTTGTTTTTAAATGTGTTCCTTTTGAGTCAAAATCATGATAAGGTTATTGAGGAGATTTGTGACATAAAACTGAGCGAGGAGGTAACAAGGGAAAAATCTGGTTCTCTAGCTATTGGAACTAAGGTACAGATGCTTTGATATAGGCATGATCTTTCCAGCTTGCACTTCACGGTTGTCTCTTGATCCTCACCATCTCTAATTTCTTGGGTTTCACATTTGCATTTATAACATAGCTCTCCATTTTGATCCAGATTCTCCATTTGGTGCTTCAGGATTTTTAACATTTTCTTCTCTTCTCCGGGATACAACTGGTAAATCTCCATACTGTTGTTTTTCTTCCCTGATTGGGAGAAGTAGAGTATTGGATTAAAAATTCACATGGATATGCCCTTCTGAAGTCTGGAACTCAGAAATAGTTTTTTCTTGGCAGGTTGAGTTTGCCAGCAGTCCCTCCATTAACTTAGCCTTAATGTCAAACCTATAATTCAGCCGAGATGGATTTGCTTGACTCTCATTCTAAAATAGCAATTTTAGATTAGTCTCCTTATAATCCTAAACCAGAAATATTTTCTATGTTAGACATAATCTTTAGTTTGGCTACCACCCATTAAGGCAAAGTCAGAAGTTTTCTTCATACATTAAAACCCATTAATGCCAGTGTTTCCAAATAGTACTGGTCAATATGGCCAACGAACAGGTAGAAATTGATTAATACATAGTCCCTTAAAATATTTATAATGTATTTTAAAACAGCTTTAAAAAGTTTATTTAGTCCCAGCATTTCAGGAAATTACTTATTATACAGGTCAAATATATAGAAATGCCGTCTTTTTAAGAAAAAAAAAAGAAATAGCTTTATGCCTTTGAATAACAACAAAACCGCAATCCACAGTGATCATAATTCTGACTATAGATGTTGTTTTTGGATACAGTCCCCTTTGTCATACATTTATCTTCTGAGCATGCTTAGATCCTGAGCTATTTCTTCCTATGCTTAGTTAAGTAAGCAGGGAGCATTCAGAGACCATCCTAGTAAGAGGCTCTTAATTGATGTTCACTAATGCCTTAAATTTGAAAGATGAGTCTGGGAGTGAATGAGGTTTTTTGAATGTGGTTTCAATTCCTCCGGAGGTCTACAAACTGATAGAAACAAGTGATATATCCCTACACACAAGTATAATGGTGTGATGATAGCAGTAATATGATCTGTATGTAAAACCTTACAGCAATTACACCAGGCATACTTGCAAAGACACCTGAACTTGTACAGTGCATACTCATGTGAGTCTCTAATAAAGGTAGAGAATAAGGTTCAACAGGAAAAAGGAAGCTCAGGGAAACAGAGAGGTCCCAGTGCAGCTCGCAGGGGACTTTGTTGGCTATAGAAAATGTGCTTTGTCTTTGAACTGCCAGGATGTATCTAATATACATTAGTCATAGGAGCCAAGGCTCAAGTGTACTGAGAAATCTTTCATAACCTACTGGTGAGATAGCTAAAACTTGCTCTTCCAGTTAAACCCAGGTGTTAATAGTACATTTTCAACAATAAAGTTGACAACCCATGTCCTCCATGATGGCATTTTTAGACTTCAAATAACGTGCCAGAAGCCATTTCTAGTAAGTTGCATCCCTATCTTGACCAAAGGTCAATACCAGAGTTCCAGACTTCTGGGACATCACTATAGAGCTATCAGAGACCAGATACATGTGAACTCTATACACCTTGATTCAAAAGAGACTAGTAGGCACAGAGCAGCCATTGGTCCCCAAGGGCAAATGTTTCCAAGCTCTTCCTGAGGAAGAGTCTGGTTCTGCTTCCTAAGAGTTCTTCCCCATGACACTGTTCTCTCTCAGCATAGTCTCAGTTCTCTCAGAACTTTGTCTTCTGAAATAGTCATTTTCTTTTTTCCTATAAAAAATGCAGCATTTAAGTAGCTTTTTTTTTTTACCCTGTAGAAAGTTAGGAATCCAGGTGTTTGGTAATTTGATTAATCACAATTCCTCTTAGCCCAACCTAATGGCTTTTTTTTTTTTTTTTTGGCTGATATAGCTTTCATTCAATGTTTGTGGAATTTATATTTATTTATATTTATATGTATCAGAAATGTTACCGCTTCTTGTAACAAAGGTCATAGGATTCTTTCCCAGACTTTTCTCACTTTTGAGTGGCTTGTCAGGTAGCTACAAAACACTCTACATAAGACTCTTTGAGCCTCTTTTGTCTAGGTTTTGTTTTGTTTTTGTCTTGGACCTGGTCTACTAGGCCCTGGCTTAAATCTTTCAGAACTCTTAAGGATCTTACAACCACACTATTGATTTGATCTTTAGTCCTAGACCTTGTTCACTTTGAGCATATTGTACTTGCTGAGAAGACTGGTGATGACTTGCATCTCAGTTTTACTTTTCGAGCCTAGCAAATTCTCTGTGTTGCTTGAAAACTGATGGGTTCCTTCTTTACCTCATCTCTCTCTTGCTGGTATTTATCATTCACAGTTAGTAAAACCAATCAGTTACTTGCAGTATTTGATCTGGTGATCTCCTTGCCCAGATTAGAATAGTCATTGAATATGCTGGTTGTTTTCCAAGTTCCCACACACGAGATTTTGTGTATTAATATTTCCACTACTATATAGCATGAAGAGGCATAAACTGGAAAAGGATTGAGGGAACTATTAGCAAAGGCTGATAGCAAGCCAATGGTTAGCAGAGGCTGAAAAAGCAGTGATGTGAGTCTAGATAACAGGCTAGAAATTAGGATGTCTGCCACCTTTTCCCAAAGGTAATGCCACAGCTTTTACATTTTTTTTTTTAATGGCAGCATCCCACTACGAGAAACCAATTTCTGTATGATTTACCAATTGCTGAGGCATCAACCATCTCAAATTTGAGTAGCTTAGAACTATGGCCATTTATTAAGATTGCAGTTCCCCTTATTGTGTTATTCTGGTCTGGACCAAGTTCAGCTGATCTGAGCTGGTTTGCTCATGTGTCTGTTGAGAGTTGGCAGATTGGCTCAAAATGGCTTGTCTCAGGTGATCTCACTCCCAAATGTAGAAGTTGGGTGTGATGATAAAGGAAATCATCATCATGCTGCTCATCACCCAGCATACCAGTTCACTTATCTTCACATGATAAATGCATTCCAAAAGCAACAAGAGAGAAATTTGTGAGTTTTGGGAGACCTAAATTATGAGCTTGTTTAAAGTTACTTCCACTGTATTCTAATGGTCAAAACAAGTCAGAAGGCTGGTCAAGGGTGGGGACTTCACGTCCTTATCTTTGTGGGAGGACCTGAAACTTCTTGTGGCCATTTTTTCAATCTTGACATTGCCTACTGTGAAGTACAGGAACTTTAGCCTTTGCCTAAACTGACGTTTCTTAAATGGTTTTGAACCTGGAATCTACTTATATTTCTACTGACACATGCCTTTTCCTTGATAAGTAACATCACCAAGTTGTTGTTAGAATTAATATCTCCATTCTCATTAAAAAGGAAAAAAAAAAAGAGTAATGATTAGCCCAGCACAAAATAGTGTCCTTCACAAAGAAACATTAGAGAAAACTAATTAGGCTGTGCTGGTTCTAATTAGCAAATAAATTCTAGTATGACAGGATTTTAACAACAAAATAGGAAAGAGCTAAAGCACATTAAAACCTTGTTAAAGAAAATATAGTTGCCCCAGAGAAAACCAATAAATTATTAGATGAAGATATTTTGATATCATTTACCCACATTCAATTTTATCTGTTTTGTATTGAGTTAATCACCAAACAAAAATGCACTATTTAATAAAGCCAATTATACACAGGTAGGCTTTGAATAATTTTCTGAAAGGTGCAACATTTGAGAAAGTATTGACTGTAAAGGTAAAGAAAGGTTTCTAGCTTTGGCTTATATGTTTTCAGGGTCAACACATTAGTTATATGTATAACTTCATGATTATAAAGTATATTTGTCCACTTAATATAATAAATAAGGAAATATATATCGAAGTGTTATTGAAAACATTCTTTGAGTTGAACCATGTATTAGAAATTAATTTATGTAGGCTTTGCTGCTACTCCAAACTAATTACCAGTGTCATTTCCATAATTATGCACCATATTCATTTCACGGAGCAACACTTAGGATGGAAATAACATAATTTAGCATACCCACTTCAGTAAACTGTAGAGTTGAAAATATGCACGAATAAATTTTAAGGTATATGAGTTTGTGGAACAGCAGTGTCACAGAATGTCTGGGAAATAAACATTAATATCATCGAATTAGTTATTTTAAACAACCTTGAGCTCATGACTTTGCATAAGCCTTTATTTAAATTCAAAACAGTTAAATATGATTAATGCAAATTCCTCTACTCTGAAATCTATGATTAGGCAGATACAAACTGGGTCTAATTTTACCCTATCAAGGAGATATTGATTTCAATATAAGTATTATGGTCTGTAACTCACAACACATGCTAACTTTTTTGATAAAAGAAACTTTTAAAGGCACTTTTTTAAACTTAAAAACTGACTTCTTCATGTAACAGGAGAAGAAATGAAGTAGTGTATTTAGCATATTCTTTGGTAATTAACATGATTATTCAAAAACAAACATTTATTGAGCTGGTATGCCTGATATTATTAATCCCAAAATAATCCTGTGACAAAAGGATGAATATCATTATTTCACAAATGAAAAAGTCAAGTGTTAGAGAGGTTGTTTGATTTCTGGAGATATCACAGAGAGTAGCTCTTAAACAGGGACAACAGTATCCTGTGCTTCTGGGCCTGTTTTGGTCCACATCTGCTGTGCTCCCAACACATCACTTTGACATACTCTTGACATTTCACTGAGCATTTTAAAGATGTTTTCTGAAAAGAATGCAGATTGATTGCTATTTTAAGTTAATACAAATCAGGAGCTTGGCAGAGGCTCAGAGGAAAGGCACAATGAGTGTAAACACAATGGGAATTAATGTTTGGTAATCACCAACTCCCTTCCCTGCTTCCAACTCTCCACCTGTGCCCTTCATTTTTTGCTTCACTGTTTCCCTCCAGTCTGCTTAGTTGATCCATAACCAATCAGACCCCACTTTATGTTTTCTAATTTCCAATGCCCCATGCCTACTCACCATGTTGATTCCGCCTTGCCTATTATTGATTGGCCTACCACCACTTAATGGTTGCATGAGCCAACTCACAATCTACTATGAGACTTCAGGAGTTTTGCAAGAACATACAACACACATATTTTTTTCTCCATCCTCTTTGCAGTATCTTAAGATATATTTCAACCCAACTCAAGATTTTAAAAAAAGCCTTTTAAACTAGATTTAGCTTTTTAGTAATGACACAAATTTTCCTAATTAGGATATTGCTGGCATTGTCTCATTTGAATAATTTCAGTTCATTTGTATCTACTTATTCACTCAGTTTGTAGCTTATTTCATTGAAAATTGGAAAATGTGAAAGTGTTTTCTTTTGAAAACAGGTATATATAAAATTAGTTTTGAAATACATAATATAAGGGGTGCCTGGACGGCTCAGTCGTTAAGCCTCTGCCTTCAGCTCAGGTCATGATCCTGGGGTCCTGGGATCAAGCCCTGCATGGGGCTCCCTGCTCAGCGGGAAGCCTGCTTCTCCCTCTCCCACTCTCCCTGCTTGTGTTCCCTCTCTCACTGTGTCTCTCTCTGTCAAATAAATAAATAAAATTTTAAAAATAAATAAATAGAATAAAATACATAGTAAATTAGGGAATGTGCTTTATATAAATTAATGTGAACTAATATCATATACTAACGGTCTTTAGAAGACCCAATTTATATTCTAAACCTGTATCACCTAACACAAACCACCAGAAAAACATTTTTCTTCTCCTTTTAGTCTATTTCCATTGGCCATATATATGCCTAGTCTTCTATACTTTGCTAACCACCTGGTTCTGTCACCATTTGTTTAATTTTATTTATTAACTCATTCAACAAACTTTAATATGTGGAATTTTCCAGGATAATACATGTCCTGTGGGCTATGCTCTAAAAGTTCATCTACTTTTTGTATTTTCCCAAAGCAAAACTATTTTGTACTTTCGTTAAAGATGAAAAGACGTGTCAGTGTCTTTGAATATTAAACAACTGTTTTTGAATTCTTCCTATATGTTAAGTCATCTGCTAATCACTTCACCTAACACTTAATTCTCACCACAACCTTGTGACAATATACTATGAAATATGGGATAATACATTCATGTATTTACATGATTAATTTATTCATTTAATTGACAACTGTTGGTATTCATTATAGGGAAAGGTGATCAGAACGGGTAACTATGGATCCATATGAAAAGCTGTTAGAATCAACTCACAACATGGTCAGTGGTTAATGATAATAAAATTTTAGCACTGTAATTATTTTTATTCCTACCACCATTTCATTTCTAGTTAGTATATATTGTAATTGATCCCATTGCTCAAGTGATGCTCTGGTTTCATAGTTCAAGCAATAAAAATAAAATATCATTAATAAAAGTCCTAAAGAAACGTAAGACTTTTTTTCTTCTTATTAAAGCACTGCTAAAATAATATCCCAGTTTGTAGGACCAAACAGAATTGTACCTGGCCTATCTCTAATGAATGTTAAAATTGAATGAAAATGACTTGTGATTAATCAAGTTCCATACACTAACCCCTGCATTTTTTTTTTTACTTCTTTTTGTTTAGAATCATGTCATTGTAGACTTCTTGGAATTAGAACTAGAATTCTTAGGCATTTTGAGTTGGAAAGATGAAGATTAATTGTTGAAGGATGTGATTTTGCTCTGATCTTTGAAATTTACCTAGGTAAACATCAGATTTGAGAGATTCAAGTGATTAAGACTTAGTGGCAGAATGGAATGGTAAGGTTATGAAGAATCGAATTCAGAGAACAAGCAGTCTTTCCTCCATTTCTTAACAGTGCTATAACCTAGACCATATACTATAAATGTACAGTGTAAGAATTTAGGGCAGGCATCTTTATTTCAACAACTAGATGTTATTAATGGAGTATTTCCAAAGGTCTAAGTTCTTGTAATTCTTTGACCTCACAACCAGTCATTATCAAAGGCATTTGCCCAGACTAGTCAATATTGTTTGAAGTCAGATAAATTCTATAGTTAGGGAACTTGGATTGTGCGGGTATAGATGAAGAATGGTTCAGTGAGTTGTCCATTATCAAAATGTCCAAGGTTAAGTGGAGAATTAAACTGACTGAGGCCTGCAATCTAACTTCCTAGCCAGGGAGAGAGGCAGGTAACTCTCTTTAACAGGAAATTCCTTTATCTATAATTACCTGCTTCTTTTAACTCTTCTAATATCTGCCAGCATGAGCCTCCTAATTTTATAAATGACTGCGCTATTAGACAGGTTGCAGGGGGTTTTTTCAGCTTTTTCAGAGAGTCCTTTAGAAGAGAATTAGAAAAGTCCTTTCCTGACTTTTCTCCCTAAACTCCCACTGTTTCATGAATTGTAATCAATGTGGTATCATGAAAAAGTGACAGATTAGGATAACACCTCTTCCATTCTCAAATTTTACACCAATACTCTACTTTCAGTGGTATCAGTGGCAAAAAATAGGCTAGTTGACAGAATACAAGAATTGCAGTAAGCTTAGGTATTGTGTTAAGAATTGCAATCTTGGGGTGCCTGGGTGGCTCAGTGGGTTAAGCCTCTGCCTTCTGCTCAAGTCATGATCTCAGGGTCATGGGATCAAGCCCTGCATTGGGCTCTCTGCTCAGCAGGGAGCCTGCTTCCTCCTCTCTCTCTGCCTGCCTCTCTGCCTACTTGTGATCTCTCTCTCTTATTTGTGATCAAATAAATAAAATCTTATTTTTTAAAGATTTTTTTTATTTATTTGACACAGAGAGAGATCAGATCACAAGTAGGCAGAGAGGCAGGCAGAGAGAGAGAGGAAGAAGCAGGCTCTCTGCTGAGCAGGGAGCCCGATGCGGGACTCTATCCCAGGACCCTAAGATCATGACCTGAGCCGAAGGCAGAGGCTTTAACCCACTGAGCCCCCCAGGCGCCCAAAAAAAAAAAATCTTAAAAAAAAAAAAAAAAAAAAGAAAAAGAAAAAGAATTGCAAACTTGAGCTTCTTAAATTAGAAAAAAAATAACAAAGCAGCATTACACACATATGCCCAATTTTTTGAATGGCAAGTTATTCGATGAATATACTGAACTATCTGTAAAAACAATGGAAGTGGTTTCCTGTTGGGGTTAATGTAAAGCATGAAATCAGCCATAATACCTGGCTTGCTAAAATGTAAAGCAGAGGCCTCTGGGGGCTGAGGAAGGTTTCAGAGAAGTAGAAGGGCGGAGGCCTTTAGAATGCCTGAGGCCTGCTTGGAATGCTGAGGTGAGTTGCCTCCCCTGCCCCTTTGTTAGCCCAAACAGCCATCCTGTGATCCAAGAGATGTATTCTTTGTCCCTTAGGCTATGTTTAGTAGACCACACAGATTAGCATGTCTTATCTTTTCCAAAAACAGATCCTCCTAGTTCCAGTAAGACCCCTTGTCACACACCACGTGCTTGAGAAACAGTGATAAGGATTTGTGATTATCCTGAAAGACCAATAAAAGTGGGACCAAAGAAGAACAAAGGGTCTTGGTCTCTGAGTGTTGACCTCCTTGCCTTCTCCAACCTTTCACAGCAAGGTTTGGAGTCATCTTTACATCGGTCAGTTGGTACATGATTTGCTGGCCATTCCCGGCATTTGCCCTCTAATTTTGCCAAGTTTAAGTTCCTGGAAGACATATAAAACATATATATGTATTAGAAATATTTAGATTATTATGTGGGGTTTAAAAACATTACATTGTATTATAAATTTCACAGGTTTAACTTTATGCATCTACTGAAGCATCCATCTTTTGAATAGGTTCAGTCTAGACTTAAAATATTTATGATGCAATTTGGATATGAAGTGGACTCCAAGGACAAAAGGTAAGTAGTAAACAAATTAGGGATTTAACCTGAGAAAATACAAATAACATACTATTTAAAGAAGAAGTAAAGGAGAATACAAAGGACAAAGACAATATTGCTAATGATTAAGAGCAATGACTCAAGACTGATGGCCTGGGATTGAATCACAATGCCACAACTAGTATCTATGTGACTTGGAAAATTTTGGCAGCTCTTTATTTATAAAGTCCCAAAGCTTGTAGTGAGAATTAAATAATATACACATATAAAATACACAAAAATATATAGAGAAATTAATATATACAAGCTTATAACAATGCCTATCAGATAATAAAAGCAATGTGTTGTCTATTTTAAAATATGCAGGTAATAAAACACCAATGGCTGCTTTAGATGATTTTACTTTTAAAGGTTTTATTTATTTATTTGAGACTGAGCACAAGCAAGGGGGAGGGGCAGAGGGAAACAGAGGAGCAGGCTCCCCACTGAGCAGAGGGCCCGATGTGGGATTAAATTCCAGGAGCCTGAAATCATGACAGAGCCAAAGGCAGGCTCTTAACCAGCTGAGCCACCCAGGCGCCATTAGATGATTTTAACTATGGCCCAGCTCTCTAGTAATAAAAGTAGAGAGACATGAAAATATTTTAACAGTCCATATGAAATTCTGTTTCGTCATGTGGAATTCCTGGCCCACAGAATTGTTGCAAGAATTATAAAATATATAAATTATGGTCTGGCATATATATATATAGTATTTGTTAACTATTATTACTACCATTTTATTATATAATCTCAGTATTATAAATAAATACAGTAAAAATGTGAGGTTACCAAAGCTTGTTTTGTTTTTGTCTTTACTTATCATGGGGTTTTTAGGGCTAATTTATGGCACGAATTTTTCTTGTGGTGATTATGAAAATGATACAAAAATGGCAAAGGCATTTGTTTCTCTAAAAGCACGTAGGGAATTGCCTAAGTGTCTTTTCACAAAGGTCAAAGTAACCATGCTGAAATATAATACAATATAAACAATTCTGAGAGGATTTAAGTTAATATATGACAATATAGTTCTAGACCTTAGGTGCCTTACTTCTGGGTGGCTTGTATACCTTTTTCTAAGCAATTTTTAAAAAATTTTATTTATTTGAGATAGAGTGAGAGAGAGAGAGAGAGAGAGAGAGCACAATGAGGGGCAGGAAGAGGGAGAAGCAGACTCCCCACTGAGCAGGGAGCCCTGATGTGGGGCTTGATCCCAGGACCCTGGGATCATGACCTGAGCCAAAGGCAGACGCTTAATCAACTGAGCCATCTAGGTACCCTAAGCAATTTTAAATATCATTTCTCTCAGGAATTCCTAGACAACAACCATTTAGCAGACAATTTAAAATTGATTCTCTAGTAAGAGTTTTAAGTCCTGGGATTCTTTGTTAACCAGTTATCTATAGATAACTATAGAAAACTTAGAATGCTAGGGTCTATGTATGTGAGTAGCTGTAAGTGTTGTTCCTTAAATCTAAGGTGTCTATCAAGGAATCTTGAGTAGGTCATGAACTTCCTTATCTCCATGTAAATATGACTCCAGATGTAACATCTTATCTCTGTATCAGTGTGAATAAAGCCAGCATTTTTCTTCAAGAAAAATGTCATGATTTACATCAATAAAAATGAAAATATTCATATAGTTCACAAAGTTTACATGACAGCCTAGAGCCAGGATAATTTTTTTGGAATTTTTATGCTAGTTTTCATTAGTTCTCTACCTTTATCATAGTAGACTTTTTTTTTTTTAAGATTTTATTTATTTTTTTGACACAGAGAGAGAGAGAGAGATCACAAGTAGGCAGAGAGGCAGGCAGAGAGAGGGGAGGAAGCGGGCTCCCCACTGAGCAGGGAGCCTGATGCAGGGCTTGATCCCAGCACCCTAAGATCATGACCTGAGCTGAAGGCAGAGGCTTTAACCTAACACTGAGCCACCCAGGCACCCCTATCATAGTAGACTTTTAATAATGCAATATTTAGATGTAAAGTTTTGAGAAAGAATTTCCTAATCAATTGTACCAATCCTAAAATGTATTGATTGAAATTAAGTTCCATGACAACTTAGAAAACAAAACAAAACAACCTTACTGTTTGAAGTGATCTAATTTGATCCACATATGAAGTATATTTTTAAAGATAATTTTTTGAGCTTTATTATGGTAAACAGTACCATAATTCCTTCCCCAGTATTCTGGCTGGCAGTCATTTTTATTTGAGAAGACTTGCAGTTCATGAATGTGAAAGCATACATAATTTATGGAACCCAAAGTGATTTTAAGTAATATGGACAGAAGAGAAATAGATTGGTTGGGGGTGTGGCATATCTCTCTTTTCTCCACTAAAATTTTCATTTGGTTTTTCGGGACAGAGTTGAAGATCAGTTGTTCTATTATCCCTGAAACTGAAAGCATTATTGAAATTCAGGATTGAGCTATGTGTTATTAGCCAGCATTTTATATTGAGTTAGTATAGATTAGGTCGTAACTAGTTTCTGCCCACAGAGTCAAAAGCCAATGAAAAATCAATATAAGTTTCAACCACTTATATTATTCTTGATGAAATTCTCTAGAAGTTGAGTGTACAGCATAGATAAATACTTGAGTTGTGTGTCTAAAGCTCACTAGATTTTACTATAAAAATGATAGCATAAAATATCTGAGTTTTAAAAAGGATGCTTGGTGGACTTTCTTGAAAACTAAAATGCTTTTTGAGTATCTGGACAATTTCCCCTTTGAAACAAAAATCAGCATGGGCTATGCTTTGAGGTTTTTTTCTTTGAGAATGTAGCTATAGAACTAAAAAGAAAAAAACCAACTTTAACAATATTTGATATTTAAACTTAACAGCAATCTTGGTATTCATTCCTGAACGTAAAAGGACTAGTAAGAAAAATGATAACTTAGAATTCATATTTTAAAAATGATCTCTGAAAACTCTGAAAAAAAATCTCATTTTTAAGATGCTATCTTAGAGGAGGGAACTGTGAAGAAACCTTTATAGCCTTTATAGTTGAATATGGGAAGAAAAGTTAACATAGAGGTAGAAAATACATGTGATAATGTCAAAGAAATCAAAAGTTGGGCACTTTTGAAAAAAAATTGGGGTCAAAAATGATCAGGATATGTTAAGGGGTAATATGAAAATTATTATCTGAAGCAGGAATGGAAAACCATTATTTATTTAGCAGGAGAAACTATGTAAAGAGCAAAGTGTGCTGTCATTTGCGATGCTCTGGCATAAGATTCACTTGTATGGCACAAAGGTTATAGCCCAGATATTCTGTTATTTACAATTATATAATTGTGCTTATCCATTTGGATTTACTTTTATGTAATTTTTTCTCTTCTGACAAGAGACAACTATTTGCCTTAGGGGGACTAAGATTCTTATGAAGGGAATTCAAAGGAAAAGAAGATGAATGCTCAGCTTTGTGCATCAAAAATAACATTCTGAGCTACAGAATACACTGGTCATGAAAGTCAGTCTTTGTTTCAGGAAAGAGATCTTATAATCCCAAATACTTTAATTTGACACATCAAGAGGGAAAGTTGGCCTATTCAGGAATTACATGATTAATATAATTATTAAATTAGAAGGAAAGTAATCTATGTCATAAAGGGAACTCCAAAAGAAAGGAAGAAGATTGTCAAAACTTTTCCACTCTGATTCAAAGGGAAAGTGAGGACATTGTATTATATATGGTGGAAGCAATTTCTAGACTGTGTGTTAGGAGCCATGAGTTCTACTCTTGGATTGATAAATATGGGACTTGGGCCATTGGTTTTCAAAGTATAGTCTACAGACCCCCAAGGGGTCCCTGTGACTTTTTCAGAGTGTCTGCAAGGTTTTTTGGTTTGGTTTTGTTTTGTTTTAAGAAAAAAAAACTAAGAAGTTATTTGTTTTTTTCATTGTATTGTTTTTTTTACTCATGGTGCTAAGGCAGTGCTGGGTAAAACTATGTGCCTTAGCATGAATCAAAATGTGACAACAAATCATACTCATAATCATATTGGGTTCTTCACCATCACACATTCAATCAATCCAGTTGCCACTAATCAGGAAGCTTCTATGTATTAACTCTTCCTACCGTCTCTATTAATATTGTACAAATATCTCAAGGACAATTTATGTTATTTACTAACAAAGACAGTGGGTGATATTATTTCACTAGGTGCTGGGTTAAAATAGTAAGAGAATCACTTTTTTTTTTTTAAGATTTTATTTATTCATTTGACACAGAGAGAGAGATTACAAGTAGGCAGAGCGGCAGGCAGAGAGAGAGGAGAGAGGAGGAAGCAGGCTCCCTGCTGAGCAGAAAGCCCGATGCGGGCCTCGATCCCAGGACCCTGGGATCATGACCTGAGCCGAAGGCAGAAGCTTTAACCCACTGAGCCACCCAGGTGCCCGAGAATCACTTTTTTAAAAAATATTTTATTTATTTATTTGACAGAGAGAGAGACAGTGAAAGAGGGAACATAAGCAGGGGGAGTGGGAGAGGGAGAAGCAGGCTTCCCGCTGAGCAGGGAGCCCGATCCAGGCTCCATCCCAGGACCCTGGGATCATGACCTGAGCCAAAGGCGGACGCCCAATGACTGAGCCACCAAGGTGCCCCAAGTGAATCATTTTTAAAAGTCATATTTTAGTCATATTTCAGAGGTTTTCAATTACTTGAAAAGATAAAATTATTTTTAAAGTAGTATTTCTTCTTATTATTATTAACATGTAATTATTATTTGTTTCAGGAGTACAGGTCTTATCTGATCTTGGAAACTAAGCAGGGTCGGACCTGGTTAGTAAATGGGTGGGAGATAAAATTATTTTTAAAAATTATTTTAAGATATTTGTCCAAAAGCTAAAGTAAAATTTTTAAGGCAACTTTGTTGAAAAGATGCTACATGTAGCATATGCGATATATAAGATATATTAATTTTACATGCAAGCCATATATAGATTTTGGTTAAATAATTATGCAAATAAGGTCAGCCTATACTTTTAGGATATTGTAAATATTCAAATTAGCAAAGTATAATAGTGGTGAACTAATTTTATTAAGTATAAATATTTAATACTTTCCTTCAGGTATGAATTTAATAAATAAATCACCCCCCAAATAGATTAGTATAGGAAAAGCCTTAAATATGTATGTATAAAGTATAGATAACACTAATCTTTTTTTTTTTTAAGATTTTTATTTATTTATTTCACAGAGGGAGAGAGATCACAAGGAGGCAGAGAGGCAGGCAGACAGAGAGAGGGGGAAGCAGGCTCCCCGCTGAGCATGGAGCCCGATGTGGGCCTCGATCCCAGGACCCTGAGATCATGACCTGAGCCGAAAGCAGAGGCTTTAACCCACTGAGCCACCCAGGCGCCCAACACTAATCTTCTTATGCATACATAAAATCACCTGTCCTGTTCAGTATTTCATTGGAAATAAAAAGTAATCTCAAAGAACCTCAGCTTTTAGACTTTCTGAATGTGAATTATATCAAGTACTTTATATTATCTCTAAATGCTTATTCAGAGAGAAAAAAAATGTATAAATTCACTTATGATTCATACATGCCGTGATACATTCATATTTTCAAATGAGACCCAAGATTTGTGATTATATGGTAAAATATTTCAAAAATAATTTCTCTAGATATTCTCTAGTAGATAATATGCTTATGCATTTTTATCCTTAGTTTTAGATTTATAAGAAACCTAAACTTTTAATTGTAAAATATAAAGTATGGAATATATGCATATAAACATATGCATACTTTTTTATATTTAATAATAAAATTCAAAATATATTCCAATTTTAGGAATCTTAAGAAAATACAGAGGAACAGATTGGTGGTTTACAGAAGTGGGAGTTGAGATGGGTGGTCCAAATTAGTAAAGGTGGTCAAACATACAAACTTTGAGTTTTAAGGTAAATAAATTCTGGGGATGTGATATGTACAGTACGGTGACTGCAGGTAACAATACTGTATTGTATATTTGAAAGTTGGTAGGAGAGGAGATCTTTCTACAGTGTCATTTTTTTCTTCCAAGTTTTTTTCAATTAACATATAATGTATTATTTGTTTCAGGGGTCCATGTCTGTGATTCATCAGTCTTACACAATTCATAGCACTCACCATAGCACATACCTTCCCCAATGTCCATCACCCACCCACCCCATCACTCCCATCCCTCTACCCTCTAGAAACCCTCAGTTTGTTTCCTGAGATTAGGAGTCTCTTATGGTTTGTCTCCCTCTCTGGTTTCATCTTGTTTCATTTTTCCCTCCCTTCCCCTATGATCCTCTGTCTTGTTTCTCAAATTCCTCATATCAGTGAGATCATACGATAATTGTCTTTCTTTGATTGACTTATTTCGCTTAGCATAGTACCCTCTAATTCCATCCACGTCATTGCAAATGGCAAGATTTCAGTTTTTTGATGGCTGCATAGTATTCCATTGTGTATATATACATATATATATATATGTATATATATATATATATACCACATCTTCTTTATCCATTCATCTGTTTATGGACATCTAGGCTCTTTCCATAGTTTGGCTATTGTGGACATTGGTGCCATAAACATTCGGGAGCACATGCCGCTTCAGATCACTACATTTGTATCTGTAGGATAAATACCCAGTAGTGCAATTGCTGGGTCATAGGGTAGCCCTATTTTTAACTTTTTGAGGAACCTCCACACTGTTTTCCAGAGTGGCTGTACCAGCTTGCATTCTCACCAACAGTATAGGAAGGTTCCCCATTTTCTGCATCCTCACCAACACCTGTCATTTCCTGACTGTTAATTTTAGCCATTCTGACTGGTGTGAGGTGGTATCTCGCCGTGATTTTGATTTGTATTTCCCAGATGCCGAGTGATGTTGAGCACTTTTTCATGTGTCTGTTGGACATTTGGATGTCTTCTGCCCATTTCTTGATTGGCTTATTTATTCTTTGGGTGTTGAGTTTGATAAGTTCTTTATAGATTTTGGATACAAGCCCTTTATCCGATATGTCATTTGCAAATATCTTCTCCCATTCTGTCAGTTGTCTTTTGGTTTTGTTGACTGTTTCCTTTGCTGTGCAAAAGCTTTTTATCTTGATGAAGTCCCAATAGTTCATTGTTGCCCTTGCTTCCCTTGCCTTTGGTGATGTTTCTAGGAAAAAGTTGCTGCGGCTAATGTCCAAGAGGTTGCTGCCTATGTTCTCCTCAAGGATTTTGATGGATTCCTGTCTCACATTGAGGTCTTTTATCCATTTTGAGTCTGTTTTTGTGTATGGTGTAAGGAAATGGTCTAGTTTCATTTCTTCTGCATGTGGCTGTCCAATTTTCTCAACACCATTTGTTGAAGAGACTGTCTTTTTTCTTTGGACGCTAGTAAATTCCAGTTAGTTAACATATATTATAATATTAGTTTCAATGTACAATATAGTGATTCAACAATTCTATACATTACTCAGTGCTCATCATGATAAGTACTCTTTAATCCCCATCACCTATTTCAGTCATACCCCCACCCACCTCCCTTCTGGTAACCATCAGTTTATTCTCTGTAGTTAAGTCTGTTTCATTTTTTGTCTGTGTCTTTTTTTCTTTTTTTCCCTTGGCGCATTTGTTTTGTTTCTTAAGTTTAACATATGAGTGAAATCATAAGGTATTTGTCTTTCTCTGACTGACTTATTCTAGTTAGCATTATACTCTCTAGCTCCATTCATGTTGTTGCAAATATCAATATTTCATTCCTTTTAATGGCTGAATAATGTTATACACACACACACACCACCTCTTGGTACATATACAACACTTGAGCAACTTCCATAATTTGGCTATTGTAAATAATGCTGCTATAAACATAGGGGTGCATGTATCCCTTTGAATTACTACTTTTGTATTTTTTGTGTAGATACGCAGTAGTGCAAACACTGGATCGTAGGGTAGTTCTATTTTTAACTTTTTGAGGAAGCTCCATAGTGTTTTCCACAGCGCCTACACCAATTGCATTCCCACCAACAGTGTAAGAGCCTTCCTTTTCTACCACATCCTCGTCAATACCTTCCTTTTCTACCACATCCCCATCAATACTTGTTTCTTCTGTTTTTGATTTTAGCGATTCTGACAGGTATGTGGTGATAACTTCATTGTAGTATTGATTTACATTTCCCGAATGGTGAGTGATGTTGAGCATCTTTCATGTGTCTGCTAGCCATCTGTGTCTTCTTTGGAGAAATGTCTATTCATGTCTTCTGTCTGTTTTTAACTGGATTGTTTGATTTTGGGTGTGTGTTGAGTTGTATAAGTTCTTTATATATTTTGGATACTAACCTATGTCATTTGCAAATATCTCCTCCCAGTCAGTAGGTTATCTTGTAGTTTTTCGTTATTGCCTTTGCTGTGCAACAGCTTTTTATTTTGATGTAGACCGAATAGTTTATTTTTGCTTTTGTTTCCCTTGCCTCACGAGACCCATCTAGAAAAATGTTGCTATATTCAAAGTCAAAGAAATTATTACATGTGCTCTCTTCTAGGGTTTTTATGATTTTAGGTCTCACCTTTAGGTCTTTAATCCATTTTGAGTTTATTTTTGTTATGGGGTCAGAAAGTGGTCCAGTTTCATTCTTTTGCATGTGGTTATCCAGTTTTCCCAACACCATTTGTGGAGGAGACTGTACTTTTCCCAGTGCATATTCTTTCCATCTTTGTTGAAGATTAACTGACTGTATAATTGTGCATTTACTTCTGGGTTTTCTATTCTGTTCTATTGGTCTAGCATCTATTTTTGTGCCAGCATTGTCCTATTTTGATTACTGTAACTTTGTAATGTTACTTAAAGTCTGGAATTGTGGTACCTCCAGTTTTGTTGTTCTTTTTCAAAGTTATTTTGGCTATTCAGCATCTTTTGTGCTTCCTTATGAATTTTAGGATTATTTTTTCTAGTTCTGTGAAAAATACTATTGATATTTTGATAAGGATTACAATAAATCTATAGATGACTTTGGGCAATATAGATATTTTAACAATATTTGTCCTTCCAACTCACGAGCATGAAATTTCTATTTCTTTGTGTCATCTTCAACATTTTTCATCAATGTTCTTTAGTTTTTGGTGAAGGTGTTTCACCTCTTTGGTTAAGTTTATTCCCAGATATTTTATTATTTTTGGTTCAGTTGTAAATAGGATTGTTTTCTTAATTTCTGCTAAGTGAATATATCTTAAAAGTTCTCATCATAAGAGAAAAAATATAACTATGTGAAATGATGGCTATTACTAATTTATTATAATAATTTCACTATATACACAAATATCAAATCATCATAGCATACCAACACAATGTTGTATGTCAGTTATATCTCAATAATAAACTGGAAAAAAGATCATATGCCATTCTTTCCTAAGTCATCCTCTATATAGGAACAATCTATAAGTGAATTAAATCTCTGCTGAATTAGACCTCTGGTAGATATTTTTCCTAGTTTTCAAAATTTTAGAAGTCTGGCACTATATAATATAGAGATATATTTAAGACAATATTCTACTAAGCATAATATTCTCTAGTTTACCCATGTCGTTGGAAATGGCAAGATTTCATCCTGTCTATACCCAGTAGTACTATACACACACACACACACACACACACACACACCATATCTTTTCCATTCATCTGTCAATGGACAATTGATTTGCTTTCATATCTTAGCTACTATAAATAAGGCTGCAGTAAACATAGGAGTTCATATATCTTTTCAAAGTAGTGTTTCTGTATTCTTTGAATAAATACCCAATAGTGGAATTCTTGGATTTTATGGAATTTTTAATTTTTTAAAAAGATTTTATTTATTTATTTGACACAGAGAGAGAGAGATTACAAGTAGGCAGAGAGGCAGACTAAGAGAGAGGAGGAAGCAGGNCATTTTTAATTTTTTAAAAAGATTTTATTTATTTATTTGACAGAGAGAGAGAGAGATTACAAGTAGGCAGAGAGGCAGACTAAGAGAGAGGAGGAAGCAGGCTCCCCGCCGAGCAGAGAGCCCAATGCGGGCCTCGATCCCAGGACCCTGAGATCATGACCGAGCTGAAGGCAGAGGCTTTAACCCACTGAGCCACCCAGATGCCTGGCATTTTTAATTTTTAAAGGAACCTCTACCCTGTTTTCCACAGTGTCTGTACCATCAGCAGTGCACAAGTGTTCCTTTTTCTCCACATCCTTGCAATACTTTTTAATTGTTGTCTTTTTAATTCTTTTTTTTTTTTTTAAAGATTTTATTTATTTATTTCACAGAGGGAGAGAGATCACAAGGAGGCAGAGAGGCAGGCAGANTTTTAAAGGAACCTCTACCCTGTTTTCCACAGTGTCTGTACCATCAGCAGTGCACAAGTGTTCCTTTTTCTCCACATCCTTGCAATACTTTTTAATTGTTGTCTTTTTAATTCTAACCATTCTAATGGGTATAGGGGATATTTCACTGTGGTTTTGACTTGCATTTAGCTGATGATTAATGATGTTGATTTTATGTTCATGTGTCTGTTGGCCATCTCTATGTCTTCTTTGGAGAAATGTCTGTCCATATCTTCTGCCTGTTTTTAATTGGATTATTTGGTTTTGTTTGTGTGTTCAGTTGTGTGAGTTCTTTATGTATTTTGGATACTAACCCTTTATCAGATATGTCATTTGCAAATATCTTTTCTTTTTTTAAGATTTTATTTATTTATTTGACAGAGAGAGAAAGATTACAAGTAGGCAGAGAGGCAGACTAAGAGAAAGTATACTTGACAGACCATGTTACATGAGTTTCAAGAGTAAAACAGTGATTCAATAACTATAGGCTGTGCTATGCTCACGAGTGCAGCTACCATCTCTCACCATCCATTGATATTACAATACCGCTGACTATAATTCCCTATGCTGTCCCATTTATCCTCATGGGTTATTCTTTCCATAACCAGAAGCCTATATCTCCCGCTCCCCTTTTCCTTTTTGCACATCACCTCTTCCCTTCCCTCTGGCAACTGTCACTTACTTTCATTAAGTGATTCTGCATGTGATATCTTATTTCAAATTATGATGTCACGCCCAAACACCTCACACCATTCAAGGCCTGAATGACTCTAATCTTGATCTTGGAAGTTAGGCTTAAGAGACAAAGAATATTTCAGTTTGTGTCCCAAGATCTTTATCTGAAATTGATCAGTTAAACAAAAGCAAGCATTGACATAAATTGTAGTGTTTAAAAAAATTGGACATTGATTATTTAGCTTTAAAATTGTTAGCATGTATTATTTTAGAGATAAATAATTACTAATTGGAATTGATCTAGAAAACTGCTGAAAAGTTCATCTACCACCAACCACAGGATATTTTTTGGAGGATACATAAAGCAAAAATGATGCTGTATTTTATTTCCAGAAAATAGAAATCAATTGAACACATAGGTATACACAAAAAATTTAGAAGAAAAATGTATGCATTAATATATGTACATACTAAATAGGATACATAGATATATATGTAATAAGCCCAAATCGTCCATTTATTCTATAAACAGAAAATTGTTTTCCCCATAAAATAATCCAGAATTTATGACAACTCCAAATTTCTTATAAACAGAAAAGTGCAGTACTTTCTTCATATATATTCAACAACTGTCCAGAGTTCAATAGATTCATATGACCCAAGAATGAAGTAAGGCTAATAAAACTGGAAACTCATTGAGTTTCAAAAGGTGATGACCATGGAAATAGAAGTGCAGTGTTTCAAATTGACAGGGTAGTGTAAATCTATGCTACAAACTCTGGATATAGACCTGTCACAGATAAAAACTGTGGACCTAGAGAGAGAATCATTAACTGGCAGTAGCCTCATCAAAAAAAGAACTACGTGAAAAGGAAAATTTTGTTCAGTTAAAGCAAGGATGCTTACTTTTGTTCTTAAATCATTGAAAGAAATGCAACCACTTGATTTTATTATGTTTCTTTACTATCTGATCAAATCATATAGTTATTTACTTGAAATCCATTATATTAGCTTGAATCTAAGTTAATTTTGTGTGGTGTGGGTTTTAGAGAAAGAGATGTATCCAGGCATGTATTTACAGAATCTAAAGATATATTTATTCTAGAAAATAAGTTTGAATACTGGACTTTCCTTTTAAATTTCTTTTTCACATCTCTGCAATCAATAGGTAAAAGGAGGAGTGGACTTTTTTCTTCATGGAATTATTTTAAAATACTAAATTTTGTTTAAAAATGTGATACTGATGACCTGCATTTATACCCAAACAAGAAAAAACAAAACAAAACAAAAAAATCACCTGACTTTAGCTCCTTATATTAAATGGCAAAATCACAACATGAACTAAGTAAAGTTTCATATTGAAAAACTCAACATTTTACAGAGTTGTCATCTAAGCTAATTTGTTGTTTATTATTCAAGACAAGGTTTTAATTTATGTGAAATAATTTATTAGTTTCCTGTTGCTCTTGTTATGAGTTACCACAAATACAGTGGCTTATAACAACACAAATTTATTATATCATAGTTCTGGAGGTCAGAAGTCCAAAATGGATTTAAACTAAAACCACGGTGGCATCAGGGCCATGTTCCCCACAGAGATGATGGAAGAAAATGTATTTCTTTGCCTTTTCTAGCTTTTAGAGGTGCCTTCCTGTCATTCCTTGATTCGTGTCCATTTCTTCCATCTTAGAAGCCAGAGGCATAGCACCTTCAAATTTCTCTCTGTTTCTGTGTTCACATTGCCTTCTCTCTTACAAGAATCTCTGTGACTACATCTGGGCTACCAAATTATCCAACATAATTCTCTGTCTCAAGATCCTTAATTCAATTACCTTTGCAATGTCCCTTTTATCCTATAAGGTGACATATCCACAGGTTCTGGGTATTAGTACATGGGCATATGGGGAGACCATTAGTTAGCCTAACATACAGTGTTAGGCATAATTTAGAAAAATGTTTCCAACCTAACAAGTTTGTGATTTACTAAATCTAAATATCTCTAAGGATCATAATAAAGTACTTAGAAAAACCAAAGGATATTTGAATATAGAAAATGAGAGCTAGGGCGCCTGGGTGGCTCAGTGGGTTAAAGCCCCTGCTTTCGGCTCAGGTCATGATCTCAGGGTCCTGGGATCGAGGCCCACATCGGGCTCTCTGCTCCGCAGGGAGCCTGCTTCCTCCTCTCTCTCTGCCTGCCTCTCTGCCTACTTGTAATCTCTCTCCCTGTATCAAATAAATAAATAAAAAATCTTTAAAAAAAAAAAAAAGAAAATGAGAGCTATTATTAACCCTGTAAGTTTTCTTTTTCATTTTAAGGATTTTTCTTTTACTTCTCTACATATTTACACAATAGTTTACTCATACAGACATTTTAATAAACACAATTTTAAAGTAATTAATAATGTATGAGGGAAAATAAACATGAAATGTACTAATTTTTATATTTTGATGGTCTTTAATCATTGTAAGCAAAAGTATAAGCACATGAAAAAATATCCATAGTCATATTTCAGTGTATAGTCTTTAAATTTACTGTTGGACAGTCATTATCAGACATGTACACAATTAGTTACAAAATTAATTATAGAAATCCTATTCAATAACATGCCGATACGGTATATATCCATGACTAAGGGTAATATAAATATACCTATTAGAAACATAAAAAAGAATAAACACACTGGGACGCCTGGGTGGCTCAGTCGTTAAGCCTCTGCCTTCAGCTCAGGTCATGACCCCAGGGTCCTGGGATCAAGCCCGGCATCAGGCTCCCTGTTCTGCAGGAAAGCCTGCTTCTCCCTCTCTCACTCCCCTTGCTGGTGTTCCCTCTGTCGCTGTATCTCTCTCTGTCAAATAAATAAATAAAATCTTAAAAAAAAAAAGAAGAAGAAGAAGAAACACTGCAAAATACAAGCTTCAGAAGTAATAGAAATGTATATCCTCCAAACAGAAGTACAAAGTTATTGGATTATTTATGTCTGAGAATATTTGTGTGTACATAAACAAAATTTTATTCCTTTGTTTAAAAAATCTCATCTAAGTCATTGATTAGCCTACATTCTAACATTTAAATTAGTAATTTACTACTGTAAGAAGGAATTATAATAAAAATACCAATGTTACTTGAAAAATATATATTGTTATAATATTATGAAATTGTAGGGTAAAACTCTCAAGTGCAGTTAAGACAGGGAAGAAAATCCATGTTTATCATCTTTCTGACATACATAACATCTTAAACAGATCCATAACATTGTCTTTCCTTTACAGAAACTATTACAAAAAAATCCTATGTAATTATACAATTTATGAACTTAGTTACCATTATGTTTATGACAAAATGTGTTTGTACTTAGCATATTCCTTATATCTCATTGAATCCTGTATTGTCTCAATGTAGCAATACATTGTAAACTCCCCAAGGACACAAATCTCTGGCTTATATAACATTTTGACCAAGGTGACACTTAGTCAATGTCTGATAAATTGAGGAAGTGATTTTAAATGATCAAATTAACTTAGATTTCTTCATAAACGTCATCTTAACATTTTCAGGATTCCTTTTCTGCCTAATTTTATTTTCTGGATCCCAAAGTCGACAAATCTCCATAGAATACAAATGGAGAGCACGTCTTCTTTGGAGTAAAAAGTTGTTCAATAATTCTTAAGCCTGAGGAAAAGCAAATATATTCTATTTTAAAATTCTATCATGCTAGCAATTCAGTTTCAATAATATTTCCCTAATAACACAAGGTCTGCAATTTTTCTTAATAAAATAACTGCTGAACTCTATATGCAGTTTATCCCAATGTAGACATCATGTGTTATTTATGCCCCTTCAAATTCAAATTAACAATGATGTTTTTTGATATATCATCTTCATACATATTGGTTCAATCAACATCCCAATGCATACTCATTTAAAGACAAATAGAAGAATATCTTACAGGACATGCTTACAATAAACCTCTAAAAGGCCACTTATGTACCTTCAGTAATAAAAAAAATTAGGAGAGATAAAAATAAGCCCGAGCTCATGTCAGAATCAGACAAAAACAGTCATTAATTTTTTCAACCAATATGTATTGAGATCTACTCTTGTTTAAGGAATGGCACACCCAGATCATAAGACAAAAAAAAATGCAAAACCTATGTTTATGGCAATAAATTATTCAAGGTAAGAGACAGTATTCCTTAATGACTGCCTTATATACTAACAGTGAACTTCTTAATGTGTCTTATGTACATACAGATGTGTGTGTTATATGTGGAGCTGTATATATGTGAAGAGGAGCATATATACCTGGAGATGTCTATGCATGTGTGTGTGGCTGTGTGGATGTGAATATGGCTGGTGTAAATATGCTTTGATGTGGGTGTATAATGTGTGCACATGTGTATGGAAGTGGGGGTGTATATGAGGAGTATATTTGTGTCAGTGCTTCTCAACCAGGCAATTTTGCCCTCCTCCCTGACATCATTTAGCAGTTCCTGGATTTATTTTTGGTTGTCACAACTGGCAGGGAGGTGTGCCACTAATTCATAGCAGGTAGAGTCTAAATAGATGCCACTAGATGTTGCTTACACACCTACAATGCCTAATGCAGTCATGCATAACAAAAATGTATCTGGCCCAGAGGAAAATGCCAATAGTACTGAACTTAAGGAACACTGGTGTGTGTATGTGGGGGGCGGAGGTGGATTTTTACAATTATGTTATAAAACTTGCACAGAGTAAGGAATCAATAACCTTTTCTGCAATTTTATGCTTCATGTCATAAACCAAACCTGGGGCTATCTTACCATGTTCCTTTGCATCATTGGTATCCAACACCCATGAGTAGTTCTTGCTATTCTTGACTGACAGACCACCTACTGAGAAACATTTAGCCCTTAATGTGAATATGACACTTACACATTTTTCCCAACCCATAAAGAAAAACATCCCAACAAAGATTTCTTTTTATAGACTCTCAGAGAAGCAACTTTTTAAGCTACTTAGATAAACCCATTAAATTTTGTTAACAAAAGAATAAATAATGCCTATTTAAGATTTAGAGTCTGTACGGAAATGGTTGATTTACTATTACTGGCTTTGTTAGTATGTAGGTAATTGGAGCTATTATATATTTGGAGTCTGTGTATACTAGATGTAGCATATTAAGCAGATAAAAATGTGAAAGTGTCTTTTATTTCTACCTTTTCTTATCCATGGTCCGTGAAAGGCATCCTGGTATTAAAAGCCCTGCCATTCACTAATTACATGTGCTTGTTTCCAGGAAAATTCTCCTTTTCAGTCCCTTTATAACCTATGCACTGGGCAGCTGATGTAATGCCACCCCTTTCATTATGATTTCTACTTTCTTACTTTCCAGCTTTTTCTGGCTCGTCCTGGCAGAAGAAAAGGCTGGAAAATGATATCTCCAATTTATTACTGCATTTGTCTGGGGGCACTTTTCTGATTGAAATGACACTAAATCCACTGGGAAGTAGAAACTGTGGACTTGATGAGGATGCAACCCACACAGCTGTGATCAAACCTTTGACTCTGTTACTATAGCTGTCAAAATAAACTGATATGAAATATGAAAAAAAAGAGAGTTCTTATTTTTAACTGCCAGACACACTGCTATAGCTCTCTCAAAGTATTTTCTGTTCATTACATGAAAGATGCATACTTTTTCTCTCATAAAGCTGCAAAACACATAATATAGAGAGATTGTGTACATGTCAAAGGCAGGTTTGTTTATTAGCACAAAGATGTGCATGCTGCAATCTTATAGATAAAGTTATTTCTGGCAACCTGCATACCATTTATTTTTAAAGCACATATTTAGAAAAGCTATGTGCTGTCAATTTCTTCCTGAAATAGTAATGCAGAATGCCAAGGTTGATATTAGCTATTATTACTGTACATTATTCCATATAAAAACAAAAACAGAAACAAAATAATACCAAAAATAAATAAATAAAACCCTCTTTCCTCCCTTCAAAAAATACTAACTGCATGCCTTTTGTGGGTTCAGGGGAATGATACACTAGTTTGCTTTATTTATACTTTCTCTCACATGCATAATGGAATCCAGGTGGAAATGTAACCATTAGGGTAGTTTTCAGCTGTTTTCTAAGAATGTTACTGTTGTCTAAAATAAACCAGCATATATATTTCATATAGTGAGTTTATGTAATTGTCTTTTGGTCTGCCTAAAATGCTACAGTTTTTTTTTCTTCCTCTTTAAAAACATTTTACAAATGCTTTAAGAGGATATCAGAGAGAATGGACAATCAGACTAATCTTCTGCCTCTGGGCTCATCTTTAATACATTATTATCTGTCTAGTTTTTCATTTTGATAAGCAAGGCAACTCAGATGATACCAAAGTCTTTTATCTCTTGAGGTTACAACCAATGCATTGCTGCTTCCTTGATGAGCCAAACAGTCACTGCAGAGAAAGACATCTTGACATTTTATTTCAGATTAAATAGGATTAGACAAAATAGTTGTATACTGCCAATCACAAATTGTTGGAAATAGAGCTTTTCTGCTTTTTTCTAGTGAAATTTCTTGATTTGGATTTGGGATTGTTTCATGATCATTAAATTTGGCATCAAAATAGGTAGTGATCCTTCCACTGAATGGGGGTAGTATTTTGGAAGATGCAAATGGGTGTTGAAGAATGTCAGGTGGCATGAAAAACAATGGCTTTCAGGTACCAATTAGCCCATGAAGAACTAAGGAATTCTTGGATCCCTATCTTATTAACAACTGCTTTTTAACCAGCGCAGTGGAGTATTACTAAATGGAAAAAAAGCCAGTGATCCACCTCTCTATGAAGAAGTTTGACCTGTTCTTTTGGTTTTCCTATTTATTTAATTTCCTTCAGGTCCTTGAACCAGATTTTACAGTGCCAGGATAAATATAGGCCTAATTCCCCAAATGGATCAAATGTAGAGTGACACCATAATAATTATAATGGAGAACTGTGCATGTTAGCAAGAATCTCTTTAAATTAAGTAATTTAATAATTTATACAATTTAATAATTTAATAAAAAATAATCTCTTAAATAATGTTAAAATGAGACTACAAATATAAAAAGCAGATTATTTTCCTCCCTATTAACAATGTATCTAGATTAATATTTGAAGAAAAATGTTATTAAAAGCAGTTTAATTGCATTTAGGATACATTTAAATATTTAATGAGAACAACATGAAGAAAGAAAAGCATAAGGGCATGAAACGGTACGGGTCATTTTCATATATTGGGAGAAGCCAAACACATTTAAAGTGATCAAAATTCTTTAACTATGGTACATAATCACCATTATCATATCATTGATAGTTACTTCACTGTAACTTCAAGTAAAAAAATATGTATTCTGTAAGGCCATTAATTATTGAATACAACTTTATTTTAGAAAATGTCTTAAAAATCTAAATCTCTTGGTGCAAGTAATCATAGTTAAGAGTTTAGCTGTGCACTGATTTTAGATCTAGAAATGCATCCAAAATGTGTATTTTCACAACTGTACATCACAGATAGACTGGAAGAATCACTGGACTAATTCAGACTCAAGTATTTTATGCACTTTGTATGGCATAAGCTTGGGCATGCTTTGTCTCCATTCATTCATCTCTAAAATACAGGAAGTGATACTGATCTGCCTTGAGCATTGTAATGAAAAAATGAGATAATTTGTGTTAAATTATTATTAGACAATGAACGATGTCAGTATTTTAACAAGCATTCATTAAATGCAAGCTATGTACCAGACACTGTCATGTTGGGAGACACAAAGTTAAAAATAATTGTTTCTTTCAAGTAACCTTACATACTAGAGTGAGAGAGAGATGCAGTCATGCTTTTCATATACCATATTAAGTACCAAAGTGTCGTTGAATAACTCATCACCAGCTATGTTTCCATTACCTTTAGAAAGTACTGCAAAAGCATAAACCTTACCTTAAACTACATTAGCATCAAGACTTTATATAATCCCAAATATTTATTATTTCCTATTTATTTTATTTCTTCAACATAGAGAACTTCTTTCAGTATTTTCTCTAGTTGAATCTGATGGCTGTGAATTCTCTCCACCTTCTTTTATTTGAAAATATTTTATTTCATAGTCATTCTTAATATTCTTTCCTGGATAAAAATACTGGATTGACAGGCTTTCTTTCATCTTTGAGTGCTTTAAGTTGTTCTACCATCTTATTTCTCACATTCCTGAATGGAAGTCTCAACAGCATGCAAGTGTTTTTATTATTGTTCTTTTACATGCAATGGGCTTCTCTCTGGCTCTTTTCAGTCTCCATGTCTTCATGTTTTGTCATTAGTAGTTTGATCATAATATGCCTAAGTGTGGTTTTCTTTGTATTTATTCTGATTAGGGTTCACTGACCTCCAAGAATCTGAAAATTTATGTATTCACCATATTGCAAAATTTTCAGCTATATTAAAAAACTTATTTCCCCAATACCTTTTTCTCAGCTTTCTATCTTTGTGTCCCGAAATTCCTAATGTTCCATATTCCTTCTTAATGTATATTTATTGATTCTTACTTCCTCTGTCATCTCTGTTCTGATGCTTTGTAACAGAAATTGGAGTTTCCCCCTTCAAATTTTCTATTTTTTAAGAGTTTCTATTTCCCTGATGGTATTTCTTATGTTTTCATTACTATTATCATGTTTTCCCTTTTCCTTGAATATAATGGTAATAGCTACTAATCTAATAGTCCTAACACCTAGGCCCTCACAAACTCCATCTCTATAGTCTTTTTCCTTGAGAATTTGTCATAATTTTCTCTTTCTTTCGACATTGAGCAATTTTGTATTATATCTTGGATATTGTGATGTTATTTGTGGGGACTCTGGATTCTATGAATAGTCCATCAGGGAGCCTTTCTCTCCCCTTCCTTCCTTCCTTTCTTCCTTCCTTCCTTCCTTCTTTCCTTTCTTCCTTCTTTCCTTCCTTCCTTCCTTCCTTCTTTCCTTCCTTCCTCCTTCTGTTCCCCCTTCCATCCCTCCCTCCTTCCTACTCTCTCTTTTCTTATTTAGCAGGCAATCACATTGGTTGGGACCAAATTACCAACAGTCTCTTGAGTCATAACTCAAATGTCATTTCAGTTCTTGAATCTGTAGGGGGACTGCTTGAAGCCAAGCGTTCATTGTTCAAAGAACACTAAGGATTTTTGGATTTGGAAATAATTTATACATAGCATTTGTACCACTTTCTAAGGCTCTTTTCTTCCCAGAACTCCCTGCTCATCCAGTTTTCCATGGCTGTGGTTGAAATGAACCATTTCCTCTTATTCTTCATGACAGAAACACTATGTGTGGATTTTCTATTAAACTTTTAAAGGTGTGGTATAGTGCAGGGTGCAGACTGCAAACCCCAGCCTGCCCTCCTGCTGGAGGCTATGAAAATAGGAAAGTCACTCACTTCTATCACCATATTCCAAATGTTACATACCCCTAGGGTCTACCTACATTTGGTTGCTCTCTAGTAATGCCAAATAGTTGCTTTTTTTTTTTTTTTGCATTTTGTTCATAGTGTGTAGTTGTTATTGGCAAGACTATTTGCCACATAGTATCTTACTCATACAAAATGGAATTGGAAGTCATTCAGCACCAAAATTATAAATCTTACTTTTTCTGTCTGAAAAGATAAAATAAAATGTAAACTGTTGCCCTGAAAACTGAAATGAAATTCCTCCCCTTCTCCTGTCTCTCCTAACACTCAGAGGATTCTCTTTCTTTCTCTTAAGCACTGATTGTGAAAACCTTGCCATGGCAAGTCGTACCACGGTAAACTACCCCCTGGGAATTTTCTTGAGTTTTAATTTTAAGATAAACTTTTTGTTGAAGTTGAAAATACATAGGGAAAGAACAACAAATCATAAATATAAAAATACACAAATGATCTTAAACACACCTTTGCAGCTCCACCAGCATCCAGGCATAGAAGATGGGTTTCAGGAAGCTTCTTTATGCAAACCCAGTAAATATTCTCAGTTTTCCCCAGTGCTAACCACTCTCCTGATTTCTAGTGCCATAGTAGTTATTCTTGTTTGGATATTTTATGTAAAATGGAATCATAACATAGATATTACCGTGTAGCTTCTTTCACTCAACATCTTGATTTGTGAAATTAGTTCTTGTTTCATTGCTGGAATGTTTTCTATTTTATGAACAAGTCTGCAAAGTATTTATTCATTCTGTTGATGGATACTTGCATTGCTTCCACGTGTGGCTTTTAAGTTTAGCATTGTTATGGATATCTTGTCATGTTACTTGCTGCTAATCTTTACCTAATTCCTTTTACAGTGGAAATGTGAGATCATATATTGTGCACATATTCAGCTTTAGTAGATAGTGACAAGCAATTTTAAAAGGAGCTTTTGTATTTACCCTCTCACAAGCAGTGTGCAAAAATTTCAGTTATCCCAAATCTTTGATATTTGGTATGGTCAGTTTTTAAATTTTAGTTATTTTTTTTGCAGGAGTATTGTGGTATCTTATTGAGATTTTCATCTGTATTTCTATGATGACTAATATGCTTAGTTAAATTTTTATATATTTGTTGACCACGTGGGTAGCCTTTTTTGTGGAGTGTCTTGTTAGGTCACTTATTTTTTTTATTGTGTTGTCTGTATTTTCTTCGACACTTATGAATTACAGTTCATCATCAATATGTTACAAATACCTTTGTCACTCTTCAGCTTACTTTTTACCCTTTTAAATGTATCTTCTGATAAATTTGACAAATTGGTTTTAGTGGAGTCTAATTTATCAACCATTTCTGTTATGGTTAGTACTTTTTGTAGCCTTGTAAAAAGATATTTATGTACCATAAATCTTAAAAGTATATACCTATGTTGTAGTCCAGAATATTTATTGTGTGCCTTTAATTTGGGAGTATCCAACAATAGAACCAATTTGCTTTAAGATAAGAGTAAAGCTGTTTCACAATATCCTACTCAATGGCTTGCTAATATCATCTGGGATTGTGATAAGAAATTGTACTTTTTAAAAATTCCTTTCAGTTCTTAGAATTAATATTTTTACATTGATGTTATTTATCAACATTTTTAGTGTTCTTTATGTTTGAACAAGAGAAATCTCATACTAGGGGATTTTAGTTCTGTCAGTTTTTACTTTGTATATTTTAGACAATATTCAGCCCACCTTTCTTTTGGGGGTGATAAAATGTTCTACAATTAGATTTTGTTTAAGGCTACATAATTCTGTAGCTATGAAAAATAGTTGAATTGTACATTTTAAACAGGTACATTTTGTAGTATGTGAATTCTATGTCAATAATTTTTTTAAAACTTAATAGTAAATATGTTCCAAGATTATTAAATTAAAAAAAAATCAGTCTTTTTGCTAGCATAGAAAATCTGCCCTTTTTTACACATAGTGATGATTCCTTAAATTATATCTTGGGTGAAATTAAAATTGCTAGTCCAAACTTTTATTTATTAGCCTAAGGGGTATATCTTTTCCTACATTTTGACTCTTTTTTTGAAAACTTTTTCTTAAAAAATGCTTCTTTACAACCTAAAAAAAGTTGGAATTTTCTTTTTTTCTTTAAAGATTTTATTTATTTATTTATTTGACATAGAGACACAGTGAGAAAGGGAACACAAACAGGGGGAGTGGGAGAGGGAGAAGCAGGCTTCTTGCTGAGCAGTGAGCCCTATGCAGGGCTAGATCTCAGGACCCTGGGATCATGACCTGAGCTGAAGGCAGACGCTGAATGACTGAGCCACCCAGGCACCCCAAAAGTTGGAATTTTCATCTAAGTTTTGGAAATGTTTTATTGAAAATTAACTGAGGGGTGCTTGGGTGTCTCAGTAGGTTAAGCCTCTGCCTTCAGCTCAAGTCATGATCCTGGGGTCCTGTGATGGAGTCCCATATTGGGCTCCCTGCTCAGTAGGGAGTCTGCTTCTCCTTCTCCTTCTGCCCCTACCCCCATGCTCACTCTCTTTATATATTTATCTCTCACTCTTAAATAAATAAATAAAATCTTAAAAAAAGAGTTAATTGAGCAATTTGTACTATATATTTTAAATAATAGTGTTTGCTTTAGTTCCACCTCACCTTCATAAAATCTGTTAGATAAATCTAATTTTCTTCTCCAAGTTTTCAAGTTCTGCAGTCTTCATTTTTTTCTATTATTTTCCTACTTTGTCCATACATGTGTTAGAGCTTACTATTTTGTGTCAGGGTTTTAATGGCACCTCAGTATCATACTGTTTAGGAAACCAGTTTGGATAACTAAAGTTAATTTCTCAAAAGTTAATATACAAGGAAAAATACTTATTAAATTACACAATACAAAAATATACAAGGAAAATACTTATTAAAATTAGGCCTAGGAATCGTCCTCTTCATTGAATATAATCTTCATTACCTATTGTTCTTCTGGTTGATATAAAAACACATGACTTTAGGTAACAGGGCACCATTTAAAACAAATTAACTTCAGTAACACATTAGAAAAATGTTGAAAGTGATAATAGTGATAGAAAATATAAAAGTAAACTGATACTTAATTGGCACCTTTTGCAAGACATCTTAAAATGGGTAATGTCATGTAATTCTAAGGAAAAGCCTTTAAAAGTAATTATCATCTCCATTTCTAGAGATAGAGAATGTTTAGAATAGGTATATAAATTGCTGTAATAACCATAAGGAATAATTTGAACTCATAATTTGTGACTCTGAAGCCAAGAGATATTTTTTTTTTCAATTGTTATTTTGAACATCATAAGAGTCCTCATTATAGAAGGATGGGACCTTACTCAATTTCTTCCCTTTTATTCCTATCTACTCAGAGCAACCTTTGTAAATCGTGTTCTTTCTTCTTTAGTTTAAATTAAGAATTTCCAACATCCATTCACTGACACTAAAAGGCCAGCAAACTTCAATCTGTCCTCTTCCTGACTGATTCTTCCCAGAAATATTATCCCAAGAGACAACAGATCATTTCTGTATGAAAAATGAAATGGATGTGTCACATGGGAGGGGTCTGTCAAGCAGAAAAAACTCAGAGAAGTTTCTTCTTTCTGTTCCTTGTCAATTATTTTTTACTTCCAACACAGCAAGCTTTGTGGGAAGGTCTTAGGCAAGTATATTAAAAATATTTAAGAATTAAAAGCATTTTTTATTAATAATAAAAATGAAGGGCACCTGGATGGCTCAGTGGGTTAAAGCCTCTGCCTTCGGCTCAGGTCATGATCTCAGCGTCCTGGGATTGAGTCCCGCATCGGGCTCCCTGCTCAGCAGGGAGCCTGCTTCCTCCTCTCCCTCTGCCTGCCTCTCTGCCTACTTGTGATCTGATCTTTCTCTGTGTCAAATAAATAAATAAAATCTTTAAAAAATAATAATAAAAAAATGAAAAGTGGTTTTTATGTTCATCTTATCTAAAATTCTCTTACAGCATAATTTTGGATTCTGTCAAATGTTTGTTTACTCAGGCCAGTTAGATAATTCGGATATAACTGTTGATGTAAACTACTTCAAGCAATAAATTACAAATTATTCTACATCAGTACTAGAGGAAGTGAATTCTGTATTCATGGAAATATCTCAGTAACTGATAAAAGTCTCTCCTTGATCAAACTTTAGTCAGACTCCTCTGAATCCTCTTCCCAACGAGGCCCCAACTTTCCGACTTCTGTGTCAGTCTTTGCATTGCCCAGATTTTAGCAAGAATCTTGCTTAATCCATTTCGCCAGAATTCCCCACCCTCGGTATCCCACCATCCTCAATCTCTGGCCAAATTCCTCATCCTGCATCACCCAGCAGGTGATAATTGGTGCTTATTTTAGTCCATTCAGCATCATTTGCAAATGGCCACACCCATAATTCTTTTGAAAATGTATCTCTCTCCGTCTCTCTTTGTTATTTAGACATATTTTGAACTTACCAGCTTTTCATGGGATGACACTTTATGATTCTTTTACCTGGGCCATTTTATTTAGCTAAAAAATGCATATGGTTACTTTATTCAAATCAAAAGCCCTAAGGGTCATGTCCTTGATTTGGCTTTTGCTCCTACATTGTGTCCTAATTGAGAGTGCCGGAAAAATTATGTTTTCTTAGATATCATTGCAGTCTTTGTACTTAAACATGAGTATGAGTATGCATGAAAACTACGTCAATCACTGAAAGATATTTGTGTTAGCACATTATAGTATTCTAATTATTAATCTAGACAGAAAATCTTTTTGTTTTTGTTTTCTTCAGGGATTCTTTATGCCAAGTTTGGTAAGCAAACACTTTTAAAGCAGTTTGCATTTAATTGCAGTCTGAAGGATTTTTAGACAAACATAATTACAGTATTTTTATTGTCCTTCCTTTTAATATGATGATGAAGCAAATCTGTCTTACCTAATGACCATTTTAGGAAAGCCAAAGATAGTACCAGCATAAAAACATCTTATCAGTTTTGTTAATCAGAATTTGGGAAAGGCATTATCAGGTATAAATGTTAGAGAGAATAAAAACACATGTAATTATAAGTGGCTGGATAAAAATAAACAGAAAGAAAAAAATAACTGTTAGGAACTTAACCCTTTTTAAAGCAAGAGAAATATTTAAGTATTTTTAAAGTATGCTTAAAAGCATTGCGAGAATAATTCTGTAACAAAACAAAGCTCTACTAATGTGAGAATAAAACAGTTTAGTAATTTTATAAAAAAGCACCACAGATTCTAATCTTATTCCTCTAGTACATTTTCATGTAACAATTTGTCAAGAAGGATTTATTATTATAACTTTATATTTGTATTTAGGCAGATTCAGATGCATAAGTATATAAATTGTCATATTTTAAAGCTTTAAAATGTAATTGACTTAATATATTAAATAAAACCATGTGTATTTTACATTACAATTTCTATCTGAATTAGCTACAACAGAGATTTTAATAAAAAGACAGTAAACATCAATTTTCTTAATCCTAAATTCATATTTTTCTGAAATTAGTGTACCTAATATAATTAAATGTTTATATTAATTGCCACATTTAGTCAAAGTAATCAATGCTTGTTTTCTCCAGACACAAAGGAAAATTAGAAATTAGAAAATTAAAAATAGCTAGTGTATTCTACATGAACACTTATTTTATATCATGATTAAAATTTGACAAGGCAAAAATAAACAATTTCACCCAGACAAGGAGAGGTTTCTGCTCTAGCAAACACTTTGTGTACAGCTGCACAGTCCTGGGCAGTCCGGACAGTTCATGGCTAGGCTAAGCAAACAAAGAAATGAACAAATGAACTACTTCTAAAGGAGACTCCATTGAATACTGAGACATGTTTTGCTTCAACACTTGTTACAAGAACTAAGAGCCATCTTAGTGTTTCTGGTAACTGTGCATGTTTCAGTTGGCCAGTATTTTATGTCCAGAATCTTAAATGCTACTTGTAGCTAGTGTCACATCAAAGGATTCAAAACTCATCTGGGAACAAAGGGAGCAGGGAAGATTACTCTTAGTCCTAGCTATAGACAATGTTCTCTGAACAAACTTTTAATCAGCAAAATTTGACTGGTGAAAATCAGGATATAAATAGATTGATGTCATAGTGCCTAGCTTCATCTGCCTTTGACTTAAAAGGTGGACTGGGGTGAGGGATGAGGAAAAGAAGGAAAAGAAGGAAAGTGGGAGGGGTTGAGAAAGATAAACACACAGCTAAGTGTCTGCCTTCTGCTCAGATGATGATCCCAGGGTCCAAGGACTGAGTCCTGCGCTGGGCTCCCAGCTCAGCAGAGAGGCTGCTTCTCCCTTTCCCTCTATTTGCCTATCCCCCTACCCTACCCCCACTCATGCTGTCTCTCTCTTTTTCAAATAAATAAAAACATTTTAAAAATTAAAAAAGAAAGAAAGAACAGAAAAGAAAAGAAGAGAAGAGAGAGAAGCACAGCTCCTGACCTACAGGAACTCACCTGACAGTAACAATTAGCCTTTGGTGCTGGGAGCTGGCATTCCAGCTAGGCTGTGGTATTCTGCTGTTGATCGTAGGAAGTGGTAAAGTGACCAAGATGAAATGAGACCAAAAAATACAAGAAACAAAAGGAAGGTCACAGTGCAAATCACAAAAATATTGATAACCTTAAGTCTCAGCATGTATGAGGGACTATTGCCTCTTCAATTAAACTTCAAATTTTGTTGATTCTTCAAACCTTATAGATAGATTAATTAAGGAGCTCAGTCATAGAATTACTCCTCCTCCTTACAGCATCCACTCAAAAGTAACACCACACTTTCTTGAACTCTCCTACGAATCACCTAACAAACTCAAAAACCTTATAATACATATTTCATGATGCCTTCTCCCTGAGACATTCGGTACTTCTTTCTTAGTGTGTTTTCCTTTAGTGCAGAAGCAATAAACTTAGTTCAGCTACAGGAATCATGAGAGTTGAAAATGATCCTGTTTGGAAAGTATCTGTGGAAAGAAAATAAGTAAAGCTTTATACTTACATGGAGATTTTGCTTCTCTCTTTAATGGCACTAAAATGTGCCTAGAAAATTAACTAAGCTAAAAATTAAATCATAAGCAGTATAACCAATGGAAACAAATCTCAGTTTACTGTTTTAGGATTACGAAAGCCAAAATTTATTATGGGTATATGCATTTAGGTATGTTATTTTATTAAGAAATAAACAGAAATAAACTATTGAAGATATAATTTGTTTCCAGTAATACAAATACTCCTGCTCCTTCACAAACCCTAACAGTCTATTATGATAGCTCTGCTACACCAAAGAGAGATATGTCTCCTATTCTGGATTTTCTGAGGAAAGAGAGATGTCCAATGACAATATACAATAATTTGTAGTCCTTTTTTAGATTAACATAGTTTATGATAGATTTCAACCTCCATGGTGCATATTTACCTTGTTTTTCTTAACAATATTCTCATTTCAAAGAAAGAAGCAAGCCACTGCTGAGTGTCTTACCCAGGTAGGAGTTGAAGGAGTTGATGCATTCCACGTGTCTGCAGGAAGGAAAATTCTGATGAGGTTTCAAGTTGAAGTTATTACTCAGAGATACTGAAAAACTGTTCTGATTTAGAGTATCGGCTGCCAAGTTTTTTGACAGTGACAAGAACCAAAGTCTTGATCAAAGGGTACCTAGTAGGGAATACAACAATACAGGTGAGGAAGAGCTTAGAAGACATTTCTCGCCTCCTTTATTTGGGGCATTTTTCTGCTTCATTGACTTAGACTGGGCATTTTTACTTCTCACGTTGGTTTATCTATTCCGTAAGGGTATTTCCTCACAGTAGTTGGCATATGTAATAATATCTTAATTTCTTGTGTTGTGTTAGTGTTGGCATATGAAACAGTATCTTAATTTCTTTTGCTGTGTTAAGTAGGCTGGTTTGGTAGACTTTAAAGAGTATTCCAGTGGGAAGTGAGTGTGAGCAAATTCAAAAGAATATGTCACCACTCACAAACCTCAATAGTCGGTTCACAATTTTTTTAACAGGTGTCATATTCTCTTTGTCAAATCTTAGAAGTAAAATTTCTAGGTGTAAATTGTAGATTAAAATATCAATAGCGATATTTAACCACTAAACTTAAATATACATAAAGTTGGAAAACTAAGTGAAACCAGTAGACATAGTATGGTCACAATGGAAAAAAATCACTGTCTTTTCAGAAGATAATTTTTCTTAAGTAGCATACATAAAGTAATATCTTTTTGTAATGACATTCATCCATCTCTAAAGAGCATGCTGGAAATTAGAGCGTAGATTCCACATAGTAGGCATCTTTCTTATGTTAAGCTGATTTTTACTTTTCATGTCCCTTTAGTGGCATTAGGATATGTGTGAGCATGTGATACGACGTACTTTAAAAATCTGCCCTTCCAATGACCAACAATGGATATACTTGTTCTCTTGAGTACCTGTGTTCAGCGATCTTCACTCTCAAATTTATCTAAGGTTGCCATATTTGAATCTCTCATATGTAAATCTTCACTGCAAGAAGATGGGGTTGTGAGAACATTGAACGCTATAACTAGTATTACCCCTTAGCAAAGTCTGTTATCTTCATTTCAAAACCATTTCTCCAGTGCAGCAGGATAAGTCAAGGGATAATGACATCCAGGCTCCTCACAATTCCAGTTTAGACTTCTAGAGGTTTTCTTTCTGGTTCTGAGGGTCAAACATTGTTACCATTTACTTACATGAATAATAACTCCTCTCACTGTATTACCAAGAGAAAAACCTCATATTTTTAGATTCTGCTTATATCTGTACCCTTAAGGAGTCTCCAAAAAGACCTTCAGAGAGCTATACTTGCTAATAATTGGTGCCCAAATCCCTTTAGCTCAAGGATTTCTAAAGCTTTTCATTTATCTTCTAAGATCTCATGTCCCACACCATTTTACCAAGGCAACTGAAATACCTTCCACACTTGCGGCTACTTAAGAGGATCTTGCATTCTTTCATATGACCATAGCTTTTGGATCAACATGATATATAGTTCTAAGAGGAGACAGAAAAAAGAAGATGGTTATTTTATCTTTTATGCAAGGTCAAAACTTACTTTAACCAGAAGAGAGTGTAATAATTTTATCAAAGTCCTAAGAATTCAACTTGTTGTGTGTACCACAAAAGTCTTTTATTTAAGAAAGGGGGCAGAAATTTCAGTTTAACCAAAACTAATAGATTCCTTACATCAGGTCCTTTGTAAAGAGACATTCAAAAGGAAAGTGATCCCAGAAAGAAACTAACAAAACTTGTCTCAAAAAAAAAAATTCATGAAAGAGAGAATAATGGTCTACTGCCTGTTTGTGTATGGTCGAGGAGCTAAGAATAGTTTTGGCATTGCTTTTTATGATTTATTTATTTATGTATTTATTTGAGAGAGAGTGTGTGTGTGTGTGTGTGTGGTGGGGGGAGGGTGAGAGAGAGAGAGAAGCAGACTCCCTGCTGAGCAGGGAGCCCAATGTGGGGCTGGATCCCAGGACTCCAGGATCATGACCTGAACCAAAGGCAGAGGTTTAACCAACTGAGCCACCCAGACACCCCTAGTTTTTGCATTTTTGTATGTTTAAATAAATAAAAACACGAATATTTTATGACACAAAATTACATATAATTCAAGTGTCCATAAATAAAATTGTTTTGGGACGCAGAACACTCATTCATTTAACTTTTGTCTGTAGCTGCTTTTATGTTACAACATCCGAGTTGATATAACAAAAATAGTATGACTACAGATACTGGAATATTTAATATGTGATCTTTTACAGAATAGTTTGTCAACTCCTATTCTATAATCCAGTCTTAATCACTGGTGTTTGTGACCAAATTCTGAATTCTGGCTAATTCAGACTCATCATTAGTATACAAATGTTTTCAACATTTGTGGAGAGCTGCAAAAGCAGTGCTTAGAGGGAAATTTATCATAGTAAGTGCATATAATAAGAAAAAAACACATCTCTAAGGTAAATAACCTAAACTTTCACCTTAGGGAATCTATAAAACTTTAAGCCTAAAACAGAAAAAAAAATAAAAAGAGATAATAAAAATTAGAGCAGAAGTCAATGAAATTGAAAATCGTATGCTATGGAGAGAATTAACAAAACCAAAAACTGATTATTCTGTGAGATCAATAAAACTGATAAATCTCTAATGAGGCTAATCAAGAAAATAGAAGGCATAAATTACCAATTCCAGATATAAAGAAGGAATCATCACGGTTGATCCAATGGAAATTAAAAGGGTAATAAAGAATAATACAAACAACTCTATGCCTGCAAATTGATTCCTTAAATGAAAAGGACCAACTCCTTGAAAGACACAAACAACTAAAACGCACACAAGGAGAAATAGATAATCTGAATAAACCTAAATCTATTAAAGAAGTTGAAACAATTAATGACATTAAAAAGAAAGCAACATGTTGTAGAGCTTCACTGGGGAAAATCTACCACACATTTAAGAAATGCTATCAATTCTCCTAAATCTCTTTCTGAACACAGAGGCACAACTCCCTAACACATTTGATGAACCTAGTATTGCTTTAATATAAAAGCCATATAAATATGTTCCAAGAGAAGCAAACTACAGGCCAAAATCACTCACAAACATAGATGCAAAATCCTCAAAATATATTAGTAAATAGAATCTACTAATGTATAAAAATAATTAAACCCTGAAACCAAGTGGGATTTACTTTAGGTATGCACAGCTGGTTCAGTATTCAAAAATCACATCCATCATATTAACAGGCTACAGAAGATAGCCATATGATCATATCAGTGATGCAGAAAAAAAATTGACAAAGCCTAACAAATATTTATGTTCATGTTTTTAAAAAGTAACTATTAACAAACTGTGAATACAGGTTAACTTCTTCAACTTGAAAATTTGATAAAAGATGTCTACAGTAATTTGCAACTAATATACTCAATTATAAGAAACTGGATGCTTTCCCTTTAAGATCAGGAAAAGGCAATGATGTCCTTCCTCATACTTCTGATTCATTATTGTCCTGGAAGTCCTAATTAGTGAAATAAGATAATAAGTGCAAATAAAAGTGTATACAAATTGAAAAGGAAGAAATAAAACTGCTTTTATTTCTAGATAACATGATTATCTTTGTGGAAGGTCTTAAGGAATCAACAGCAACAACAATAAAACTCTGGGACCCAGTAAGCTAGTCTAGTGATGTGACAGGATATAAGGTTAAAATATAAAAATAGATAATTTTCTTATATGCAAGTAATGAATCATTAGAACTTGAAATTTTAAAAGTACCATTAATAGTAGCACCAAAAAATGAAATAAAATACAAACCTAATAAAACATCTAAAGGACCTATATATGGAAGACTACTAAATGCTGATGAAAGACAACAAAGTCTATAGAAATGGAAAGATATTCCATTCATGGATTGCAAGAAGCAATATTGTATGATGTCAGTTCTTTCCAGCTTTATCTACAGATTCAATACAATCCCTGTCAAAATCACGGGAAGCTATTTTGTGGACAACAATTTGACTAAAGTTCATATGGAATAGCAGAAGAACTACAATAGCTAACACAATATTGAAGAAGAAAAATTAATTTAGAGTATTCACACCTTCCAGTCTCAAGATTACAATAATTAGGACAGTGTAGTGTTGGTGAAAGACTAGAAAAATGGACTCGGAGTAATGGACCAGAGTCTATTAATGGATCAGAGTAGATCGTTTAGAAACATAATGAACTGAAGTTTGACAAAAGACCAAGGGCAATTCTCTGGATAAAGGAGAGTGTTTTCAACAAATGTTACTGGAAAATTGAACTTCCTTATGTAAAATAAATGACCTAGACACAGACCTTTGCCACTTCATAAAAATTTACTCAAAATGGATCAGACTTAATTGTGAAGTGAAAAATTATAGAACTTCTGACGGAAAACATAGGTAAGCTTGGAGTTGATGACAAGTATAAGATATAATACCAGAAAAGAGAGAACTCAAATAAACAAAATCAGAAACGAAAGAGGAGAAATAATAACTAACACACAGCAACCCAACTTCCCACTGATAGATGAATGGATAAAGAAGATATGGTACACACACACACACACTCACACTCGAATATTACTCAGCCATAAAAAAAAAATGAAATCTTGGTATTTGCAACAATATGGATGGAGCTAGAGAGTATAATGTTAAGTAAAATAAATCAGTCAGAGAAAGACAGATAGCATGTGATTTCACCCATATGTGGAATTTAAGAAGCAAAACAAATGAACAAAGAAAAAAGAGACAAACCAAAAAACAGACTCTTAACTATAGAAAACAAACCAGTGGTTACCAGAGGGGTGGTGGGTGAGGGGGTTGGATGAAATAGGTGAGGGGAATCAAGTGTATACTTATCATGATGAGCACTGAGTAATATATGGAATTGTTTAATCACTATGTTGTACACCTGAAACTAAGATAACACTTTATGTTAACTATACTGGAATTAAAAAAAGAAAAATAGATAAAATACATGAAATGATTTAAAATTCTAAAATATCTAAGGGTATGGAAAAGTGTTCATTTGCTATCAGAAAAAGTGTACATTTATATATTTTCTTGTGGAAAGAAATTTGGTTAAATCTATTACAATTTTGGGGGTGCCTGGGGGGCTTAGTTGATTAAGCATCTGCCTTCACCTTAGGTCATGATCCCAGGGTCCTGGGATTGAGCCCCACATCAGGCTCCCTGCTCAGCCGGGAGTCTATTTCTCCCGCTGCCCCTCACCCTACTTGTGCTCTCTCTGTCTCTCTTTCAAATAAATAATAAGTAAAATCCTTTAAAAAAGGATATTAAAATCGATTACAATTTTTATTTTCTTTTTCTCGCATGATAACACAATTTTTAATGTTTATCTTACTTGATTTCTTCTTGTTTTTCCTCCGGGAGAATCAGGAAAAGGTGATTAACTATTTCACTCAAACCTAATTACCTCCATGTTTCTGGTGGGAATTTTCACACTACATAACTAATCTGTGAATCAGCCAGTCGCTATTGACCTTCTGTAGCTAAATGGTAGGTAATTGAAAGTTAATTGGCATTTGCCACTAACTCAGTGCATTCACTTCAAATATACTAACTACAGTGGTGGTGATCTTCATGTATTTTAGCAGTCCTACTACAATTACTACTACCAGCTAATCAATACCACCACCACTGCTAATACCTAGTATTTATTGAGTTCTTACTTCGTGCCAGGGATGGTTCCACCACTTTTATATATACTAATACATTTAATCTTCAAACAACACTTTTTGCCAAGTATTATCATTTTCTTCATTTTAAAATGAAGAAACAGGTGGCTTATCAGTCACTTTTTAGCAACCTAAGTCTATTAAAATTGTAATCTGTTAAAACAAAATAAAACAGGGCGCTTGGGTGGCTCAGTGGGTTAAAGCCTCTGCCTTCGGCTCAGGTCATGATCTCAGGGTCCTGGGATCAAGTCCCCCATGGGGCTCTCTGCTGAGCAGGGAGCCTGCTTTCTCCTCTCCCTCTACCTGCCTCTCTGCCTACTTGCGATCTCTCTCTCTCTCTCTCTCTCTCTGTCAAATAGACAAAATCTTTAAAAAAAGCAAAAACAAAATAAAACAAACAAAAAAGATATGATACCAAAAGTGTGACCCACAAAAGAAAAAAAATGATTAAGTTGGACTTTATTAAAATTAAATATGTTTGCTCTGTCGCATACACTGTCAAGAGCATAAAATAACAATGAACTCACCGGGTGAAATCATTTGCAAAACGCANATGATATAGTTGGACTTTATTAAAATTAAATATGTTTGCTCTGTTGAATACACTGTCAAGAGCATAAAATAACAATGAACTCACCGGGTGAAATCATTTGCAAAACGCACACCTGATAAAGGATTGTATCCAGAATACAAAAATAGCCCTTAAAACTCAAAAATAAAATTAAAAAGTAATAAAAGTGGGCAAAGGGGCACCTGGGTGGCTCAGTGGGTTAAGCCTCTGCCTTAGGCTCAGGTCATGATCTCAGGGTCTTGGGATCAAGTCTTGCATCAGTCTCTCTGCTCAGCAGGGAGCCTGCTTCCTCCTCTCTCTGCCTGCCTCTCTGCCTACTTGTGATCTCTCTCTCTGTCAAATCAATCAATCAATCAATCAATCTTTAAAAAAAAGGTGGGCAAAAGTTCTAAATGGACACTTCACTAAAGAATATATACAAATAGCAAATAAGTATATGAACATATGCCCAACATCTTTTGTCATTAGGGAATCATGAATTAAGACAATGAGGTACTACTATATACCTCTTAGGATGGCTGATATTCCCAAAATTAACAATACCAATTACTGGGGCGGTTGCAGAGCAACAGGAATTCTCTTGTGTTGCTGGTGGGACTAAAAATGCTACAACCACTTTAGAAGAGAGTTTAGCAATTCTTACAAAGCTGAACAGTTTTACCATAGGATTCAGCAGTTGTTCTCCTAAGTCACTTCCAAGTGATTTGAAAACTTTTGTCCACATGAAAACCTGCACTTAAATATTTATAACAGCTTTATTCATAATCACATAAAAACTGGAAATAACTAGTATATTCTTCAGTAGGTGAATGGATAAACAATTGGTACATTAATACAGTGGAATATTATCCAACAATATAAAAAATAACTATGAAGCCACAAAAGACCATCAAGGGAGCTTATATGTATAATGGCATGGGAAAAAAGCTAGTCTGAAAAGGCTACATACTATTTGTTCCAATTATGTGAAGTTCTGTAAAATACAAAAATAAGTGGTAAGGTAACCAGCAGTTTCTATGGGTTTGGGGGATCAAAGATGCTTATATAAGTCAAATGCAGGGAAATTATTTTGTATGTTACTATAGTGGTTTATACATGATTTGATGAATTTATCTAAATCCACAGAACACTGCAACACAAAAAGTGAACTTTAATGTGTGCAAAATTTTAAAAAAGTCATTTAGGAAGCTGGTGACCCTTGGAAGGAATGTAGACTGGGACAAGAGACAAATTGTATGAAAAATGAATGAAACAATCCCATTGAAGTAGATGATCTAAGTACTTTATTTAGTACTGTTATACTAAAGGGCAACTTATCCGCACATCAGCGCCGCACTCTAGGTGGTAATTTGTTTCCCACTGAGGAACAGGTTAACAGTTCTGCTTCCATTGTACATGTATACTGGTATTGAACAGGGAAGCAGATGGATGGTGGGAGTCAGGTTTGTCATTGTTGCTATGGGAATTCATAGATGAGCAAGGGGAGGAGGCTAAAATATTACATGTGAAATGGGTCAGAGATGGAGACTTAGCAAGACCTCATGGTTTATAACAGAATTGCACATGGTTACATACAGAAATATTTATAGACATGTGTATATATACACAGGTTAGTATACACGTAAACATTTCCTACCTTAGTCAATTGAGAGGGCCCAGAAGCAGTGACACTTTAGTATCAATAAGCATACCCAGCACTCAGATCTTGGTTTCTAGTATTTTCAATCACGAGGAACCAGGACTCCTTGTAGAAACGTGTCATAGTCGACTGGGACAGGAGATATGCAAGATGAGCCTCTGACAGTATCAGAAATTAAGAAACTGATAAAAAATATTACAATTAATGGATATGTTAAAAGACACACAGGAGACAACTGAACAAGCTGCCCAAAGCTGGAACATTTGAGCAACACATTAAGTAACGTAGCTGGATTATAATCTGAAGTATTAAATAAATATCCCCATGAGTCCATATTAGTATAATTGAGTGATTAAATAAAAAAAAATAGAGGAAGACATCTGTTATGAAGAATTCAAAATAATGTAGATACTGTCTCTAGGATGTGGAACATAACTCTTCCCTCTTGCCTTCCAAAGAGTGCATAGTGGAAAAGGCAGGGAGGAGTAACTTTACAACAGAGAAACCTGATAAACCTTCCTTATCCAGGGGATCAAGGTTAGCATCTGGAGTCATGTTGACATTGTTATTTGATTTGATGTGATGATAATGGCATTTTGCTTCCAGCATCTTCCTCCCAAAAAGCCATTGCCATAGTCTAATCATGAAAAAAAAATCTGACAAATTCCAATGGAGAGATATTTTATTAAAATACCTGATCAATAACTCCTCAAACTACCAAGGTCATCAAAGCAAGGATGGCTAAGAGAAGCTGTCACAAACTATGGGAACCTACGAAGACATGATAAATAAATGCAAAGTGGTATCCTAGATGGTATGATGCAACATAAAAAGGAAGTTAGGTAAAAACTAAGGAAATATAAATATATTATGGACTTGAGTTGTTAATAATTATCAATAGTAGTTCATTCATTGTAATAAATGTATGGTACTAATGTAAGATGTTAATAATAGGGAAGTTAGGATGGAATATATGTTGGGGAACTCCCTATCTTCACAATTTTTCTTTAAATCAAAAACTTCAGAAATAAGAAAATTAAAAATGTAAATAATGCATAAAATATGAATACTTTTCATAAATCAGCTACACAATGCTATTGTATGTTTTAGTATTATTATTGATTAATTTAATGAATTTCTTGTTCATCATTGAAAAATTGAGATCTAATACTAATATGATTTTGACTAATATGAGGTAATTTTTGTTGGTGATTATAATTTTTTACCTCATATTAATAATTCATCTTTATGGAAATGTAATATTAAACTGACAATTAAATGTGTATGATGGATGTCTATCTGAAATTACTTTTGAGCTTTAAATTATGGATTTCACACCTGATATGTTCCAGTGTGTGTCGATAACAAATGGAAAACACCTTTGTATCACGGCCAGCTAAATGATCTCTATTAACTTGATGGTAAATATTCCTTCATGCTGTGTTTGCACAAAGCACAGCATACATTACAGATCAGGTGTAGAAGAAATATATTTAATTGGATATTAGTGAGACTGACATGCACGTGAAAAACACATCATTAACTTAGAAGATAATTTGAAGGTTACCTAGTCTCTTTTGTGCAAGGAGTTTGTATGAATTTATAATGCTCTTTTGTATTTATATAATGCTCAGGAGTTTTATGCTTAAATTTAATACAACAATGGCATGAACAAAAATTGCCTGTTACTCAAGCCAGATGCCAAAGTTTATATCAATAGACATTACCTTTAAACACCTGACCTGCTTTTTATCATTAGCAACTTCAGGATCATTATCTGATTTTTCTACATATGATTAATCATTCTAATGCACAAATATATAAATAATGAAATGAATCCATATCACAAATGAAGGTACTCACTAGGACATGGAGGTAGTATATATTTCCTTTATCCTAAGGATATTGAAGGCTGATAAAATATATAATTCAAACATAAAAGTACTTTGCAGATTTGAAAAATGAAGTTCATAACTGTGTGGTTGTAGATCTCTTTTCTTAAGGTGGTCCATTATTCCAAGTGTTTGGAAAGGCTGCCTTTTAAAAATTATAATCAGATTAAATTCTAGGTCAAATGCATTTTCAATCTGAGATTTGTTCATCTTCCCAGTGTTTTCCAATAATTAAAAAATAGCAGATGTGTCCTGACATCTGATCCTCATAGATCCTCATAGAGTAGAAAGAAGAGTTTAAAAGATATTATGAGCTAGCATAGCCAGTAGGGTAAGGAGAAGTAGTAAAATCTTCTCAGCTTCCCTTGAGCAAATAATTTTTTTTTAGTTTTTGCATTGAAAAAAATGGGATATATCTTATTTGGCATTATAACTACTCTCTTCCTATTATTCTGGCTGAGAATGAGAACAAACAAGCAAACAAAAACTAGAAGAGATTCAGTGATATCAGAAAATTTCTTGAAAGTTTATGCAAGTATTATCTAAATTTACCAAATCAGAATAATCACTTGGAATACTTGTTATGGTCAGACATGTGGGCATGGCCCCAGACCTCCCTAACAAGAAACTGTAAGGAGAGGGCTTGGGAATCCAGGCTGTTCTTAGCAACAGAAATATTAGGAACCCTGATCTAAATTTTCACATCAAACTGATATTGCTATCTTTCTATAAATCTAGTAATATTAAAGATATTTCAAACAAGTTAAATGTTAATGGATACTATATACCCAGTATATTGTATCCCAAATCCACTTTTTAGACGTATTTCTAGCATCAGCTGCCTAATAAACCAAAAGTTTATCTTTAAGCTATGCCTATAAATTATACATTTTGTAGGTTTTCATGGGTTTCCTAGGTTACAAGATGCTTTCGTTAAAAAATAATAATAATATAAATAGGAAGCAATAGATCAGTCTGCCTCTTTCTGACTATATTAGATTTGAGATAGAAATAAGGTGAACCTTCTATTTCTTTCATAAATTCTGGTGTATTGAAATATACTTTATATCAATAAAATTCATCCACTTTAGGCATGCAGTTTTGTAACCAACACCATGATCAGTATATAAATTTATCACCCTCAAAAGTTTTATAATGCCCTTTCCAGGCTTACATTAAAATCGTAAATTAGAACTCACATTACCCACATCTAAAATAACCCTAGTTGAATGAAAGACTTCCTTCCTGCTTTAAGTATCAATAATAAAAGTGTTTATTGAAACATTAGAAGTCAGTTGTAATTATCTTCATTGTTTGGATCTAGAGTAGAACTGAGACTCACCCATCCAGTCTGTATCAAAGTAAAGTGTTTACCTTTAAAAAGTGATAGGTATTCCAGAACATTCCTTTTTTTCAACTGTAGCGAATGGGTGCCTCCATCTGGAGGAGTGTATGTGGGAATGACAGCATTTTGCATTACCTTTCATAACATGGTGTCCTGGTAAATGTCCGACTGTCTCTCTGAAAGAAAAAAGAAGGGAAAAGCAACAACCACCACAACAATAACAACACCCTGATTTGGAGTGTTTGACAATTCTAAGGCGTTGACTACACCCACTGGCTAATGTTAGGCTAACTACATTACAGCATTAAACATGAACTTTAAAGAGTCGCTACCAATTGGCTCTCATAAGCTTATGTAAGACAACTTCGTTCACACGCCACTGCTCACAAATCAAAGTAGAAATACTTTTTCTCTGATATAGTAAATTAAAAGTGGAAATATAAACAAAAGAAAGACTAGGCTTTAGAATTGGGATTACCTGTGTCTGTAGGACTTAATCACTGGGAATGGGACTTGAGACTCCTATAACTATTTGTTACATTGTTTTTTAACTCGTAAAGTTAAGGCAATAAACGGTAAAGAAACTTAATACTCCATGAGAAAAATTCTGAAAAACTGTTGTCCAGGAAAATAATTTGTCTCTCTGAACAAACACCTCTTCAGTCAGGACAATATATTGCTCATCTGGATGTATAGCTTGCTCGTTAGACAATACATACATATCACAACTCACTTCCAGACTCTTACGTTATAGCATCCAATAATTCTAGATGATTATGTCTTTCATAGTCTTGCCCCAAACTCAATCACTTCCCACTTTGAAGACTTGCATTAAATCACTTGAGTCCAGAAACCAAAACCTTATAAATATGCTTTGCTCATCAACCTCTCCTGCAACAAAAACTTTGATACAGACAACAAAGACTTTGATACAGAGGTGTGTACCACTCAAATAAGCAGTTTGGGGGCACCTGTGTGGCTCAGTCAGTTGAACATCCTACTCTTGGTCTTGGCTCAGGTCTTGATTTCAGGGTAGTGAGTTCAAGTCCCACACTGGGCTCCACACTGGGCACAGAGCCTACTTAAGAAAATAAATGAAACAAGCAGTTTGCCTTTTAAATTTAGTTTTTACTTGATAAAAAAAAGTTGAGTCAATAGTCAAGAATTAAGTTTTCTCAGAAACCAAAGTATCACAGACTTATGTCATAGAGCTCTTATACTCAGTAATAGGAAGAGCCTAGATGCCCTAGGAAGAAAGGAGCCTTGAACGCAGAATTGTCCTTTGCTGTTCTGATCTTCCTGCCTTTGTTGTCCTTGCCGAGACCTGCTACTTGCTTGAGCATGAGGGGACTACAGAGATGAGACACAGTTGAATTACCTCCCCTGGTTATTTCAGGCTCCACACTTGCTGTCTGGCCACTCCCGGGTTAGAACTGTACCAATCTATGTGGTCACAGTAATTCCTCAAAGGCCATCCCTCCATTAAACCTTAGACTTGAGCAATGATAAAACACACCGTAACGATCTGGACACCATTTATTACATATCTGGATATGGCTCTTATAACCAAACTTCCTTAAGGAAGGAGACTTCCTTCAGGGGGTGGCACAGATGTGAGAGAGCCAGAATCAATGAGCTCATATGCTTTTGCCCTAAAAAGGCAGAAGTCAAGGGTCCTCTCTCCTCCAGTACTCATTGTGAGTTCCCTATATTTGTTCTCTCATTCTGTCTGTGGGCAGGACCACCTCAATTCATCAAATAATTGTAATTTTGGAAGAGGTCATATTAGTATCCCTCTCAGAAGGCCCCTCTGCTTCTATGTAAATGTATGAGTGAAAATATTTGAATGAATGGATTGAATGAAAGAGTGACATGTGACTTCTCGTTTACCAGTGTGTGTGTGTGTGTGTGTGTGTGTGTACATATATTAGAATGAGGGTGAATGAAGAGCCCTCTATAGCTATGTATTTTTCCAAATATTGAAGTGAGTGTGTATGTGAGAGAGAGGAGAGGGGTGTGCTAGTGAATCAGAAACTACCAAACCCAGCTTCCTTTGCTTGAATGGAATGGAATATGTAATGGGCAAAATGATGATTAACCATCAAACTATGGTTAAATGCTATAGGATATTTTTTTAAAGAAAGGAAAGAAAGGGCCCACAGGGAGACTATTTCTCTTTTCCCTCAGGTAGCATATCAGTTTTCTGTAAGATTACTGAAATTGAGCTTTGAACATTGCAGAAGTGTTAAATAACCATAAGGGAAATGGAAGGTTGTTTCAGGAATGGATATGAGCTTGGGGAATATTATTTTTCTCTGTCATAAAATGTTGGATAGCCATGGCCCTCTTTGTTGGGACCCTGATGTCTAGGGAACACATGGGTGCCATTTGGCACGAGATTGTAGTGGTGCCGTTTGGAAGCAGAGGGCAGCCATAACCTGCAACACTTCTTCATTATGGGTAATGATGATTTTTACCACATCGTTGTTTATTTCTATTTGTTCCTTGTAGAACATTTTCCTGTTTGCAATGTGACTCTCATCCTTATCATTCTTAAGACTCTCCTCTGATCTGTGATCCATTTAGTTTTGATGGTACCCTTTAGTTTCTCAAATTGTGTCACATTCAGAGATTCTCTTTTTTTTNCCCTGGGATCATGACCTGAGCCGAAGGCAGAGACTTTAACCCACTGAGCCACCCAGGCGCCCTTTCTATTTGTTCCTGGTAGAACATTTTCCTGTTTGCAATGTGACTCTCATCCTTATCGTTCTTAAGACTCTCCTCTGATCTTTGATCCATTTAGTTTTGATGGTACCCTTTAGTTTCTCAAATTGTGTCACATTCAGAGATTCTCTTTTTTTTTCTCATTTTTATTNTCTTTTTTTTCCTCATTTTTATTAACATTTCTATTGTTTATTTCCCCACTAACATCATCAGCATGATTAAATAAAGCAAACATCCAGAAAATTCAGGACAAGAACTTGTGGCTTTAAGTTTAGGGGACAATGAATAGAACATAGGTACCCTTTCACTTTGTGCAATCACAGCTTCCATCTGAGTGTATGGGGATGCTTGAGGGTGTCATTTGAATAATACATATAAGCAATAAATGCTTCTAAACTTATTTATTTTTCTCCTGAAGGTATTATAAACAAATATTTTTGATTCTGTGCAGATTCAATTATTTTTCCCTTAGTAGAAATAATGTTTACTCAGGAGTTGATGAAGGCGGAATGAATAAAAACTAATAGTCACTCAAATTCCTGGGGACTAGTAACCTCGTTTACTCTGTACAATGTTATGTGATTGTGATAAAGAAATGGAATGTAACACAGATAAACTGGCTATTTTCATTTTTATATTTGGCACTGTGTAGGTTGAGATAGCCTAGGTTGAGTTGCAGGGTAACAAGCCAAAAATCTCAGTGACTTCCTGCAATGCAGGTTTATTTTTTACTCACAATTGGTATCATTTCAGGTCAATGTGGATGAAAGAGGGGTGGGGAACACAGGGCTTCTGACTTACATCATTCTTATTCTGTGAGCCAGGCTGACCTAGCTTCCATGAGGAGTGTTGCTTGGCACTTCAGAGTGTGAAGGGAGGGAAAATTACAAATTAAAAATTAGAACTTAAAGACTTCCACTCAAAGTGACCAGCACAATCCATTTCATTTACTGAAGCAAGTCAAATAGCCATGCTTAACTTCATAGCCCCAAGAAAGTGCAACCCTACACACACGCCAAAAAAAACGTAAGTGGAATATATTTGTTAGACCTCAGGAGGTCCACAGGCACTATGCAAATTCCTGTGTGAAAACAAGAAAAGAGGTTTAAAAATACTGAAGTCATTTCCACTTAAAGTTGTATAATTTTTTTTAGTATGGTTGACACACAGTGTACATTAGATTCAGGTGTACAATATAATAATTATATTGTGATATATAATATATATGATATTATGTATAATATAATATTCAGGGATTTAACAAGTTTGTTCATTGTGCTGTATTCACCCCAACTGTGGCTACCAGCTGTCCTGATACGTCACCAATGTCATTGACTATATTCCTTATGCTGTGTCTTTTATTCCTGTGACATATTCATTCTGTAACTGGAAGCCTGTACCTCCCACTCCTCTTTGCCTATTATGGTCAACCCCTCACCCCCTGCCCTTTTGTCCACCGTCAGATTGTTCTCTATATTTATAGGTCTGATTCTGATTTGTGCCATTTGAGACAAATATTTTATACTCTCAATCAATCTCCATCTATACAATTTCTACTGAGCATATGGCATGATCAATAGTAATATATTGAGCAATTCTTAGAAATCAACAGATTAGGAATATTGATTAAGGACTGAGAAACTGGAGAGCCCTAAGTACATGCAACAATCAGTCTGTTGTCTGGGGCTTCTTGAGGTTTAAGAAGGCAGTGATGAGAAAAATAAGAAAAAGTCCAGCAGGGGGAACCCCAAACTCAGTTACCAGTTCTGATCAATAGTCATGTTTATGTGTAAACCAAGAGCCTACTTCAGTGATAGCATAACTAGTAGCTAGACTGGGCAAAGACAGAGACAGGTCTCTTCCTCTACCTCTAGATATGTCAAAATACAATCTCAGAGCATCCGATAATGCTATATTCTGCTCCAAATACTGTCCCTCAAGAGCATTCTTGCTCTGCCCTATAAAATATCCATTTATTTATTCACATCCAGTAATTCAGGAAAGAAAATCTTTGACAATCATTTAACTAATACATGTGATAGACCAGACACCGTGACAGAAGGAAGGACTGAAAGATGAAGTATTCAGAATCTCTGCCCTGGAGGAGTTTTCTTGATGGGAGCGGGGGGAGAAGAAATGAAAATAAATTACAGTATACCATATGGTTCATGCTCTAACAACAGCCCAAACCATGACTAAGGAGACAAAAAGAAGGAACCTTGCTTTAAGGAGCTCAAGGACTTTTCCACGAAACTGATTCTATAGTTGGAGTAGAAATTTTCCAAGTGAAAGAGAAAGAGAGAGAGAAAAGAAAAGAAAAGGGAAGAGAAAAGAAAAAAGAGAAAAGAAAAGGAAAGAAAAGAGAAAAGAACAAAAGAAAAGGAAAAGAAAAGGAAAGGAAAGAAAACTGTAAACAGTGTGGTATAAAGATACATTATAAAGCAGTCCTGGTGTTGCCAGATAGTAGTGAATTAATTGCAATTGAGGAATTAACAGAGGTTTTTATTGTTGTTGCTGTTAGTACTGTAGTCATTTTAATTAAAGGATCTAGATGATTGGATTTGTTTCAAAAGAAAACAATTCTCTGGCAAAACAATTACTTTAACATTCACCTTTTCTTTTTATTTAACTAGACCAGTGACTAAGTGCTTCTTGCCTGATCCCCTCATAGATTTCTGTAGAAGCTCTCTTCCTGTTGCTCATCCCTCAGGGTATTGCATCTTGCACAGATATTTTTTTTTTCTCCTTTGATCGCAGCGTCTAACAAATTTTACAGTCTCCCTCCCCTTTCCCTATCTTTTGTTTCAGTATCTCATTCCCTATCTCATCTCATTTCCTTTTCCTGTCCATCTTTTTGTTTGACTGACAGCTTTGGGACCTTTGTTTTTTGTTTTTCTTTGATTAAAGCTACTCTTGTGGATTAATTTATCTAGATTTTAACTTGATAAGATTATTTTGTTGGAGATAAGGAAAATAGTCCTATTCCCAGTTTGGGGGAAAACAGTAAGATATGTTTTGAAATGTCACATCTCATTTGGAGGGTTGCTACTCTAATAATTAACTGCTTATTATTTCTGATTTCATGAAAACCAGAGAGGTTGAAAGCATATCCGCCCTACCCATCCAGCCCACCTCCACCGGCACATTGTGTATCAAACAGGATTCACATAGTGAAAATGTAACAGGAAGCAAGTCACAAAAGGTGGCAAAACATTTCTTAGTGAATACTATCGTATAGAGGTTGTTATATTTTCTATGCCCCTGGATAGTTTCATTTTTGCATATGAGTGAAATCAAGCATAATAAATCTTTGTTAATTGATTACTTAATACTACAAACATATTAATGAAATATCAATGATTTTTCCCTATTAAACATGGCACTACTTCTTAATATTTATGTTTGCCTCATCTAATACTACGTAGGGTATTTCCAGTATTCATTTATCCTACTTGGAAGTCAGTTTCATCCAGGAATGATCAGAGATATAATAGTGTTTGTCTTTGAATCTCCACGTACATGTTAAATGTCTTTTTTAAAATTGATAGATATTTATTCAATTTTATTTTATTTTATTTTATTTTATTTTTTAAGATTTTATTTATTCATTTGACACAGAGAGAGAGAGATTACAAGTAGGCAGAGAGGCAGGCAGAGAGAGAGGAGAGAGGAGGAAGCAGGCTCCCTGGTGAGCAGAGAGCCGGATGTGGGCCTCGATCCCAGGACCCTGGGATCATGACCTGAGCCGAAGGCAGCGGCTTTAACCCACTGAGCCACCCAGGCGCCCTATTTATTCAATTTTAACTCTACATCAGGTATATTGTTATATGTAGTTTGAAAGTCACAGTTACCACACCTTACTGTCTGTCATATTCACAACCAGATGAAGTATTAAATCATTCATCCAGGAAATATAAGATATATATTTATATGTTATATGTTAACATAGATTATCCCCATGATCCATTCCTCAGTGTACTCCTCTGTCAATGATTTCCTGAAGACCTGAAAAATATTATGGAATCTTCCAACATCTTCCCCTGAAGTGCTCTGACCCTTCACATGAGTAGATCAAATATTGTGCAATATTTTCAGAGAGGATCAGGACCTGTAAGTCAGGGCTCCTGACTTACAAATGACCATTATATTGACTTCATGCCTCCTTTATAAAATAGGTCCCTAGAGGCCGTTTCTGCTATTGCTGTGGAATCCATCAGGAAAAAAAAAACACACTGAATGTTGTTATTCTGAATAAGGGATTATCTACTCACAGCCACTTCCTGGGTCATGATCAGTATGAAATCAATAGAGAATGACTTTCAAATTTTTTGTTAGAATTACTATTGACTGACTATTATTAGGCATGACACTTCTTTTTTTCTCCTACCAGCAACCCTACACCAGTCCAGTCAGTATGTTCTCCAGGTGGCAGTCTTCCCAAAGGGGACCCAAAAGCTTCAATCATAAATCTGCTTCAGAAACCTGGATCCTTTTGTTGGAATGATGTGGTCCCAGTTTATCAGTAAAATGACCACTTGACTGAGTCACTGTCCAGTCCTCCTATAGTAGGGACACAGGCCAAAATAGGAACAGAGGGATTCCGTGTAAATTTATAAAATACCCTTTTCCTCTTGCACCTCGCCATTTTAAACTAAAAGCTTGGATATGCATAAAGGTGACTGGGAACTAGGGGAAGTTATAGCTATTGGGTTGGAATGTACTCATTTTGTGGTGGTGGAATATGAGTAAAAACCCAGCACATGCATAGGGAACATCTTAGATGCTTAGTGGTACAGAGAACAAGGGGACACTTATAATCTTTGTCTGTGAAAGTTTCTCCCAGAGACTGACTAATGAAGAAAATGCGTAAGTGTATGTTTCCCAAACTGTTGCAGTTGCTTTAAATTTAAGTAACTTCTGTGTTGGCCATCATTTCTCAGAGGCTCTGACCATGATTTCATTGCCATTTCCTTTAATTTTACTAAGAAGTCTATCATATATAGCAGTAAATGGCCCCAGCTCCAACCAATCTTTCACAAAATACCTGCTTCCACCTCTGTCTGGATTATCTCCTTTGCCATTCTCCTACCCACTCCTTACTCACTGGATACCGTGGACAAAGAAAACCGTTTGTACTGATTTCTGTCAGCAGTTTCTCCAAAAACAAAGACTAATATTAATTATCTGAAATTAATTGGGAAGCCTTAGCCATATCTGCTAGTCTAGAGGACATGCTGAAAGCACTGAGAGATATAGATCCTATTTGGGACCCCCAACAATTTTTAACATGTTTGAGTGCTACCATGCACACTTCCTTAACTGTACTTCTGGTATGAAAATTCAGCCATTAACTTGAACACAGTGGGTTACACATTAGAGGTGATCACTGAAGACCTTCACGTGTTTAAGAAAATACCACCAAAAGATGATTTAACTCTTAGATAATGGCAGAGACCTCTTCAAAGGATCACCAGCTTGGTTACTCTGGGGAGCTTCCTGGAGAGATACCTTACTCATTATACCACCCTGAAGGCTGTTATTCCTATAATAGGAGGGATCCAATTATAGAAGGTGGTACAGATGTTCCTGACTTTAGCTGAAGCTATCAACTACACTTCAACCCAAAGAAGATATTCAGGTCAGCCTCAGCTCATTGACTAGTATTGTTATGGATGATAGACTTGCCATAGATACCTCCTCATAAGCCATGGTAAAGTCTGAGCAATTATATATAAGTCTGAGATAATAGATCATGTTCTGATTTATTAATGGATCATGTAATAGATCCATTAGTTCCTCAGGTGAAAAATAATGGCACAACAGAAATTTAAGTAACTTGATTTCTTAAAGTAAATTTAAGCAACTTGGTTTTCTAAGGAAAAATCTAATGGTTTTAGTTTTTCTTCTTCAATTTTTTTGGGGTCTACAACTTTGAGGGAGTATAGTTGAAGTGAATACTGTAGTTTGGTCTCATCCTACTGGAATCCTATTGATAGTAGCCCTAATGAAATGCTGAATGAGACAAATTGGACAGATTACTTCCCAACCTATCAGATTAATCATAATGGCTGATGGAAAGTGTACTCCTGGGGAAACTTGCCAGAAGCAAGACAAAGTAGAAAGAGGGGTTAGATATTATTGGGAAACAATTCTCCATATATATCTCATGTTTGTGCACATCTTGAGAGCAGTGGTTCTGATCACCCTTTTGTTCTGGGCTACTTTTTCAGGGACATTTATATTATAAACTGCTTCAGAAGACAGAGATAATGTTTCTGTCATAGCAGAAAATAGATTTGCTTACAGTCTTTTACAATATACATAGTATTTCCTTCCAGAGCCAAAAGCAAGTTTGCTTACTGCCCACTATAAAATGTTTAAGTGCCCTGATCTCAGAGATCTTCCCCTGGAACTTTCCTCATTACATGTCCAGGTCTCACGAGGACCTATTCATGTGACCCTGTGAGAATTGGCAGTCAGTGAACAGGTATAAGAAAATGCCAGTACTCTGGCTACTGGTTAACGCTGGGACTAATAATTCTCTTTGTCTCTGCACCAGGATTCTGGTGTCTTTGGCCAGCATTTATTAACTGCAATAGGCTAACTTGTTAGCTTGAACCCAAGAGCTGTGCTGTGTGTCTTCTCTCCACATCAATGGAATGGTGACAGGCTAGTTTTTTTAGTTTGTATCTAGAAAAATTAATTTTAAATCCTTCACAGTTTTTGATATGGACTGATGCCAAACTGCAGACCATTTATCCTCCTCCAAAACATGTTTTTATCTTATTCGCTGTTTTCCTCTCATTACAATTCGTATTCCAAACCACCATATCATCTCTGAATTACTGCAAAAATCCTTTATTTTTTCCTTTATGCTACCCAATTGATATTCAATAGAGCAATGTAAAATTTTAAAGGTATAAATCAATTATGTTCTTCTTGTTATAACCCTTCAATTATTTTTCAAACTTAGATTATCACCCTTCCACTTGCTATGACCAGCAGTATTCTATGCCATATAGCTTCTGCCAGTCTTCACAAACTTACACGATAGCTCTCTTCTCCCTGTTCACTATAGTCTGGCAACATAGCCTGTGATGATGTTCTTGGATACACACAGGTGTCTCCCTTCCCAGAGCCTTATCACACGAACTGTTCCACCAGGGAGCAAAGGTTTTCCCAGGTTCAGTGGAGGGCTCATCCCATCTTCTAGATGGGATTTCACCACCTTGGAAAGACATCGACTAACCAGACGATTGAAGCATAAGGCATTTTGTTCTTATTTGTTTTTTTAAATTTTTAAATCACAAACAGGAATCTTTAAGTATGTTGACCCACATATTAAAACCCTTCTCCCATTAAAATATAAGTACCATGAGGACAGGGATCATATTTGTTTGACTCCTAGTATCCAGAGGGATTACCACCTTTATGGGCTGAATTGTGTCACTCCCCAAATTCCTGTGCCGAAGCCCTATATCCCAGTACCTCATATTGTGACTGTATTTGGAGATAGGACCTGTAGAGAAGTGATTAGGTTAAAAAGAAGTCATTAGAATGGACCCTAATGGAATATGACTAATATTTTTATAAGAAGAAGAAATTTGGTCACATAGAGAGACACTAGGGATGGACATGCACAGAAACACAAACAAAAATAAATAAACAAATGAAAAAACGAAAAGCATTGTGAGGACACAGCAAGAAGATAGCCATCAGCAAGCCAAGGAGACACCCCTCAACAAAACCAACCCCATGGACACCTTGATCTCCGACTTCTAGCCTTCAAAACCAAGAGAGTAAATATGTTGTTTAAGCTATCCAGTCTGTGTTTTTTTTTTGTTATGGCAGGCCTAGAAAACTAATACAAGCACTATGTCATAACATAATTAATCATTAGTATATGTTTAGTAGATGAATTAATGAAAAAAGCAGAATCTAACAGCATTACTTCCATTCCACAATGCTCACATCTGAGCTACCAAGAAATGTTCTTTTACTCTTCATCAGAGTTGAATAAGAAAGTACTTCTTTTCATTCAAAAATGTTACAGAACAAACTTTACCAAAAAAAAAAGGAAGATTGATGATGTACTCTGTGTTGCTGACAATGCTAAAGATGAAGTCTATGAGATAGCACAGTTCTTGAAAAATGATGATAGTGTTTTGTCCATAGGATTTTTGAATGATGAGGCCTACAGTCAGTGATATCAGTATAGTTCTTTTTTCTTGAGGTATTTTATAGAATAAATCTAAATGTTTTCAGAACAAACAGTATCTAGCTAAGTGAACAGAATGCCAAAGAGTTAGAAACCTCTTTCTCAGAGATATTTTATTAAATATAATATATATATAGATTTCTATTATATTTGTTTTTTAGAGCAAAGTTTGTGCTGAGTCACAGTGTGAATGTGTTCTTGTACTTTTGTCTTTCAAAACTCTTTCCATTTTTTCATATTTGACAACTGTCCAGTACTCTTTTATCACCCTTCTTCTTGGTCAAATTTGCCCTTAGGAAAGAATGAAACATCAAATATTTATTCTTCAATATGAATTACTATTTAACTGCTCCTAGGGATGTTTATTTGTTAAACCATGTCTTTAGTTACAGAATGGAAATCCTTGCTAAAATGAACCAAGACATCATATTTTAGAGTTGGGAAGACTTTCTTAGGGATCCTGAAGAAATAAGTCCATCTTTGCCTCTTTTTTTTTTTTAAGATTTTATTTATTTATTTGACAGAGAGAGAGAGAGAGAGAGATCACAAGTAGGCCGAGGGGCAGGCAGAGAGAGAGGAGGAAGCAGGTTCCCTGCTGAGCAGGGAGCCTGATGTGGGCCTGGATCCCAGGACCCTGAGATCATGACCTGAGCTGAAGGCAGAGGCTTTAACCCACTGAGCCACCCAGGCACCCATCTTTGCCTCTTTTAATACAAAGCTTAAACGCACTCTACTGTCAAGAAAAAGTTCTGCTAGGTTACATTTTTGGTGTATGGATCACTCTGCCACCATGGCCCACACGTGATTAGGTCAGGCATGGGCAACTTACTGGAAGACAGCTTGTGTTGCCTGACGTGGTTGCAAATGACAGTTTCCCAGTAGGTAAACTATTTAGTGGGTTACAATTGGAAAAAATAAGAATTTTTTTTTTTCTCTCAGAGACTTTGTTTATAGGACATAGATGAGAGGGTGGATGGGCAGACAGTGGGCAAACAGAGACACACATACTATGTAGCAGTCAAGAAGAGATATTAATTTATTTTACATTCCATAGACACTTGAGAATATACAGGGAACTGAGCTAAGTAGACATCAAGAAGAAAGGAAGTCAATTAACACAATCCTAAATGGGAGAAGCCATGAGTCAGTAAAAAACAGAGGTTATCAAAATCTAAGGGTTTTATTTTACTTAGCAATTCAAATATTTAACATTTTATTATACAAAAGTAAGGAAAGGATTATATTAAAATGCCAAGTATACGTCACCCAAGCACAATATTTAGAAACCTGTGAACTGGGCGCCTGAGTGGCTCAGTCGTTAAGCGTCTGCCTTCAGCTCAGGTCATGATCCCAGGGTCCTGGGATCGAGCCTCGCATCAGGCTCCCTGCTCAGCGGGAAGCCTGCTTCTCCCTCTCTCTCTCCCCCTGCTTGTGTGTCCCTCTCTCCCTGTGTTTCTCTCTGTCAAATAAATAAAAAAAATATCTAAAAAAAAACCAAAAACCTGTGAACTATCTTATTCTATGTGTCATCCACTGCACAACTCAACACTCCGAGATTATTTTTAATCAAGTCCTAGATATCAAAGTATTTTACCTGAATATTTCAAAATCTATCTCTAAGTGATTGGGGCTCCAACTGTAAAACCCACAACAACATTATTCCAAATAAAATATTTAACAATAACTTCCCAGTAATGTTAAATATCTGGTTAGTTTTCACATGGTTATTTATTATGGTTGTTCTCAAATTACGTGGCCTCAGGAAATCTTTAGATTTAGATCATTGAAGTCCCCAAATATGTTTTGCCTTCTGGGGTTATATCTGTTGATGTTCATTTATCATAAATTAAAATGAAGAAATTAATTTTGTGATTTATTAATTCACTTAAAAACTATAAAAATCAGATGTTTTAACACAAATTCCACATCACATCTTAAATGAAAAATAACTGTATTCCCCCATGAAAAGTGAAATGAATGGCATTACTTTATATTTTTGCCGATCTCTTCAATATCTTGCTTAATTATTGAAAATAATGAAGATATTGAAGATATGAAGAATTGAAGATATGAAGACTGCTAGATCTTCATATATTATTTGGCATGCAATATGTTACTCTCTGCTGTTTTAATGGAAGTATCTGAAGAAATTTAGCCCCCCCTTTTTTTCCATATAGCTGGGAAATGAAGAAATACTTTGAATAGCATTTTTTTCAAAACAGGGACTAGAATATTGAAATTCTGTCTTCCTGGCTCAGCCATCAACCAGCTGTGTATGTCTCAATGTCCTAGGGTCTAGATGACACTAGTAATGAGTTAAACTTCTTTTTTTTTTAACAAAACCCACCATTTGGGAAACCTCTTTTATATGAAACAATAAAAGTAGAACTGTTAAAGGTAGATCATTAGTCAGAGATCTGGACTTCTTTTTGTTTTGTTTTGTTTTCCCGCCCCAACTGGTCACTCTTGAGGCCTTTTGAATGAACAAGGAGCACAGTTGGAAATCTGTCTCAAAGGTTCTTCTGTACCAGCCCCAGACAACACATTGCTGGGGAGGGGTTGAAAACAGTTAGGATAAAGGACAAGGCTGCCATGTAGCTTTACCCAGGAGGACGCATATCAAAGTATTTTATCTCAGTATTTCAAAATCTATCTCATTAGGTTTTGCCTCTTTTAATACAAAGCTTAAACCCACTCTACTGCCAAGAAAAAGTTCTGCTAGGTTACATAGCTTACCTTTCAAGGTGACTCAGTATTTCTGTCATGTAACAGTTTACTCCGAGAGATTTTTGGTGTATGGATCACTCTGCCACCATGGCCCACAGCTGATTAGGTAAGGCATGGGCATTAGGGACCCCAGCTCTTCAGACTTTACTCTGCCAGGCTCTGAATAGCATTTTTAGATAATTGTGAATATTCTTTATGGCATTATAACAAATGGGGTAAGTGAGAGTTTCTTTTTTTTCCTGACTTTATTGAAGAATAACTGACAGATACAATTGTGTATATTTAAAATAGACAATGTGATGATTTGATACACAGATATTATAGAATGACTACCAAGATCAAGATAATTAACAAATCTGTCAGTTATTAGTTAACTGTGTATGTGTGGGGGGCACATGTGTGTGCGTTTGGTGAGAATGCTTAAGATCTACTCTCAGCAACTTTCAAATATTCATTACCATATTATTAACTTTAGTCACCATGCTCTACATTAGCTCCTCAAAACTTATAACCAAAAATTTGTACCCTTTAACCTACATCTCTCCATTCTCCCTCCCCAAGTCCTGGAAACCATCATTCTATTCTTTGTTTCTATGAAATTGGCCTTTTTTTTCTTTTTTTTTTTTAAGATCCCACATAGGGAACCTGGGTGGCTCAGTCAGTTAAGTGTCTGACTCTTGATTTTGGGTCAGGTCATGATCTCAGGATCCTGGGATTGAGCCCATATTGGACTCCATGTTCTGTGGGGAGTCTGCTTAGCGCTCCCTCTGCCCTTCCCTCCATTTGCATGCTGTCTCTCTAATAAATAAATCTTAAAAAAATAGAGAGATTCCATAAATAAGTTGATACTGTGTAGTGTTTGTCTTTTTTCATATGCTAAGTCCTAACTCCTGGTACCACGGAATGTGACTGTATTTGGAGACAAAGTTTTACAGAGTTAAAGTAAAACGAAGTAATGGGAATGGGAGCTAATTCAGTATGACAACTTCTAGAACTGTGAGGAAATAAATTTCTGTTATATAAACCACACAGAGTGTGGTATTTGTTATGGAAGCCCTAGAAAACTAATATACTGTCTCATTTTCTCTCTCTTAGTTCTTCTTCATCATGTTTATTAAGGAAATTTGGATATTGGTGGTTTTTTAACACAAAATGTTATCATTTAACATGTATATCATAGATACCATATAACTTGTTTCTCTGTCCTCCATATTTAAATTAATGGTTTCCTCATGCTTTTCAACATTTACTTCATAAATGATATTAATGTTTTCATGAGGATTCACGTAATACCTACACCATTCATCTTTTCATGATGTTATCAGTCATTTAGGATTATTGTCTTTAGACATTAAATTATTTTAAAAAATGGTGAACCAGGGCACCTGAGTGGCTGAAAGCCTCTGTTTTCAGCTCAGGTCATGCTCTCAGGGTCCTGGGATCGAGGCCCGCATCGGGCTCTCTGGTCAGCAGGGAGCCTGCTTCCTCCTCTCTCTCTACCTGCCTCTCTGCCTCCTTGTGATCTCTCTCTCTCTCTCTCTCTGTCAAATAAATAAATAAAATCTTTTTTTAAAAAAGGGTGAACCAAATTCACACATGCATGAATTGTGGTGAGGGCTCAGTTTGATAAGGCATGTTAAGCCATTTGGCATTTAACCTTTAATATAATCCTTCAAGGTAATTATTGTTAGAATTAACATTTTGTGAAAAAGAAAGCTGAATGTAAGGGAGGTTAAGTTGTTTTTGAAAATATCATAAGTACAATAAGAATTAGAATGAATTTGAACCCATATTCACTTACAGTGTTTATGTTTTTTCCACTCCAATATTGACTTCTTGGAAGTCAGAAAAATATGAACAGTGTGTAAGATGATGACAGCATGTAATTAAATCAAATTATCACTAGTAAAATTATACACTGTTATAAAGTATTGTGTGGAATGAAAATGGGTTGGTTTTATAGTAATTAGTGTGAATATTAAGTAAAATTTCTTTTTGAATTTTTAGTGACATATTATTTAGAATAGCAATAGAAGTGACTTGTTCTTTAAAAATATATTGACGTTCTCATTGTTTCTTATGGCTATATATCCTCTGTATTTATACTGTATATATATATATATATATATATATATATATATATATATACACACCACATCTTTATCCATTCATCTACCCATGAACACTTGGGTTGCTTCCATAGCTTGGCGTTTTTTAAAGATTTCATTTATGTAGTTAAGATTTATTTATTTACTTAAGATTTTGTTTATTTATTTATTTGTTTGTTTGAGAGAGAGTGCGAGGGAAAGCATGAGATGGGGGGAGGGGCAGAGGGAGAAGAAGCAGCAGACTCCCTGCTGAGCAAGGAGCCTAGGTGGGGCTCATGACCTGAGCAGATGGCAAACACTTAACCAACTGAGCCACCCGGGGACCCTTCCATAGTTTGGCTATTGTAAGTAATGCTGAAAAAACATAGGGATCCATATATCTTTTTGAATTTGTGTTTTCATTTTCTTTGAGGAGATACCCAGTGGTGGAATTACTGGATCACATGGTAATTCTATTTTTAAGTTTTTGAGGGACCTCTAGACAGTTTTTCATAGTGGCTGTCCCAATTTACATTCTCACCAATAGTGCAGCAGAGTCCCTTTTTCTCCACATCCTTGCCAATGCTTGTTATTTCTTGTTTTTATGATTCTAGCTGTTCTGACAGGTGTGAGGTGATATCTCATTGTGGTTTTGATATGTATTTCCCTGATGATTAGTGATATTGATTATCTTTTCATGTGTCTGTTGGCCATCTGTATATCCTTCTTGTGACAGCATGGATGGACATAAAGGTATTATGCTAAGTGAAATAAGTCACTTAGAGTAAGAGAAAATACCATATGATTTCACTCATATGTGGAATCTAAGAAACAAACCAAATGAACAAACAAAAAAATACTCTTAAATACAGAGAACAAACTGATGGTTGCAAAAGGGGAAATAGGTGGGGGGTGGGTGAAATAAAAGATTAAGAGGTACAAACTTTCACTTATAAAATATATAAGTCACAGAGATGGAAAGTGTAGCACAGGTAGTATAGTCAACAATATAGTGGCAATGTTGTATGGTGACTGATGGTGACTACACTTACGGTGAGCGTTAAATAATATATAGAATTGTTGAATCAATATGTTATGGATCTGAAAATAATACAACATTGTATGTCATATTTCAATTAAAAAATACATTGAAGTACTTTTGAATGTAGAATGCTATGTAATCTTGGTAAAGTGGACAGATCATTCAGAGATCCAGTAGATCTTTCTGAGCAAAGAGGATGCTGACTGTGACTACATGCTTTTATCATTTGGTTATTTTGTTCATAGTGTAGAGCTGTAGTTTAGCTAATGGGTTTAACCACGTGTAACTGATGATAGTAAAAATACATGAGACCAATTCCTAGTATAAATTATCAGTTACTAGAAAAAAAATTAACTCTATGCTTTAAACACTGTGTACCTACATATACATATACATATACATATACATATACATATATAACTTCATTTAAAGCTCCCAACAACACTGAGATATAAGTACTATTATATTTAGTTTGCACAGAAAGAAAACGAGATTGAGAAATGCTCAAAGTCACTCAACTAGTAAGTGATGGAACCAAGATGGCAGAATGACATAAAAAAATCAGATTTCAGAGCATCTGTACTATACGATATGTATTACAGTTTTCATACTGTTTTAAAAGATTAAATGCAGGCCTTTCACTTGCTTGAAAAAGTGACTTATCCAGTTATTTGGATTATTTTTCCAGTGAAGTTATATGAACAATGCACACACTATATGTTATGTTTTATTTAAAACATTTGGTAAGAAAAAAGCCCTATCACATTTGGAGAGAGGAATTAATTCCATTAAGCATTAGCTTTATAGAGATAATTTCCTTTTTTATACATCAGCCAATAATTATATTTCAGATTGTGATCCATTCATTTTAATCAGCCTAACAAGTTTATACCTTTTGGGAATTTCTCTATGATGGAGTTAACTGTCAGTATGGGATCTATAAAAGCATAATGCAATGTGCCATGAAGATCTTTTGTCCTATAACTGTTTCTTTCTACAAAATCCTTTTAGACTGAATATCATTCACTGGGGAACTGAAAATAGAGAAACAAAGGAAAGATGAGACCTTGCAGACTAGCTGAACCAAATAATCAAAATTGTTCCAACAGAGAGGAAGATCAGCAAAGGACAGAAGAGTTTGTGTACCTTCAAGCCACATATTTAAAGACATTTTGGTATGTTTTAGTAACATATAAACAACATAAAAATAAGGGCAATTTTGAAAAACAAATGACCCACAAGCAGCATCTAAATTCACGTCTTTTCTTTTGTGTATGTATATATAGAGAGATAATATAAATATATACATGTAAATATAAATCTATATTATATAAATATAGATTTAGAAGATTATCTATCTATGAAATAATATCTGTCTGTATTTGGTTAAAAGCAGAACAGGAAGACATTTACCACTTTATCACAGATAGTTGTAGACTTATATAACAGAAGGACGAGGGAAGGAAGTTCAGGAACACAGTAGACTAGAAATGTGAAGTGCAGTGACCTAGGGATTGAGGAAAGCAGGCACCCGTGATCTCAGCTGCCTCTTGGAACCAAAATAAATCATTTTCAGAAGGACACCGAGAGCCCCTGAAAGTACGGTTGCTAAATAAAATACAGTATGCCTAGTTAAACTTGAATTTCAGACATATAACATTTTTATAGGATAACTATGTCCCAAATATTACATAAAATATATCTATGCTAAAAATTATTCCTGGTTTCTCTGAAAGTCAAATTTAATTTAGTGTCCTAAGTTTTATTTGGTAAATCTAGCAGTCTTACCTGGAAAGTACCATAGGTGATCCCAGCTGTCTACAGCCATGCGGTGATAATACACTGACAGACCTCTGAGAGCTGGAGGAAGCCATTACCAATGATCTCAGCTGACTGCCCACAGCCGATAACAGAGAACAATGGCTTCTATTCTTTCTGGGAAAGGAGTTTTAGGTTTCCCTGTAGGCACAGTATGGATGGGGATGATGTAGAGTTGACAACAGTCAACCTGGTACATGAGTCTGCCTAGTGTAAGTATGGTTCAAGCACAAATATTTATTGATATTTTGCTTCCAATATGCATTGATATTTTTAATCTTGCTACTTAAATATTATAATTTCACTAATATGCATATATATGTTATATGTACGTGTGTGTATATATTTTGTGGACCTCCTCACATTATTAGATATTTAGGTTGCCTTAAAAAGTATTTCAAGTAAAACTAATAGAATTAAACATTAATGAATTTGAAGAAAAAATATTACTAGAGATGATTTTCAATGTGAAATAAAATATGAGATAGCCATAGCAAATAGAACAAGAAAAGTGCAAAAAAAAGTGGAGGCATGAAAAAAAAAAACCAAACAAACAATTGGACTCAAAAGTTCTAAAGTAATGATAATGCACATCAAGGACATATGAATGATAAAGTTTTAAAAAGGATGCAGCCATGCTGGGAAAGAATCTTAGAAAAGCTACAGGAATTTGTGGCAAGCACATGTGATGCCTGGACAAAGCCTTCTTAAAAATATTAATTCAAAGAAGTTATAGAATGAACTGGTTCTAGAGTTTTAAATGCCAATAATATTGCAACCCAGTTAATGTTTGAAGACTAGGATTTTATCTTCAGTTTACTCATTCATACTATGACTCTGCCAATCATTTAACTCTATGCTATTATTTCTCTTCTGATTACATGTGCCTATTACAAAGTAGCACTTTCCCATAGAGAATTTCAATGGGTACAACTTTAGAAGTCTTTAAAAACATTTAGTTCGAGGTACTTCTTTTTTTTAAGTTTTTATTTAAATTCCAGTTAGTTAACATAAAACATAAAAACATAAAACATTTTTATATCTTTGTATAGAAAGTTTTACTCCCTGGCATTTGAGTGGGGGCATCATAGCTGTGTTTGAACCAGTCAATGGGGCACATAACATCTCACAAAAACCTGAGTTCTTTTAACAGTTTCTTCACTGTCTGCTTCCTTGTAACTCAAATTGTTGGCTTGTTTCACAATGAAGCTCTCTTTAAAAGTACAATAGCTCTTAGGATATTTAAAAACAGATCAAAACAGAATCTCCTCTTCATTTTGAAATCAGTTTGAAAACTGGCCCACAGGTTTGGATTCCCACCAACGATGTAAGAGGGTTTATTTTATACTTAAACCAGACAACTAAATTTATTTGACATGAAAAGCAATTTTAACTTTTAAAATGTTTTACTTAAATAGTATGGATTTTATTCAACTCTGTGAAGTTTCATAGGCAAGTTTGGGGGCCAGAAACTCAACTTTGTTGTTATATCCTGGTCACTGTGATCAAGTCTCAAATAGCAAATTAATGGATATTCAGAGGTTACTAATCTAATGATTACTTTTATCACAATGTTACTTAAATTTACAAAGGAATGTATACCTTAAATACAAAGATAACTTTAAATTTCTAACATTTACAATTGCAGTGTTAATTAAGTATAGTGGATACTGTTGTTTTGCTGAAATGCAATGTGCATTTGCGGTATGATATTTACTAAACCAACATTGGAAACAATTTAACACAGCAAAAACTATTACATTTCATGGTGCCTCAGTTCTCTCACCAGGATTCTCTGTTATCTTGTAAATTATTTATTTTCTAATCATCCTATCTTTATTATATCTTACCCCTAAAATTTCAATGATTATCTCTCCTTCTGTTTAAATAAGTTGTCTATTGTATATCTTTTTGTATTAAATATTGTGAATATTAATATAATTTTGTATATGGACCTTAATCCTTAATAACCCTTCCTTTGTTTTCCTAAACTTGAGTAGGAAAAAAAAAATTCTTCTCTTTCTTCATCTTGTGCCTTATTTTCTATTTCTATTCATAACCTGGTTTCTATTCCAAAAGTTGACTGACAGTTCATATTTACTGAAATTAGAGTTCTCACTGTCAAAGGAAGTATAAATACATTTTCATATGTCCTAATTTTCATCTAAGGAAACAGATGGATGGGGAGATTGTAGAGTAACTTGCTTTTAACTAACAATCAATGTCATTCACATAAAGCTACGTGTAGAATAAACATTGCACTTCTCATGTGATTTTACTTCTAGTGATGCCTTCATACATACTATCTATCTATGAAGATTGAGTGTGGCCTTTTACAATCACATTTGGAAAATGGGTAGATGAGAAATCAAGCCTCCTCTGTAAAAATAATGTTACAGGACCCATTTGTCAGCCACAATGTATGATACTTTCGTATCAATCTGTCAACATAACTTTCTTAGCAGTCTTGCAACTTCACTCATCTATCTTTATCTGCAGTGAAACTTCATGTTGTATTAGTTCTATACCACAATAAAACAAATGGATACTTTATAACTTCCAATTGAAAATAAATGTTTCATGTGGAACATTTTTCTTTTAACGGAACCAGCTGAAATACAAGCATATGATTACTTTTCTTTGCATTTTCAAATTTTTAAGAGACCAGAAAAACAAAAAATAAAAAAAACCCAAAAAACCAAACTGAGGTCAGTTTGGTTACTATTCAAAACAAACTGCACTACTATGTTAAGACACATTCTTCATAGAGTGGCATGACTATAGCGAACACTGGAATAAGAATTACAATCTGTAGGAAACCTATACAGTTAGCCACGTAGTTGGAGAAGGAGGGTAGCAGTAGGCTCATTATGTAGGACAGGTGCCATGAGACATGCCTGGGAATTGAAGTCAATCTTATACTTTCTCCCAGTTTAAGCTCACTTTTTCTTTCTTTATTCAGGTAACTGCATTAATTAATTTTTATTTTTATTTTTTCAAGTATGTATGTATGTAAGTATTTAATTTTTATTTTTTTCAGTGATCCAAGATTCATTTTTTTATGCACCACACCCAGTGCTCCATGCAATACATGCCTTCCTTAATACCCAACACCAGGCTCACCCCTCCCCCCCTTCCCCTCCATAACCCTCAGTTTGTCTCTCAGAGTCCATAGTCTCTCATGGTTCGTCTCCCCTTCTGATTTACCCCAATTCACTTTTCCTTCCCTTCCTCTATTTTATTCCCCTTCCTCCATTTTATCCCTTATGTTCCACAAGTAAGTGAACCTATATGATAATTGACTTTCTCTGCTTGACTTATTTCACTCAGCATAATCTCCTCCAGACCTACCCATATTGATACAAAAGTTGTGTATTCATCTTTTCTGATGGCTGAGTAATATTCCATTGTATATGTGGACCACATCTTCTTTATGCATTCATCTGTTGAAGGGCATCTTGGCACTTTCCACAGTTTGGCGATTGCTGCTATGAACATTGGGGTACATATGGCCCTTCTTTTCACTACATCTATATCTTTGGGGCAAATACCCAGCAGTGCAATTTCAGGGTAATAGGGTAGCTCTATTTTTTATTTTTTGAGGAATTTCAAGACTGTTTTCCAAAGTGGCTGCACCAACGTACATTGCCACCAACAGTGAAAGAGGGTTTCCCTCTCTCCACATCCTCTCCAAAACTTGTTGTTTCCTGTCTTGTTGATTTTGGCCATTCTAACTGGTAAAAGATGATATCTCATGTGGTTTTGATTTGAGTTTCCCTGATGTCTAGTGATGATGAACATTTTCTCATGGGTCTGTTGGCCATTTGTATGTCTTCTTTGGAGAAGTGTCTGTTCATGTCTTCTGCCCATTTTTTGACATGATTATCTGTTTTTTGGGCATTGAGCTTGAGAAGTTCTTTATAGATCTTGGATATCATCCCTTTGTCTGTAGTGTCATTTGAGAATATCTTCTCCCATTCCATGGGTTGGCTCTTTCTTTTGTTGACTTTTTCCTTTGTTGTGCAGAAGCTTTTTATCTTGATGAAGTCTCAAAAGTTCACTTTTGCTTTTGTTACCTTTACCTTTGGAGACATGTCTTTAAAGAAGTTGCTGTGGCCGATGTCAAAGAGGTTACTGCCTATGTTCTCCTCTAGGATTTTGATAGATTCCTGACTCATGTTGCGGTCTTTCATCCATTTCGAGTTTATCTTTGTGTATGGTGTGAGAGAATGGTCAAGGGAAGAGAGAAGAACCACATGGTTCTCTCAGTTGATGCAGAAAAAACATTAGACAAAATACAGCATCTGTTCCTGATTAAAACTCTTCGAAGTATAGGGATCGAGGGAACAGTCCTCAATTTCACAAAATCTGTCTATGAAAAACTCACAGTGAATATCATTCTCAATGGGGAAAAACTGTCAGCCTTCCCACTGAGATCAGGAACACGACAAGGATGCCCACTCTCACCACTGTTGTTCAGCATAGTACTAGAAGTCCTAGCAACAGCAATCAGACAACAAAAAGAAATAAAAGGTATTCAAATTGGCAAAGAAGAAGTCAAACTCTCTCTATTTTCAGATGACAGGATACTTTATGTGGAAAACCCAAAAGACTCCACCCCCAAACTACTAGAACTCATACAACAATTCAGTAATGTGGAAGGTTACAAAATCAATCCACAGAAATCAGTTGCTTTCTATATGAAAATATAGAAAGGGAAATTAGAGAATCAATTCCATTTACTATAGCACGAAGAACCTTAAGATACCTTGGAATAAATCTAACCAAAGAGGTGAAGGATCTGTACTCAAGGAACTACAGAACACTCATGAAAGAAATTGAAGAAGACATAAAAAGATGAAAAAGCATTCCATGCTTGTGGATTGGAAGAATAAACATTGTTAAAACGTCTATACTGCCCAGAGAAATCTAGACTTTCAATGCCATCCCGATCAAAATTTCACTGGCATTTTTCAAAGTGCTGGAACAAACAATCTTAAAATTTGTATGGAACCAGAAAAGACCCTGAATCACTAAGGAAATGTTGAAAAAGAAAAACAAAGCTGGGGCCATCATGTTACCTGATTTCAAACTTTACTACAAAGCTGTTTTCACTAAGACAGCATGGTACTGGTGCAAAAACAGACACATAGACCAGTGGAACAGAGTGGAGAGTCCAGATATGGACCCTCAACTTCATGGTCAAATAATCTTCAACAAAGCAGGAAAAAATATCCAGTGGAAAAAAGACAATCTCTTCAATAAATGGTGCTGGGAAAATTGGACAGGTATGTATAGAAGAATGAAACTTGACCATTCTCTCACACCATACTCAAGTTTTTATTTAAAATCGAGTAAGCTAACATGCAGTGTAATACTCATTTCAGGTGTAGAATTTAGTGATTCATCACTTACATACAACACCCAATGCTCATCACTACCAGTGCCCTCCTAACCCATCACCCACCTAACCCATCTCCCCACCCACTTCCCCTCTAGTAACCCTCTGTTCTCTATCAGATAACTGCATTTTTAATTGACTGGGATTTTTCAATTTCACTTAGTGTTCAATAAGTCATTTTTGGAAGAACAAATGAAAGGACATATTTTGAGGCAATAAAATACCCATATAAGAGCATTTTCGTTATATTATTTCATATGTATTGTACCACTTGTATATATTTTATTATAATATTTATAAAGAACATACATTTGATTTTACTGCACTTCTTTCTTATGAACAGATGATAATTACACAGATTTAAATATCAGTTCTTTGTCTACTAAGCATTGTTTGGATTTTCCACTTTCTTTACATTACATGATTTACACTTCTGGTAAACTTATATCCTGAATGTTTTGCTCTTTAGTTTAATAAACTGTCCATTCTCCAAAAGAGTAAGTTTTTTGGTTTTGGTGTTTTCTTTATATCTGCAACCTTGTTTATGTAAGAGTCCATAGTCTCCCTGTCTTGTTTACAATGTACACATTCATTATTGTCTCTCAAACCTTAATTATTAAGGCCATGGTTTTGATCATAACACTAAATATTGGGTAGTAGGGATAATATTTTCCAAATATTAATATTATATTTTTGTTCCAATTGTATAGCTTTTCTTAATTCTTATGTTAAGTACCAAGACTCAATAACTCAAAGCGAGTTTTAATTTGTTTTGTTTTCCAGAAAAGGGCATATACTTCAACTGTAATAACTATGCAATCGGGCTACCTTCCCTAGGTAGGAGAATAGGATGTAAATATTGTTCAGGAACAGAGAAAGAAAACCTACTTCTTCATCGTGGAAGAATATGAGAAATAGAAGTAGGAAGAAAGAAGTTTATGGTCCCCATTAGGAATTTTCGTGGAATAAAGTGGTTGAATGAGACTGACCAGCATCACCTAGCATCACCCAGCACTACAAGTAACAAATTCAGGGGACTAAAACTAGCAACTTGGTGTTATAGAAAAAAGAGCCCTACTTAGCACTTTTAATTCGCTCACAGATTCCTTTGTGTCATGGAGGAGATTCAAGAATCTCTTTGAAAATTCAGGAGATAATCAATCAGCTGAGGCTGGTAAATGGGCTAAAAAGGGCCTTCAGAAAAGGGGCAAAATAATGCTATCTGTTAGAGTTGCTGGACTATTTCATAGATCCACAAGGAACACAACATGTAGCATTATCCACAGGACCAGTGTGGGTCAAGGTCAGATCAATCTATCAAGAGAGGTCTTCAAAGCCCTTTCCAAGGGAAGAAAACAGGATCAAATTTACTGGTCAGACATTTTCACACTAGATGACATCAAGACAACTGATGATTAAACCTCAAAGTGATATTGCTTCCCACTGCCTTGAAATAACATTAAAATAAAATTATTCCCAGTGTTTCAAAAATAAGGAGTTGTTTTATCTAAATGTCAGAGAAAACCTTCTTGTCTATATTAGATAAATTTGTGAAGAGAAATGCCTATTGTCAAGATTAATTTAACAGATTGTTACATATTTGTCATTCCATTAGTAAGATTAGTAACTTAAGACATTGACAGCACCTTTTTCCTGAAGTAGCATCTAAAAAACAAAGTAATACAGGATTAGCAAAGCTTGCTTTTTATTGAAATGATTCTTCTATCATTAATATTTAATAAATTAATTAATATGGCTTAGTAATAAAATCAAGAATCATAACAATGAAGCAGTAGAGCATTATATTTTGACTCACAACAATATAATTATTAATAAACATTTATATATGCAATTTAAAAAAGGAAGTAACAGTGCGGTGTTTTAAGCATATCACGAAATAACCCCTGAAGGCAAAACAAAGATTAGAGTTTACATTCAGCAGTAGCAAATTCAACCTAAACACAAATTCTCTTACTGTAAGGGAAAAATGATTTTACTCTGGCTAAAATTATGTCGTGTTAAGACCTGGAAAAGCGAAATTAAAATAGATTATGGTATGTAAAAATAAAAATAAGTTTTGTCTTTTAACTGTTAATGTCAAATTTATATATGGAAATAAATAGATAATCAAGAATTTTAATGTTACTTTTAAAACTTGTTTGTACCTTAGGACACTTTTGCTATAGTGAAACTCTATTCATGATAATACATGCTCTCTATACTGTGATAGTACCTTTCAAGCTATTTTCAATTATATAATAATTTAGATGATTCTCATAGAAGTTGTCTAAAATTTTATTTAGGGCATAGAATTAGGTTGCAGTCAACATAAATACATAATTAGATTCTAATAAAATTCATGCTAGTATTTCATTATATTTTTCAAAGCACTACTAATAAAGATGCACATTTATAATAAGATTTAGTTGTAATGAAAGTTCTTAAATTTTGAGTATTATAATATTGATGTAAAATATATTGAATGAGATAGAACAATATATGAATAGATAGGCTGATATACTGCAATCCCTTATGATATGTGTATGGACACACATTCTCACACACACACACACACACTACTTTTGGGTGAACAGAAGTGAAATGTTGGTGAGACAAATCGGTTATCATAACTGCAAAATAACATAAGCTGAGCAAATCGACACTAAAAATAATGAGATCTTATTTCTTTATATTCTTTATTAGAGATATTCTAATTTCCAAGTAACATAATATCCAACTAAATGTGTCTCAACAACCAAAATAGAGCACTTTATATGTACATGAAGAGATTTTCAGGAACAATAGTCGAGAATTGGTATATAGCAGCTCAAAAATATTGTCAAGACTTGAGTCTTTGATTCTCCTACTTAGCCATTTCTGCTGTCTTTGTTGTAATCATCAGGCTTGTATCCTCATCATCACAAGAAGGCTGCAGATGCTTGAGGCATCATGTGTTCTTAGAAATTCATTGAAAGACATGAAGACAGACAGGATCTATCTACTCTGTCTTTCTGTTTGTATTATGGAAAATTATATTTCTTGTAACCTCTCAAAAAACTTCTCCCTACATACCTGATCAATGAGAATTTAGTCATATGTCCACACTTACTCCAAGTAATGTCAAAGAAGGGTGGTATATTTATACCTGGTTAATATTTGGTTAAGGTAGCATAAAGTGACCTTATATTGCAGCCTGATGTCTGAGGAAATTCAGCAGGAAGATAGATGGTGGATGTTGTGTAAAGTACCAGTTAGTGTATGAGCTAGCAAGCGAATGTCTACATTCCCTCTGAAATAAAAGATTTATTATAAATATTTTACATTACATAATTATATGAGAAGCTAGGGAAGAAATTTTAGAAGAGCATAGTGGCAAATAAACCAATTTCTGACTCCAGGAATGGCGTATTTGGCCAAAGTACTGTAGACATAAAAGGCAAATTTGAACTGAGAGTGCTTATTTCAATGGGAACAAAACATTTTTCTTCAATAATATAAGTAATTCTATGTATTAAGAACTGTGAGCCATCTGAAATTTCAATGGAGGTAAAGACTGATGACATAGTCTAGTATGCTTTCATGGGTGTTAGTTAAAGATATGAGACTCATGGGTCAAAGATGGGGGGTGTATTAATATTCACAGCAATAATAATAACCAATCAATTTTGTGCTGGTTTCCTGAACTTCAGTTCTCCCTCGGGGACTCAAAAGGGTCAGATGGCACTAATACACACATTGGATTGTGTTGAAGTAGAAGAAACTTGGTCTTAAGAAAACAAATATTTTATAATGGACAAAAGCAAGCCTGCTTTTTGCTCTAATACCTAACTTCCATGGTTACAAGCAAGCCTGCTCTTTGCTCTATTAGGATACAGTATCTCTAATTTCCAACATTGTTGACTATAAAATCATTCATGGAAAGGTGATCCTGGCAAAGCCCTGTTACTTCCTTATTCACCTGACAGAAATGTGAAGAACCTATCTAGAGTCATTTCCCAATAATATTCAACCACTGATTTCTAGAGCATCTTGATTCCTGGTGAATTTTATATAAATATGCCAATATACCATCATTCCTAAGCTACCTCAGAAATCCAGATGGTTCTCTCCTTAAGTTTCTGTATGGACCTTTCTACTTGTCCCAAGGAAATAGTCCAGTTAAAGCAGGAATTATTAGTAATTGTATGGGATTTATGAGATGAGCTATTTTTAAATTGATCCAAGTTTTTTCTTAATTATCTTTCTTTGTGTGTGTGTATACATATGTTATATATTCCAATATGTATTGTGTATATAAATATATAGGTATATATAATTGTGTACGTGTAAATATATATATATATATTTTTTCTAACGATGAAACTAGAAAGAGAAAAAGGCATGTCCAAATGACAGAGATTTGTGGATGTAGATTCTTTTCTCAGAGGAAAAATAATTAACTAAAATACTGCCTTTTAAAGCAGTATAAGAAAAAAAAAAGGAAAGCAGCATAAGCAATCATATAAGAGAAGCTTGGTTAGAAGTTAAATTCAAATTAAATAGATATTCTTAACTTTATTGAGCAATTATGTACTTGCCTCACAATATTTCAATGGTCAAGAGTACAAATATTTAATTTTACTAAATGTAACCATGTTATGTCACATATTCAGTGATTCTATTAAAAAATATTTTACAGCCAGTACTGCAAGACAGAAACCATTAAAAATGGACATAGTGATCCATCAGAATGGACATCAGCCATGAAAAACAAACTAGCTGTACCCATGAGTACTGGCTCATATGTATTCAGTATGGCCAGAAAATCCTCATTTATGTAGACACAGTCTTGTAGTAATTTGGAGTGATGATTTGCTTCACTGATGAATCTTAAAAATCAATCAGAAGGAAATTATTTTTAGCATCCCACAAATATTCATGGTAAAATATCATTGAGACGATGTACTTGACGGCTCTGAAATTTAGAAGCTTGATAAAACAGGAAAATAGCACTTCAAGTGATATTTTAATTTTTACTAATGATCTGATATAACCAGAGCATGATACCTTTTTAGATTCATTTCATTATCTCTTAGATTCTTGCTTACTTCAACACTTGTCTCATTGGAAATTGTGTGCTTGTGAATTTACAGCAAAAACTTGGATGCATTCTAATCACGGCTTTCACAGTGCTATAATATCTGCATAATGAAAAACTCATTTAGGCAGCAAAATACCAAAAAGTAAAATTGTAAGTATTTTCAATTTAGACCTAAAGACAAATGGCCATGAAACTAATTCACAGTATGTAGAGATGGAAAGGTTTACTTACAGACTTTTACAAAGCCTTAAAATCTTTTGAAAATTTATATCCAAATGATAATATGTGTGGTAGTTTGCACACAACAGATTTTTACTCACATGCTTTGAAAAACTGCATTTTAATAAATAGCACAATACTAAATTAGAATCTTATATAAAGTCAATCATATATTAAAATATTTCTAATCAGGCCCAGAATAAGAGAAGTTAGTTTCTGCTACTCTGGAAGTCCCTTAAGCAGCAAGTCACATGAAAATGTGTAAATTATCTACCAAGCTCTTATCCAGAAACAGTGAGGACAAATTCAGATGACCGTCAAAAGGATCCAGGGAATATGTGTATGAAAATGCAAAATGTACTTTGAATATTTTAACATAAATAATGTGGGTTTTTCCATTGTGAAATGGGCAGATTTAATAATAGAGAAAAAATATAATCTTTCTATTCTATAGATATGCATCTATGAATACCCTAAAATCAGAAATATTTGCTTAGATGTTTGATTATAGGTATTTCGCTAGATAAAATGGTGTTGACACCATTGTTATGTTAAATGTAATTTCACTATTAAGTTTAGGATTTTAGGAAATTCCTCTTAATTATTTTACTTCATCTGTTACAATTTTTGTTCATACACAAATTAAAGTTTTTCAATAACTCTATAATTTTTGCTAAATATCCTTTGTTTGAAGGTAATTTTCCGCAAATGCTTTGTAAGTGAATTTCCTGAAATTAATCTTGAGAAGCAGGTCCTAGGAAAGCTGTTAATAAGATTTAGTGCCATGAAATAATAGCCCTGAATTGGGTTCAAATGTCTGTCCTAGACCAATGAAGTAGCTCTGTGACCTTGGGCAAAAATCACTTAATTGGTGTTTTTCTAAAATTGTCACTTTTTATATAAGGGAATGTATCATAATATATCCAAACTTCTATCATTTTTAGCACTAAATCATGAATAGGTGTCAAATGCTTAACATCTTTGGAGTTGTAGTTTAAATATATCACTGTTTCGGCAACAGCTCAATTCCCTGTCCTGAACTAAAATACATTTGCATTATGTAAAAGTAGTAAGTCAATAAGAAAGGAGGTAATTCCACCTTCCATACACCAGACAAATGTGTTTTCTCCCCTGAGGATGGAGAAATCATCAATGGAGCTCTGTGTTGGGGAGATCAGATACGATTTTTCCATCCAGTTGAGGCCTCCCAGCCCTTAGAATAGTTATAAGCAGGATCTCCTTGTTCCTTAGGAATGTATGTATTATACTTGTTAATCACAATTGAATTCCACCAAGCAGATATGCCTAAAATATTTTAGACCAACTGGTCTTCTGAAGTTCTACTAAAATATTTCTGCCTTGAGGCCTCTCTGTATATATGGAACAAATTCCCAAGAATCTGTCCTGCAATCACTCCTTTTTAGTCATTCTGACTTTTGTTGTCCATGAAAATAGTCACCTATCCTGATCTGTGTGTTTCCTATTCACAACTAATCTCTCAGTCAACTAATATTCTTGACTTTTCCAGTCCTATGTTGACTGCCAATCCTCAAACACAACTTCCTTTCCTAGGGTTCTAAAATTAGCCAGCAGGGGAGGCTGAGAACCTTCAGGTTGTAATTATTTAGTCAGTGTCAGTCTTCTTAATTGGCTTGTTAACCGAATGAAGTGGATTTCTGTCTTGTTCATACTTTTACACCTGAAGGTATAGTAATGCAGGTTTTCCATAAACATTTGTTGAATGAATGAACCAGCAGGAATGGAGAAGTTCCAATGATAGCCCCTCAGATACGTTCCCTTGAGTGATTCATATACATAATATTTTGTTGTTGCTGCTGCTGCTGTTTTTCTGTGTTTCATTACGGATGTCATAAAATAGACACTAGAAAAGACTCAAGGTTTTGGATAACCCTTTATTTTATAGATGCCACTAGATGTGAATACTGAGTTGATAAGCTAATTCAGTAAGAAGTGATCATCAGATTATTAAATTGTGATTTAAATTGGTATAACATGGATTACATACATTAGCTCATTTCAGTCATTATCCCCTTTGATTTACTAAAGAATTACTAAGGGGTGCCTGGGTGACTCTGTTGAGCATCCAACTTTTGGTTTTGTCATGATATCAGGGTTATGAGATGGAGTCCTACATCAGGCCCTGTGCTCAGTGGGGAGTCTACTTGAGATTTTCTCTCTCTTCTCCCTCCCCCTTTCTCTCTGTCCCTACCCCCTACTGTGTTCGCTCTCTCTCTCTTTCTCAAAATAAATAACTAGTGAATCATCGAACACTATATCAAAAACTAATTATGTACTACAGTGGCTAAGTGAACATAAAAAAAACAAAAGCAAAAATATGTTTTCAAGAGTTAAAAAAATAGAAGTTCTGATATTGGCAAAAATGTGCATTTTTCAATTTAATATTTAAGATATTAAAAATATTAAAAAAGTAATTACTCAAATCTGTGAATATTTAGTCATGATTACCAACAATCTATGAAAGTGTTAATATATTTATGTTTTCCCACATTAACATTTTATATTTATAGTGAATATCCACAAATATATTTATATTTGATGATTGCTTGCATAGAGCAATTATTTTTCTATAGTTGAAGTTGATAAGAAATTAATGCATAATTTGGATGAGGGTAAGGTATGGGAAATTATGGAAAAATATGAATGATTATATAAATCAACACTGCTATTTTAGGAAGCAATAAAGACCTACCAATTATATAGCCAGATGGTCGTGGAATTGGGAATAAGACACAGATACCAAACAATGTATTCTTTCCAGTATTCCACAATCACAGTCTTTTCTGACATGTCCTGTATTGCAAGTTTCTATGTTCATCTATGGCAACAGTGTGATGTCACTTCCTGTTTTTAGTGGGTTAATCATAAAAATTCTGAATCTATAACACATGCCAGTATTTTCTGCTGAATGTGTAGAAGAAACAGGTTGGTGCTGCCTTAGTAGGGAAGGCAGTACATAGGGCTCACCACCGGCATGCCCTGAGTTCAAGCATCTGAGGGAATCTTTATTCTCTGTCTGTGTGCTACTGTGGCCAACATCAGAAGCTTGATCCTCATGGGGCCCAATTAACTGTACATTGTTTTATAGCTGCTGGTGGTGCAGTTCATTTAATTCCTTTTAAGGTAATATCTTTATATAGACATTAAAAAAAAGATTTCTCTTATGGTAAGCTTTTAGTTTCAGAAGCACATTGTATTTAAAATGAATTGCTTTTATTTTAAAGGAATACTATGGAGATGTTATATTGCAGTGACTGAAGAATTGGAGGATTTTGGATGTTGAACTATTCTAATCTGTGAAGTTAGACATGTATATTTGAGAGGCTTTCTCTCATCTTTTACTTTGGTGTCATCACATCTCTGGAACACTTGCTGGCCAATACATCATGAATAAAGAAATTAAAATGGTCACTTTCAACTGTGAACTTCAAATGAGAATTTTTTATTTATGGAGACAGAAAATTTTATTCATCAGGAGCAACATATTTTGTGTTTCTGTAGAATAAAATCACCATCTATAATAGGGTTTTATATGTGCATTGGCTTGAAAACTTCACAGAAAAAAAGAGCTAAAACTGTAAATTTGTTATTTAAGAGAAAAACTTTGGGGAAAAATAGAAAGCATATAAAAAACGTTCTTTCAAAAATGTTGTGTAGGAGAGAATGACCATCAGTTCCATCATAATGGACAAATGCTGAACAAATTATAGACATTATCTTAGAATTCTTTAAAGTACTTTTAAAAACCTTACATATTTGATTTTTTTAAATTAGCATCAAGCTAGTAGGTACGTGAGTATTATGGTGGCAGTGTGAGGATCTTATACAATATATTTTGGGTTAAAAAATGGAATGTCTTTGAATTGGGAGAATGTATAATATATATAATGTTCACATTATGAAGCAGCCAGAGTAAAGCATTAAGGAGAATGACATACATGTGATTTATAGAGGCACAAAAATCACATCTTATTAAAAGGCTATTAATGTCAACCTTCATTAATACAGATATTATATTAAAAAGTGAAAATATTAGTAATCCTCTAAGTAGATCTGTGGAAAATATTTCTTGATTTTATACCTTTAAATTTTGCAGTTCAATCATGTTGATTTCTTTTTCATAGAATAAGAGAGGATCATAAAAATTAATAGCAATGTTAAACTATCTGTTCTATAATTCTCAAAATAACAAACACGATATATTTTAAATGTAGTGAAAATACACATTTAAATTCAGACAGCTTTTCTGCACTTCTATTAGATAATATATCATGTAATGAAGTAAAAGTATCTAATTGCCATATTCTCTTATAAAGTTAAAAGAGGTCTGCTCTAGAAATTACATGTAATCAATATGAATGCAACTATAAAAGTTACTACATATGGCACCCTGCAATTTAATTCTTTCTTTGTAATTATTGCTGGTGCTGGTTTTATATTTAGAGTGTACATAAGGAATGAATGCTTTGATCAAACAAAAAAATATATTTTCTTATAATGTTAACCAATAGATAGTTTCTCTAATCAACATGTTTCAGTAAGTAAGTTTCTTTTGAAGAAAGAATATATTAGAACTTAATTTTAATGTAGGGTTTGACTTTAAAAAACAGACATTTCTTCTTTTACAAAGAGAAACTATCAATTTTGCCAGGAGAAACACCATGGCAGTCAACCAAAAACATTTAAAAATTCAAATTAATGATGTGTGCGATATAAAAAATATTTTTGGGAAAACATTTGATCCTCATGAAAGGTGACCAGAACATGCAAACATCATTCATTTATACAGTGGGACTAACACGAGTTTGAGAATGGTTAATTCCATTTCGTATCAGTTACTTCACCTGAAGTGACAGGTTGCTTTTTGAATGAATTTGTGGTAATTCATTTACCACAGTGATATACCTGGTTTCACATATCGTCTAAAGACCAGTGAGCTGAGGGAAGGAAATTGTGGGGAATTGTACAAGATACGTCTTTATGTTGTTTCTCTTCTGGATCATGCTAAAACAATAAGTCATCAACTCTAGGTGGCAAAAAAAAAATATTTACTACTTGTTTTCTAAACATTGGTTTCATAAATTAGTACTGTGGCAAATATTTCTGTGAGAAAGTAATAATAAAATATACAACAACCATCTTATGCCAGATACTGTTGTATTTATGTTGCATATAATATGTTCTTAAAAATGTTTTGAGCTCATATCCACCTTAAATAAATTCAGTTATATTTTGTTCACAGTAGCAAAGTGCAATGCTTTCATAAAGGATAAAAGTATTTAAAGGTCAAGCAGTATTTATTGTGCTCCTATTGTGTGCTTAGAAGGAACAATATTTTCTAGGTTTCAATTTAAACATCTCAGTTACAATTGGAGCTTTAAAAGGAGTAGTTATATAATTATCAATATGATGATTGATCATTGCTATTTCATAAAATAAATAGCAACATATCAGCATTTTCTTATCATTAAAAAGTTAAGTCTATCTTTAAGACATAAGCAGTTCTTAGGTTTATTTTTATTTGTTCTTATATTTTATTTCTCTTTGGGGAGGGTCTCTCCTTCTTTAGAACTTTTCTTTCTTTAGTCTTATGCCTGCATTCTGGTCATTATTTCAGGATGTCTACTCTACCTTTAAATATCTTCTTTAAAAAATTATATGACCTAGTGGAGCTAATACTGTCATTATTTCCTGACCAAGTACTCTTAAAGTCTTTGACTTTTGTGTGATAGATGCATCATCTATAATCTTTTAAAATGTGTAATTCCTTCAAAAGTTATTTTTTTCCTATGAAAGGCCACTTTATTAAAATAGTAGAATTTTATAAATTGAGTAAAATTATCTCAAAAGGTTTTATGCAATATAAGGAAAAGGGGAAACACAAGTATTAAACTAAATTTTTACTTTATAATCAAGCTTTCTATTCCACCATTGATCTTTTAACCAATCTTACACAAAAATACCATACTTTTTTTTTAAAGATTTATTTATTTATTTATTTATTTGAGAGAGAGAGAGAGCATGAGCAGGGAGAGGGGCAGAGACGGAAGCAGGCTCCCTGCTGAGCCAGGAGCCCTAAAGCTGGGCTCCTGGGATCACAACTTGAGCCAAGGCAGAGGCTTAACTGGCTGAGCCACCCAGGTGCCCCAGTACTATACTTTATTAATTATTATAGATTTATAAGGTTTATAACTCTAATAATCTGATAAGATCTTTCTCCTTTCTAAATACAAAATTGTCTTGGCTATTTTTGACTCTGGCTTTGAGTATCAAGTTGTAGGGTTTTTGTTAGAAATTCATTAAATCTGGGCGCCTGGGTGGCTCAGTGGGTTAAAGCCTCTGCTTTCAGCTCAGGTCATGATCTCAGGGTCCTGGGATCGAGGCCCGCATTGGGCTCTTTGCTCAGCCAGGAGCCTGCTTCCCCCTCTCTCTCTGCCTGCCTCTCTGCCTCCTTGTGATCTCTCTCCCTCTGTGAAATAAATTAAAAAATCTTTAAAAAAAAAAAAGAAATTCATTAAATCTGTAGATTAACTTTTGGGAGAATGGTTTCTATAAAATATTAAATAGTATACCCATTTCCAGTTCTGCATTTATTTAAATAATACTTTTGATTTACAAAAAATAAATATATATTTCTAATTGTCTCCCACCAAAATGTTCTGCAGCCACCATTTTCCAGTGTAGGCTTCTGGGAATGTGGTCACCAGATTGAACATAACCTTGGAGTTCTTTTGAATCTTGTTCCAGCATCCTTTCCTCATTAAATTTTGCCCCCGTTGATCTTCATGTTAAACCCCATCTACCGGTTGCTCTTTATGTTTCATTGTTATTGCTTGGAAAGGAATAATAAAAGTGGGCTTACTGTGGAATTCCTTTCTGACCTTTTCACTGAGGGAGATATAAACAGAGGTCAAAGAAAGCAGTTATGACAACAGAAGCAGCACAAAATAGGGGAACTCCTTTATTCCCTTCCAAGTCTTAAAAATAGAGAACAAGAGTTCTAACTCTAGAAATGAATTTCTCACTGGAAAGTTATCATGGACAGCAAATTAAAAACCCAACCTGTGAAAAAATTCTATTTTTTTAAGTCTACCATGACACAAACAAAATATTCAGACATAAGATGCATTCTAAGATTGACTCCAATTCTTCTCTGACTTATCTGTAATTCACTTACATAAGCATGATAATAATGGTATTTGTGAATTCATTTCACAGTTTTAATTACATTCTCATTTATTATCTGATTTGAATCATACATTATTATCATATAAAAATTACAGAATATGAGGTTAAGTGACTTGTTTGATTGGTTAATGACTAAATAATTGAGCATATCTAACTTTAGGTTATGAAATTTGCATGTGATTGAGCCATATTATATTGGTTTTACAAAGTCTTTTGGTAATAAGTAATTTTGGACACAACCCACTTGCATTTTTCAATTTTACCTGATATAATTAATACCATGACAGGTTATTGATTATTCTCAACAGGAAGTGTAACAATCTAATGTGCAAAGAATTCAAATGACTTATATTGATATTTGTTTTACATTTCCACAGAAGTTAACATAACACTTAAAGATTTCATTTTAAGAAAGACAATGATTCAGAAACACAGGGAAAATATGTCCATTCTTGCATCTACACATCCTTCACATCCTCACATCCCACATTATGTTGGAAATAAATAAGTCTGTCTTAAAGCATGCATGGACCTCTCTCTAGCTGTTCCCATGGTGTCGGCTTTAAATAACATGTAATTATGCAGAGTTTAGAAGTTTCTTTAAAATTATATGATTTTCATCATATAAGAAAGTTGAATCTGCCAATAACAAAACCTAATAATGCAATGCTCCGTGATGTAAAAGAATCATATGTGATGATCTATATGAAAAATTTGTTAATTCTCATGATTGTTGGTTTAAGAAACCTGTGTCATTAATATTGGTATGATTGCTTTATTACATTTCCTTTGGGTATGCTTTGGGAAAACTGTTTCCTTCCTCCCTCCCTCCTTCCCTCCCTTCTTTCCTTCCTTCCTTCCTTCCTTCCCTCCTTCCTTCTTAATGTGGTGAAAAAACACATAGCATGAAAACTATCATCTTAAATATTTTTAAGTTTTCAGTTAATATTCAATAACTATAAGTGCAGTGTTGTACAGCAGTTCTCTAGAACTTTTTATCCTTCATAACTAAAACTTTATGCCCATTGGTCAGCAATTCTCCATTTCTCCTTCCCTCCTGCCCCTTGCAACTACCATTCTACTCTCTGTTTCTATCAGTTAACAACTTTAGACACCTCATATACATGGCATCATGCAGTATTTGTCCTCTGACTGGCTTAGTGTGTTAATGTTTTCTTCTCTTGGCCCAGTGGTCTGGGAGTGGAAAGAAAAGATTTAAAAGACTCCTAAATACTTAAATGCTCAATTGAAAATATTGGTCAATACAAAAATTCATTGCAACATAGATTTAGTGATATGGCTTAAACATTATGGAAATTCTTAAAGCAGCCTTCTTTATTTTTATGTTGTATTTATGTTGAAAATTTTACCAATAGTAGAATGGCCCCAAAACCCAAAAGAGGCTTTGAAAATTGCATTGGCGAAGGATATTTACATTATACTTCTTTTTTGTTATTTTATTTTATTTATTTTTATTTTATTTTAATTCCAATGTAGTTAACATACAGTGCTATATTAGTTTCAGGCATATAATATTGTGATTCAACAATTCTGTATATTGTTCAGTGCTGATCAAAATAGGTGAAGGTGACTAAAAGTAGTACACTTTTCTTGATGTGCTGTATTCTTCTTAACAGTACATTTTCTTTTTTCAGACAGTGATAAATAAATGGATCTAAGTTCAGTTACTTTATCGCTTTGTAAAAACCGAACCTTTTCACTTTCATTTGCATTTTGGATTTTTATGATGATTTTAACTTTGGATTTTAAGACACTAATTGGTATATGTTCTGCACATGGGTTATTTAGATTATTGTAAAGTATAGGCTCATAAAAAGACTCTGTTAAATGTGTGACACCATTTCAATGTGGACTTTACTATTAGACATGGAGCTGATTGATAAATAATAATACAGGGGTGATTCTTTACAAATCTTGAGTATTCTTTATGTGAAATAAATTTGGCGAAGACAATGTGCAGTTGAAGTTACATTTCTCAGACCTCATTATATAATCAGTGAAAATGCTTAAATTTGAATACTTATTGTTAAACTGTCTAATAATACCATGATAAATCTACTTTTATAGACATTTTCTGAAAACATAGAAGTTTTGTGCAAAAAGCCCCCACACTACTTACTCTCCTTATTTTTTCAGAGAAAACTTTTCCACTTCAAATAGAACAAAGCAAGAAACTATAAACTTTAAATTTTATCTTACCAAATAAATTGGTAACAGAAATTTAACTGCTGAGGTGTTTGAAAGCCCTTTTGAAGAAACAACTTTTTACTGATAAATTAATTCAGTCATTTTATTAATGGACCATTTGTTACATAGCTTATCCATAAAGGGATCACAGAATAACAGATAATAAAGTAAATGGTTTTATTATGTTGTTTATTTAAATGGTAAAATTAATCTAATTATTGTAATCAGCTTCATTAAAACTATTCACTGGATATCATTTATCTTCATTGTGTATTTTAGCATGTTGTTCACTATTATGAAATAAATATGAAGTAGTCCCCCCTTAACCACAGTTTCATTTCCCAAGGTTCAGTTACCACAGTCAGGTGATCAAAATGCAGATGATCTTCCTGCTGACATATTGTCAGAAGGTCAGTAGTAGCCCAACAATACATCAAAATGTCTACATCCTTCACCTAATTTCATCTCTCTTGTAAGTATTTTATCCTCCCACATCATCACAAGAAGGGTGGGTGAAAAATAAGATATTTAGACAGAGAGAGATCACAAGTCACACAACTCTTCTTATATTGTGTTGTGATAATTTTATTATAATATAGTTGTTGCTAATCTCTTTCAAATGCTGTTATTCATGAGTTTATATGGGATGATTTGCACACTTGAATGAAACTGATATTTCATTTCATTTCATTCATGCATGAAGTGCATACAGATAAACTTTTTACCTTGGATAATTTCTCATTGGGAGACCACAGAACTTTAGAAATCCTGCTAGTGAAGTGTATTGTTTAATAAAAAAAAATTAAGCTACTATAGGATCATGAATATCTATTGAAATATTTTTACAATGCTGAGGTATTAAGTAGTTAAATAAGGTAACCACTACTTAAAATAGTATCTGACTAGCAAACTATACTCCAAACATATTTGGCATATAAAAAATTGTACCGTAAAATTGCTACCCATGAAATCATGCAATTAATGAAATTCTAGGGACCAAAAAAAAAAATCTGGTTAGAGCTTATGAATTTACATGGTAGATTTCATATTGATATCACATAACTTATGATGGTAGAATGACGTTCTAATTTGTATTTATAGATTTCATTCAGAAACTGAAGATACAATCTAGAATTATGTGTACCAGTTTCACTCATAAAGGAAAGCATTTTCATCAAGTTTCTTTTTGTTTCCAACAAATAGAAAACATTTTTTAAAAATCCATGAATGCATATTTCCTGTACCATCAGTATCTCTCTTTTTTTTTAATTTATTTATTTGACAGAGAGAGCGATCACAAGTAGGCTGAGAGGCAGGCAGAGAGAGAGGAGGAAGCAGGCTCCCTACTGAGCAGAGAGCCCGATGCGGGCCTTGATCCTAGGACCCTGAGATCATGACCTGAGCTGAAGGCAGAGGCTTTAACCCACTGAGCCACCCAGGCACCCAGTATCTCTTGTTATTATTCAAAGTTAGGCACCTTATTTTGCATTTCCTGACACAATCAAAATTTGGTTTTATTTTCCTTATTTCAGCTTCTTGAAACAAAGAAGTGAAATATTATTTTAAAAATCTCATCTATTTTTATGTCAACTGAAATAATTTTTGGATATGAAGTGTGAGGAAATTCATCAAACGATGCCACTTAGTAATTTTTTTATAATTATAAGTAACTTCCAGATAAGTGAACTTAGTGAATTTGAAGTAGACTCATTTTTAAATAAGCATGGAAGTATACTTTGATCTTTACTTCATAAATAATCTTCTTTCCCTCAAAAGTTTCTGTAGACTTTCAATTTCATGATCACAAACAGATCCACATACACACCTTATTAATTTATCAGTATACATTTCCCCCAATCAGATTGTAAGAGACAAATGAGAAAAGGTTTTATATTCTGGTTAAAAACAATAATTTTGCTTTAACACTTAAATTTATATGAATGCTCTGCAGATTTCTACTGGAGCTACCATAATATAATTGAAGGTGTGCTTGATGGATTATGTATAACCAACCAATATTTACTATCTATGTCCACAAGGTGGAACTGAAAGGTGACCACATCCAACCCTGAAAAATCTCTTTTTTTGTAGTCTATTTGATCAATATATTCTTTATTTTTCCCAGAGTGGAACTTTTTATATATTCATACATTTCTCCTATTCCTGCACTCTTGATCTTCAGTACCCATCTGTGGTGAATATCTATTTCATTTTTGGTTGTTACGGTGAAGGTCTATGAAGCCACCAAATCTAATCTTGCATTCTGCTCAAGGAATAGGCAATCCAAGCGCTAGTTATTTTATTAAAGGTAGAAATTCTGGGACCATTGTAATATCCAGTATTTAATTGAAGAAATTACACTTTTTAGGCTTTATCAATATTATGTACTCTAGCTTTTTTTTCTCAATGTGTCACCAAGCTACTATACACATTTTGCTTCTAAGTGATATGCAAGTTACGTTTTGAGATAAATCATATATGACTATCTCTGAGTTGTTAATGCAGTTATACACTTTAAGATAAGTGTACAACTCAAGTAGTATTTATTAATCATATATCAATAAAGCTTTTGAAGTTATTCCTAAATTTTTCTTTCTATAAATCCTTACATTTTATAATTTTAAAAACTTGCTAGGAATTAAAATTAATATCATTCAGATTATCATACTTGTTTATAGTTTATTATAAGATGCAATAAAATAAAACATTTAATACTGATGGACATTGGATCAATGTCCAACAGTCAGGTAATTCTTTTCTTAGGAGAAGCATTAACCATTCATGACATCAGAATATCTTGCAATTATCTCTGGAAGGACTCACTTCCCATTTTATCTATGGTTGTAATATTCCGGCCTCAAACCATCTGATACAGTTTAACTATAACCACTAGACTATAAAATTATCATAAATCATGGGGTATATATAAAACTTCAAGGATATGGTTATTCACATGGAAAATAACAATCTTTGTGTTTAAAAGCTATTTTGATAAGTCATAGTTGTTTTATGTTTATATTTGTTGAGTAAAGATACATATCAAAGGCATCATTGTAACATAGAAAATAACCTTGCGTATGACTATTAACTATTTTACAAGATAGAAACTGTTTCCTGTTTATAAGGATACTTGCATCCCATGTGTATCTCCTATCTCATCCAATCCAGTCCAATCCAATCCAGTCCAATCTAAGGAAACTATGCAATGCATCCACCAACTGTGCAGTACATTTCTTGTTGCCTTGTTTTAGATTTTGATTGTTTTGCTGGAGTAGTAGATAAACTGAAGCTATCTTTGAAATTAGAGCCTGACTCTTCTCTGCAGGTATATACCTTTGTTCCAAAATGCAAAGGTCTGGAAATACTGAATGGAGTAAATACCTACAACTCTGCTTCTCAGAAAGTTTGCACGTAAGAATGAACTCAGTGTGGGCGCCTGGGTGGCTCAGTGGGTTAATGCCTCTGCTTTCGGCTCAGGTCATGATCTCAGGGTCCTGGGATCGAGGCCCGCATCGGGCTCCTTGCTCAGTGGGGAGCCTGCTTCCCCCTCTCTCTCTCTGCCTGCCTCTCTGCCTCCTTGTGATCTCTCTCCCTCTGTGAAATAAATAAATAAAATCTTNTGAACTCAGTGTTGGAGAACTGTTGCCGTCCACACTCACTGTGTCTTCAAGGTTCTTCCTTTTCCTCTATTCTCCACTGCCATTAGTGAAATGAGTAATGATGACTGTGTTCTTGGTGATTGCTTTATTTTCTTAGACCATTTTCCAGCGGTGTAGTTTTAAGGACACAGAATTTCTTTAAGGGTTTAACTGCCATAGGCTGTTTTTGCAGGACAGGTATGGACAGGTAATAAATTTCTCCCAATACTTAGTAGACTTCTGATTTATTTGCTTCCAGTCCTAAATGCAAGTAACCGTAGCCAAAAAAATTATATAGACAAATGTTTGAGATTAAAGATTTTTAACCTTCCTAATCTCTGTTTATTTCCCATCTGCACTTCTTTGAAAATTGAGGCCATCTGAAATAATGAGCTTGGATGGAAAAGCAAAACCCTTAATACCATCTTTGCCAGCAGAGTCCTCTTTCAACACTCTGGTACTGCTAAAGCCACAGCATTGCTGTCTGTCTGTGTATCTGTCTGTCTGTTCTATACTGGGACAAACAGTGCCCACAAAAATTCATGTCCATGTGGAAACACAGAATGTAAGCTTATTTGGAAGTAGAGATTTTGCTGATACAAAGAGTTGAGATCATATTAGATTAGGGCAGGCTCTAAATGTAATGAGTGGCATTCTTACAGCAAGGACTTGTGAAGACACAGAAAGGGAAGAAAGGTGAAAATGGAGGCAGAGAGAAGATTGATACAACTACAAGAGTTGTAGGAATGTCACAAATTGCCAGCAATACCTGAAGCTAGCAGAGAGATTATGGGAACCTCCCCCTAGAGCCTCCAGGAAGAATTAACCTTGTTGACACCTTGAATTCAGACTTCTAGCCTCCCTAACCATGAGAGATAAATTTCTGTTGCTTTAAGTCACCAAGCCTGTAGTAATTTTTTATAGCAGCCTTAGGAAATGTATTCTCTCTTTCTCTAAATCTATCTACACACACACAAACACATTGCATCTTCTAGCACAGAGATGTTACCTTTTTAAACTGCAGCTCTACAAAATAAGGGCTGCCCATCTCCGCTTGTAGTTGTGCTTCCCTTTGCTTGAGTCCATAACCCTGTTGTAGGACTCTACTGAAAGCAGTAAATAGGCATCAATGGTAATCCTATACAGCTCTCTGCAGTTCCACTTAATGCTACTACCTTGGTCGGTAGGTATCTCCTTCCATAGCACAGTACATAACAATTAACCAAAAATCCTTTGCAAATGTAAAATCAAGGTCCAGACAGATCGTTTGGGGGCTATTTTTCAACATTTGGGTCTTTGCATTACATCTGTACATTAACAATGGTTCAGCTTCCTCCATCTTGTCACTTTTCCATGTGATTACATACAGAGTATATCCGGCAAGCAGTAGATGGAGGGAAGGTAGAAGAAACACTCTTGCCCCTAAAATAGATTCTTGAAAGTACTATAAAACTGACATATCTCATTCTGTAGATTTTAGTCACATGGTCCAACCTAGCTACAAAGAAGACTGTGCAATTTTGCCTTTCAGCTCAGTCCGTTGCTGACCTGAAAAAATAAATGAGCTTCTGTTGCTAAGGAGCACAAAAAGCACAGATACTGCATTAAGCAACTTGTAATCTTTGTGTCACCAGTCATTTAGGCATTTTACAAAATAAGGAAAAACAGTAATGAATACAGTAATGAATGGAAGCATGTAGATATCAAATATAGGTAGCAGAAAAAGGACAAGTTAAGTAGATGTCATTGAGCAGGGGAATGACAGGATTGAGTAAACATAATGAGGGAACTAACTCTAGGTTCATACTGTTATTAACCTCCATATTGCCTACTCTCAGTCCTATCTGGTCAACTGACATCAGTGGATGTCATTGACATCCTCTTCCTTGAAATTTTTTCTTTGAATGGGTCTGGAACACATTCTTTCTTTTTACCTCCTCTCACATTTTCAGTCCATTTTGTTAGATCTCTCTAATCTTCCTGTGGCTGAAAAAGTTCAAGGCTTGGTGCTCTGACCTCTTCTGTAGTTAAACTATTTGGTCTCTGCTTCTACCATGATCCAGGCTCCCTGTCTGTTTACTGTAGAGCAGTCAGGGTGGTATTTAAGTGAAAAGCCAGATTGATCTCATCCTTTGTTTAAAATCTCAAATGGCTTCCAATCTTACAATGAAATACACATTTTTACAATGTCCTGTGATCTGCCTTTAGCTCACTTTCTGGTCTCATTTCTTCCCCCTCCCCCTTCACTCTTCTCAGCCATACTGAACCCTTGGTTTTTTTCAAGTACGTGACTTATACTCCTATTTCAGGACCTTTGCACTTGCTCTTTTCTCTGCCTGGAATGTGCTTCCTCCAGAAATTCAAAGATTGTTTTAGAGACTTAGGATTCTCATTAAATGTCCCAGATCAGGGAAGCCTTCCCTGTATATCCTACTGCCAACAGCATCCATATACCACTTACCCCACTTAATTTTTCAACATAAATATCACTCATGAAATAATTTCTGTCTCAGCCCAGAATATGAGCAACACAGCAGGAAATATTCCTGTTCTGTCCTCTGCAGGATCAATGGCAACTAAAGCATCATCTGACATCTACAGGTACACAATTGATATTTCCTGAATAACTAAGTGAATAAATATAATTAAAGTCCAGACATAGGGAGAAGAATCTACAAAACTGATTGCAAAGGAGCAACTCTGAATAATAAGATGTATCTATCAGAGCTCACAGTTTAAAATAACAACATTCACTTTAACTTGCTTAAGCAGGAAAGGAATTTATTTAATGATATCTGGTAGCTTAATGTATCTCCGGAAAGGGCAGAAAGTAGGCTCAGAGTCAGGTCATAAATGATACAACACACTGTGATAGTTTTCTCCTGCAAACTCCCCTGTCACAACTGGGCACAAATGTTCCAGTGGACACTGCTCACATTGGGAATTGGATACTAGAACCTCTACTCTCTTGGTCTAGAAAGCCTTACATTGAAAATGGATTCCATGTGGTGCCTATTTCCTCAAATTCCTACTGAATCTAAATCTTTGCATTAAATTGATGGACCCAGGTCACAAGTCAGCTTCCATGTGCAAGAAAGAGGAAAGTGAGATCTCTGACTTCTACACTGGAAATGCAGACTTTATACCATAGGAAATCCACGAGAAAAAGGACGGAGAATCGAATAGTGTTTAGAAACCCCTAGAAGAAGTAATGAAGATAATGGAAATAAAAAGTTTAGGCATATAATAAGAAGGAGCTTGCATCAAAGGCAAACATTAGGGGAAGCATTTCATTCTTTCAGACATTCAGTTGAATGCCTCGTAGCAAGAAAGACCTGGATTCTATTCTACCGGAGCTGGAAATCTGGTGGGAAAGATAACAACTAAACCGAGAGTTTTCAGTGAGGAATAAATACACTGCCAAGATAATTACGTGTGCTGGAGGATCAACTAACCAAGTCTGCAAGGGCAGGAAGACTTTTTAGAGAAAATTATATTTATGCAGATCACCAAACAATAAATGCTTTTTAATTCAGAGCGAGGAAAGGGGTGGGAAATTGAGGGAGAGGAAGGAATGGTGGGATTTAATATAGGTTTCAGGTACGGGGGATAACCTGACTAAAGCCTGACAGTGGGAAAAACCATGGAAATTTTGAGTAAATAACAAAGCTTCATTTTATCCGGAAGGAATCTTTTGGGTTTCACAACCAACATGGGTTTGATGACTTTTTCCAGAGCAGTGTTAGGGAATAATCAAGATGGAATAATCCGATGTTTTTGAAACTAGCCTTACAGTAACTAGTAATAAATTGATGATAATTTATTTAAAAAGCTAGAGTGATGAAGGAAAATGCCATGAGACACAGGTTCAGACTGATTTTAAAGGATTTATATATATTAAGAGGAAAGAGGGCACCTGGGTGGCTCAGTGGGTTAAAGGCTCTGCCTTTGTCTCAGGTCATGATCTCAGGATCCTGGGATCGAGTCCCGCATCGGGCTCTCTGCTTGGCAGGGAGCCTGCTTCCTCCTCTCTCTCTGCCTGCCTCTCTGCCTACTTGTGATCTGTCTCTCTCTGTCAAATAAATAAATAAAATCTTTAAAAAAATATTAATAAGAAAGAGCTAGGGTTTTAATTGAAGAAAATTTAGGAAATGAGTGATGAATCCAAAATTCTCATTAAAGTGAAAAGGAACATTACTCCATATTTTTCTCCTAGAGTGTAGATGTTTAGTTAGGGAATGGTAATCAAAGTTTCTCTAAGAGGAGTGATTTTTATATTTTGAGGTGTATTGGAAAAAACTTGGAAGCTTGTTAAAAATATAAACTTTCTAAATACCAATATTTAAGTATCATGACTTCAGTGTATAGCAACATACTGATTCTTAGTAGATGGGTGGATTTTCTAAGCTGCTTTTATTGAAAGCTATTCAGATAAATTAACTGCAAGGGAAAGGATTATGACCAACTCATTAAAAACAAACAAACAAACAACAAAACAAAACAAAACTATACAGTGTCATGGACAGGAGGCTCCTAGGCCAACAGCCATCCCAGTATGGGCTCTCATGCAACGCTTACAGCATGCCAAAAGGCTTTCCCTAAAATATGATGTATTGCCCTCTTGTTATCTTTCAAGGGTGCATTTGATTATCTTTCTGAGATACATCCCTGGATAGAATGTAGTATTGTGACTGTACAGTGATTTATTGGTTGCCTATGCCAGTACACCTCTATTTTCCTCTGTCCACTAATTTTCTTATCTAACAAGAAAACCTTACATATATCTCATTGATGTATCATGGCACATAACATTATCTCTCCTAAGGTTATAGTTTAAATTTGTACTCACTTTTTTTTCTCTCCAAATTAATGGCAAAGAGCAATAAATGAGGGTAGAATGGAGGGATGATTTGTAGATTTAACCTGCTGCAGTAGCCTAAACTGTCCCTGAATAATGGTCAGTTCTAACTTGAGTTGTTCATTATTTGATTTTAAATCACCTTTCTTTTTTTTTTTTCTAAAGATTTTATTTATTTATTTGACACAGAGAGAGAGATTACAAGTAGGCAGAGAGGCAGGCAGAGAGACAGGGAGAGGAGGAAGCAGGCTCCCTGCTGAGCAGAGAGCCCGATGCGGGCCTCGATCCCAGGACCCTGAGATCATGACCTGAGCCGAAAGCAGAGGCTTTAACCCACTGAGCCACCCAGGTGCCCTAAATCACCTTTCTTATGAGAAACTATATGCGAAGCCGTGTGCATGGCAATGAGCAGCAAAGGATAAGATTCCAAGTGTGTATTTAAGAACCATACATATGTGATCTTAAGAGGACAATTTATAACAACAACTAAGAATTCTCAAATGACAGCACACTCAAAATCAGGAGAATTAGGCTGTCTTGTTGTTGTGGCTGTCTTGTGTGAGATCATTTTTATTATCTCGCTATTTAATCTATACTTCTCATTCAACGATGCAATAAATTATAATAGTAATTCACTGTATTAGTACTACTAGAATTTGGAGGCATTGCCATTTTGCTTAAGTGACAGTCTTTGAGTTGGAGAATAAATTTTTCTAAAATTAACTATTCAGTCAACTTAATCCAGTTCTAGGAAACATAATGATGTAAAAACTAGGCAAATTATTTAGAAAACATATATTACTTTGTATTATATTTGAGTAATGTAATTATTATATAAGTATTTATTTTGTTAAATACCATTTTGCATAAAATAACCACTTATGTGTGTGGAAGGATAATAAGGATGTGTCAAAGGGGTTAAGGTGCATTAATGCACGTTAACTGTGATCGTAAAAGTCATATGTCTTTTTTTATACACAGAAGGATACCTTAGGGACTTCTGTTGTCTTTGAGAGCTTTTTTTTTACTTAGCTAATAACATAATGAAATAATAAATAATCATATATGATATATTTATTAATATCATTAACCTTTTAAAACTTTATCCAAAATACCAAGACTTTCTATGACTTACATAATCACCTATTTTCTCAGTGCTGTCTTCTATCAAATTTATAGTAATATAATGTCAATTTTTAATACAAATGATGTTATTCCAATGATGACTTGTAAAACATTTATCAGTATTACTGTGCACAGCAGATCTTTTTTTATTCAGGTATCTTATCACTGTGTGATTTTCCAGATTAATAAGTAGTCTTTTTATCAATACCTTCTCCTTGGAGAATGTGTTCATATCTGTTCCCATTGTTCTCTTGCCTGATTGGTAGCTTCTTAACTTATATCTGCCTCCTGGCTTTGAATATACAGAAGCAGTCAATAATAATAATATGAATTTCGAAAAACATGTAGTACCTTGAAAGCAAATATATGGAGATATATCATTTAGTATTTCACTGAGTGAAATCCAATGTAGCACTAATGTTTAAATATGGTAATACAATAATATACATGAATATATGTTGCAGGCCTTGAATTCATTGCAGTGGAAAGAATACACATGCAACTATTTTCATTGACAAACATCATCTTGGATATACTGAATGCATTAAGGCCATAGAGGAGAATGGGATGTAGTTTAAAATAAATATATAAACAGTTTACTATGTATATCAGTGTTTAAAATATATAAACAATATTAATGTGTGTTACATAGCTATATCAGAAAAGGAAAAATAATTCACAATACTTCTCTGTCTCTCTGTCTCTCATATATGTGTGCATGTGTGTGAGTGTGTACATATGTGTGTGTGTGTGTGTATTTAGGTGCTCCTAAAATAACCGATTCAAGAGATGTTGCTGATTCAGGAAATGTTGAACTATTGCTGGTTTATTTTTCTAGTCAGTGAACTTTGAAATACTGTATTCATTTTTAAGCGGTTTATAAATTTTGTCACAGACATTACTTTGCTCCTTATGCCTCCCAATGATTGCTTATATCTAGTAAGAACTTTCTGACAGTCCTCACCTTTCAGCTTTAAAGAATAGAAGATCATTTCCAATAGACCTCTATCTGTCATCAAAACTCTACTTCTATGGTTTGAATAGGATCGTCGACTGTTCTTAGCATTTGTTTTGGGTGTATGTAGAAAGCAACTATTCAGCAGAAAAGGAAGATAACAGAAAAGAATGTATCACTGGCTTCAGGAAACATTGTCCTTTGTATCAATGCTCATGACATTTAGGGCCTATTCCACAGGGCTCCCCAATACCTGAGTCACCAAGAGGAAATGAGGTACAGAACCAGGGTATTTTGAAGCAGCTACATCTCCCCAGTAGACAACACTGTTTTTAGTAATCTTAACATAAGTAGGTTCTTTTGTGAATTTTTTTTCTTTCTTCTTAATTTCTACTTTATCTAGGCCTGAAATCCAAATATTTATCACTTCCCTCCTCTATAATGAGATTTTGCTACACCAGTGGGAGCTGAGGCATAGCTTTTTTCTCTCCTTCACTAATGCTTCCCATGATGCCATTATTCTGAGACTTCATCATGTCACAGAAAATATAAAGAAGAAAATTATTCCAGTGTGACAGATGGGGAAAATCAAGCTGAAAATGTTATCTGTTGGCTTCAGTCGGTAGGTAGAACAGGAGCTCAGAACTTGGATTTATTTTTAATCTGTAAATATTAGTATACTAATGAAATCATTTTGTGTTTGTTGTTTTTTTGTTTTCTGTGTTTTGTGTTTTTGTATTTTTTTTTACAAGTTGTTATTTAAAATGATCTCAAAGTTCACATCTGGCATGCTAGGATAGAGGCCTTTGAAATATTTGTTTCACCACATGAATTTCCAGCTCTCACCTTTGAATGGAATACAGAATATGTCTTGAGGAAGGAAAGAGCTCCTGAACCGTAATAAGTCTTTGAATCCAAGGCTTTTTATCACTCTCCACCAGTGTTAACTCCACTTTATATCAAATGCTTTCCTGGTGAGCAAATTCTACAAAGGAAAGAAAACAAAACAAAACAGTCCTAAGACTGTGATCTGCCAGTATTCTTTATGAAACATCCAGCAAAGGTGGCTGTAGAACTCTTGGAAAGAAATTCCTGAATCCTTGCTAAATGTGCAACAGTGTTTGTTAACATTACTGTTCTAAACTATTTTCCTCTAGTCTATTCAGTAAAATGGCATGGAAGGGCATTCTTAAAGATTTGTCATAGTGATAGACAAACAAAAAAGGAAGGTGACTTTCAGGAAATATCGATCATTGACATCAACATCAGTTTTTAAGTTGAGAGATATACTGTCATACTGTAATCATAATGTACTGGGCTCCTTTTTGAGGGTAGGGCTAGCCATCAATATTGTAATTGAATCTTTTTAGCCCTTTTAACCTTTGGTTGCTGGTGAGGAAATGTAGAAGCTCAAGGAATAAAAGAGGTCTGTTCTAGTAGATGCATGTGATAGTATACTGAAAGGGAAAAAAATCCATGAAGGGTAATTTATGCACTTCTTGATCAACCTTATCCTTCATGACGTTGGATTAATACATTGAAAGTACCTTCAAAAATGCTATGTAATATTATTCAGGAGAGCCAGTTGTGGGCAGGGAAGACACATCACTGTCTTTTGCTACAAATTGTGCCATGCCAGGTGTAAATGCCAGGTGAACAGTCATAGTATTTGGCTAAGTGTGTATTCTTGCTGTTGTCCACTTGACAAAGAGAAGAAAGTGGTATAGCAATGAGAGAATTTATCAATAACTCTGAGGCACATGCAAGTGAGGTTAATGATAGGGGTGAGACTTGAAATGAAATGACCCATAGTATGCTTTAAATTCTTTAAGAAAACCAGATCACCTGCTTTTTTTTTTTTAAAGAATTCCATGGCTTGATGTATTTTATTCTTTTAAAGATTTATTCATTTATTTGCGAGAGAGAGAGAGAGAGAGAGAGAGAGAGAGAGAGAGAAAAGTGAGAGAGAGGGAGAGAGAGCACAAGAGGGGTGAGGGGCAGAGGGAGAGGGAGAAGCAGGCTCCCTGATGAGCAAGTAGCCCGATGAGGGACTTGATCCCAGGACCCTGAGATCATGACCTGAGCTGAAGGCAGCCACTTAACTCACTGAGCCACCCAGGGCCCTGATCATCTGCTTTTTAAATCAACATTTCAATTTATTAAGTGATCTTAGTAGAAATAGATCTGAAAAAAAAAAAGTTCTCAGAGTCCACAGGTGAGACTAACAATAAAGGTTCTCCAGAAGCTGAAGGAGCAATTAAAGAGCATGCAATTGTCTGGTCAATGAACATTAATCTGTCCCTGGGTCTCTGAGGAAGGAGGGGGCCTGAAGGATCATAAACACTAAGTGCTTCTCAGAAGTACCCTGCAGATTCATCTTCTTGTTCTTCCTGGTTGAGAAAACGAACAAGTCCTGAAAAAATAACTTGGTTTATGTTTATACCTTTCCATCTATGTCTAAGAGAGACTAGGCACTGAGCCTAGCAGAGAAAATTAAGCAATTCTCACAAACTATGTGTACACTCGGGGCGCCTGGGTGGCTCAGTTGGTTAAGCAGCTGCCTTAGGCTCAGGTCACGATTCCAGCGTCCTGGGATCGAGCCCTGCATCGAGCCCTGCATCAGGCTCCCCACTCAGCAGGGATCGTGCTTCTCTCTCTCCCTCTGCCTGCAGCTCAGCTTACTTGTGCTCTCTCCCAATCTCTCTGTCAAATAAATAAATAAAATCTTTAAAAAAAAAACCTATGTGTACACACAAACACAGAGGTACTATATATATTATATATTTCAACATATGAATTTTTAAATTTAAAAAGTAAAATTTTATATATAATATTTGGATTATATATTATACACACACATATATATGTATATATATATATATAATTTCACTTTTTAATGATAAAAGGTGGTATTTATGAATGTAACTTTTCTTTTCCCCCTAAGAGTTTATTTTGTCTATGTTTTAGGTTTCACTTATGGATACCAGTATCCCAAATGAATCATGTATATTGATGACTTTTGTTTGTGTTTATGTTTTAAATATCACTTTGTTATCAACCCTCTAATGACAACTTTTCTTTTCTTTATTTCCCAGTTATTTTGAATGTTCAGATGGGTAGTACTCTAGTCTCTGAGAAGTATGAATTTGGTATTTGTTGAAGAAAGCAAGAGACCCTTTTTATTAGTGTAGACAATTAAGCACATTAAGCATCTTGTTTTTTTATTACATATTAGTTAACCATTTTAACTCATTATTTTTATTTAATACTTAAATAACTTGTCTAGTTTCCTGATCCTCGAAGGTCAGACAATAATGCACTGTCTATGTTACATATTTGTTTCCCTTCTTAGAGACTCAAGTCTGTGTTGAGGAAAACCTCTCTTCTCCAGTCTTAGACTATATTTCTTTTTTTTTTCTTAGACTGTATTTCTAATACTAGCATTAAATTGAAGTTTATATTCCTCATCACAGAGAGGAAAAAGTAAGATATTATGCATACTCTGGAATAAATTCACTACCTGTCGAATATATGCTGATAGTAAGAAGAGCATAGTTGTTAATCACTTTTGTAAAATACAGAAAAGAACTCACTTGTAAGATCCATAAAATTGAGATTCCCAATGAACAAGGTGTAGGGCACATATATGTTTCTAAGGTTGTGGATCAGAATGGAATGCATGTTATTACTAAAAGCACAATAAATAAAGCCTAAAATATTCCACTGCTGAAAGAAAGAATGAAAGAAGAAAGAAAGAAAGAAAGAAAGAAAGAAAGAAAGAAAGAAAGAAAGAAAGAAAGAAAGAAAACCTAAATCCCAGCTTGAACCAAATGTGTTTAAAGCACTTATATAACTTAAGTGTATACATTCCTTAACATTTTATTGATCCTGTACCAATAATTATAGCTAACATTTAGTTTTTTCCAAGTGCCTTACCCACATTGTCTTATAAAATCTTTGTCAGGATCCCTACAAAGTAATAATTTTTAATTACATTTTTTTAAATGAGGAAACTGAGTTTTATAGAGCTTAAGTACCATCCCAAGAAAAAGGTAGAAAGTTGTGGGCATAGTTTAAACGCATATTTTTCTTATATNCAGTTTAAACGCATATTTTTCTTATGTCAAAGAGAGGTTTTGATCTTTAAGGTTCATGTAGAGATGAGATTGAATCACACAAAGGGATGAGCACTGGTCCATTCTTAACAGAGCAAATGGAGCATCTCTGGGTGTCTTTGGTACCTGAGGGCAAGGGCAGCTAGAGGCCGACATCTCTCATGACTATCCGCAGTGACTGGGACACCAGGCATGAAGCGATAAAGCTTACATTAAATAGAAACATCATCCTTGCTCAGGTCATCTCTGCCTTTTGGATTTCACAAAGTCGATCTTAGATTCAGATCTTGATCTCAGGGTCTTGAGCCCCACCCAGCATGGAGCCTACTTAAAAAAAATCTATGTTGGGTGCCTGGGTGGTTCAGTGGGTTAAAGCCTCTGCTTTCGGCTCAGGTCATGATCTCAGGGTCCTGGGATTGAGGCCCGCATCGGGCTCCCTGCTCAGCGGGGAGCCTGCTTCCCTGCTCAGCGGGGAGCCTGCTTCCCCCTCTCTCTCTCTGCCTGCCTCTCTGCCTCCTTGTGATCTCTCTCCCTCTGTGAAATAAATAAATAAAATCTTTAAAAAAAATCTATGTTATTAATATTGTTATAGCCAAATCAGTGATGACAGTCTCATTGACATTTGTCCTTTCAAAAAAACTTGATTTCTCTTGTAAGACTATAGATCTTCCAGTAGTAAACCAATAAAAATGAATTTCAATTTAAATAAAAAATAAATGCCATCTCTACAAAAAAAGAGTTCATGTTCTGCATGGTTCCAATAAATGATTCAGAAAAATAATATTTATAACAGGCAAAATTGGTAGAACTAGAATGGTCATGCTAGCCCCTGTGGCACTGATGACTTTGTACATTCCACAGAAAGAACAGAGAGTAGCACCAACAGGGAGAACAGAAGCTGAGAATTCATCAGAAAATAGGGATTTATTAATTCTCGAGAGGTTTCAATGTCTGGATAAAGATGACAACTACTACTGTCCCTAGAGTCATTCAAAGCCATTAATAAATCAGTTGTTGCCTATATATCCTATAGTAATAATGAAAGATAAACTAGCTTTTAAGCAGTTGATTTGGATCAGCACCCAAACTCATTTTTAAAGCAAGCAACATCAAATAAAGCAAGGCAAATGCAGTATGTTAAGAAGTTATCACAGTTTCTACTTGTTCTAGTCAGGGTTCTCCAAAGAAATAGAACCAATAGGAGATTTTATATATATATATGAATTATAACATAATATATAATGAATTTTATTATTAATATTAATCAGTATATGCATATTTATTATTGATCAATATAAATTAGTATGTATCCATATGTATGTATGCATAGTTTAAAGGATTTATTATAAGGAATTATCTCACATGATTATATAGGTTGAACAGTTCCAAGATCTGTTGGCAAGCTAGAGACCCAAGAGAGTTGATGGTGTAAGTTCCAGTCTAAGAACAGGAAAGTCCATGGTATAGTCCTAGTCCAAAGGCCAATAGGCTTGAAACTCAGGCAGAGCTGTTTCAGTTCAAGTCCAAAGGCAGGAAGAGAACAATATCCCAGCTTGAAGATAGTCAGGCAGGAGACATTCCCTCTTGCTCACAGCTCTTTTGTTTTATTCAGGTCTTTAACTGATGGGACCCACCCACATTTACTCTACTCAGTCTACCAATTCATATCTCAGGAACATCCTTATAGACACACTCAGAATAATGTTTGACCAAATGTCTGGACACCCCAGAGCCCAGTCAAGTTGACACCTAAAATTAACCATCACACTACAGTGTCACCATCAAGCACTCATCCTAGAAAATGTGATTCTCCTTCAAATTCCATACACTCTCTAATTAACATCAACTCTATCATATCTACCTCTACAATAATTATTGAACAGGCCTACTTATTTGCATTCCCACTGTTTCTTCCCTGTTTATAGTCCCTGTAAGCTTCTGCTTCAGCTTTGCAAAAACATCTGTGTTTGAAAGGTCTTTCATAAAACCCTTCATTGCTACTAATGTACTTTAGAAAAAATATCACTGGAAAACATTTGCAAATGTGTACATATATATGAATAGTAGTATTGTTCATAAACGTATTGTAAAGCAGTCTAAGTTCCCATTGGTGGTGGACTGGTTGTGTACATTCTGATGCATTTATACAGTGAAATAAAATCACTCATTAGGAGAAAAACTGACAGACTAACATGGGACTACCAACTAGGTAAAACAAAACAACAAGAAAACTCATTGCAAAATAGAATTATAGAAGCATCCCAGTTTGTTATAAAATGAAACACATTGTGTTATACATAAATATGTAATACATTTATGCAGTCTTGGCATGGTCCTCAACTCAATTTTTCAACCTCCTCTCTTATCTCCTATGTGCATTACATTCCAGCCATTAACCACATTCTCAATCCTTCATTCCTTGAATATGAGCTTTATTTAAAAAGAATGGATTTTGCCCATACTGGCTACTCAGTTTCATTATATTTCCACCCCCATTCTGCCGTTAGAAACCCTACATATTTTTCAGTGGAAAACTAATATGTGCCCTCTTTGAGGAAGTTTTTCACAATTCCTGCAACAGGGTTTCTTCAACTTGCAACTATTTATATTTTAAACCAAGTAATTCCTTGTTGTGGGAACTGCCTTGAGCATTGTAGGATGCTTCCAAGCCCCTCTGTGTACTATCCTTCATACGCCATAGTGCTCTATCCCATTCCCAGCTGTGAAAACCAAAAAAAAAAAAAATGTCTTCAGATACTGCTAAATGTTCATTATGTCGGAAGAGTGTGTGCACAATCGCCCCTAAGAATCGCTGCTCTAGCATAGAATTTCTCCCTCACCCTTTACCCTCTGATGGCACTTTATTGTGCTTCTGTCTTGACGTGTATCACATTCATGTCACATTTTAGTTAGTTGTGCATCTAATAGTCTCTCTTGTTTTGTGTGAGGAACTATGCTTAATGGATTTTTGTTACACAATATTGTATAAATATTATTTTTCTTAGTAGGTACATTGTTTCCTACATATAATTGAATACCAGTGCCTAGCCTCTTCCTAGGTTTAAAGATAAATTCGGATGCATCAATAATAATGATACAATTTGTTGTTGTTGTTACAATTGAGTTATATATTAGTCCATGTGAGTTTGTAATATCAGGGCTCTGGAGGCTGCTAGAGGTTCTCTCATGCCTGTATCTTTAATAAATGGCTACTAGATAGATGGTAGTGTGATTTTGTGTTAAAAATGGCTCACTTTGTTAGAATGTAGCTGATTAGAACAAAGATTAGCATGTCTTCTAACTTGATTAATAATTCTGTATAACAAATGCACTCCTTTTTAAAACAACTAAGGTGTATTTAAAGATTAATTCTCAGGTTCAAAGTGGAATTCAAAGTAGGTTCTTTCTATGTCTATCTCTTTATCTAAAAATGCGTAATGAATGCTAGGAGCAAGATTAAGTACCTGAAAACAGAAAACATGTTTTATTTACTTTATGTTTAATCTTCAAGGCTGCTTAATCTAACTTTTTCATTTTTATTTTTTGGTTCTAATGTTGAAAATATATCAGTTTTAAACTGAATCTCTCTTCTTGGCCAGAACTTTTCATTGCATATGGAAGGTTTCATTTCTCTGACCATAAAACAACAAACTGCGTGCTAAAATAAACTCTTGCAACTTACTCCTAACTCACTTATTCTGCTAAATATTGAAAGTCAGAGTTTTGTCCCTATTTTTTTAAAGGATAAACAAATAATAAATTAGAATGTGTTGGGGATTTTAGAGCCAAGCCCACTGACAGCAGGGAAAGTAACCATTTACTGTTGACAGAGACATTGACAAAGTGGGTAAGAGTTAGATCTCACTATATTTATTAGGACAATAATATGCTGATCACATTGAATCATTAGTAAAAAATTCATTTATGTTCACAGTTTTCTGAATAAGAAAGCAGAAAGATCTATCACGTGCTACAGAAATAATTCTATCTTAAATAAGTTTGGTATTTTTAAAAAGTACTTGAAAAAGTATTATCAGATCATTTAGGATATTTGAAAAACTCCATATATGTGCATTCATCTCCCAATATTATTGGCTACTATATAATGGCTAATTGCAAGATAATAAAAGTAATACAGAAGTGCTAGATAGACTCTCTTTGGCTGAGACTTCAACCTTTGTGGAAACAATCCCACGGAGATGGATGGAACTGCATTTGAGGGTGAATGAGAAAGCCCCAGGAATGGCATCACCCTCTGTGGTACTGCAGGTGGCCCATAAAAAACTAGTGCCCACGTATCCACAGTGATACTCCATGTCCAAAATTTTGCTTCCGTGTGTCCTCAGTGCACTTTTTTGCTGTCTATTCTGCCATTTATTTATTTACCTTAAATATTTGCTTATTTACTTACCTTATTTATTTATTATTTAATTATTTATTTATTTAGTTTACCATACAACTGCTGCTTTGCCCAATATATTTAACTTTCTAACATGAGGTTCATGATGTTTTACTAGGAATTTTTTGAAAGTGTCTTTCTGTATCTGGACTCATCCCAAACATGTGCTAATATGCCCTATAGGAAATAATTGTGGCTAGTAGAACCATCTGCCATTCTCATGCAAACCTCCAAAAATATGGCTAGATATCTGGAAGACATTTCCTCCTCTTGACAGATCTATTTCTGTTAATGTCGCAATTCTCCATGCCATCCAAGTCTTGTATCACCCTTGATCCTTTCTTTCCATCAAAATTCTTTCCTGATAATTAATCATATCCAATATTCTAACAGCTCTCCTTTTTATTTCTTTTTCTCCCAACTGTTCCTATTTAGGATTTACTTTTCATTTCTCTTTAATGGACACAGAAGAGCTTGAATACTCTACTGAATGACTTTGTAACTCTGTGCTTCACATTTCTCTCCAAATACATTTACACAATCAAGACTAATATCTCTAAAATAATGGATTCTAACTTCTAAATCAAAATGAAGTGTGGTGTTCAAATCTTTTTCAAGCCCTCACTTTATCAAGTTTCCTGTTGATGGAAATCTGAGACTTAAGACTTGAGCCTGATTATCACCTAAAATTTTTATGAATTATATGTCTTTGCTCAATTTATTCAGTCACTCTTGTGCGTTTTTCCCCTGAAATAAATACTCTGAAGCATTTTCTCAGGTATTTTTACAACTTGTGAATAAAATTATATTCACAAATCATGTTGTATATTCTAAAGGAAGAACACAAATCTAATTTAAAATGATAGCAGAAATAGGAAGAGGATAAATAGCTTTTTTCTCAGTATCATTTTCTAGTTTTTCTTTATATAATGCTCAATATTCAGAGAAATATGTTTGTTATATCTAGCCATTTTTTTTACCTTCTGTTACTTTGACCATTCATTAATAATTTTCTGCTTATTTGCACGGAGTGGCCCATATCAATCTCATGCCTAAAGTGACCCTCTTCTCTGAGCACCTAGAACTTACTTTCTAGTACTAAAAGATGTTCCAGGCTCATCTTGCATTTTTCATGCTTAAGGCCTACAATTAGCCATTGTTCTATAATAGCCCTTGTTCCTTATTTTTTATTCTTTGTGTACATACATGATACACATTGTATGATTCAATACATATCATTTTTTTTAAATTTTTTTATTATGTTCAGTTAGCCAGCATAGAGTACATCATAAGTTTTTGTTGTAGTGTTCAGTGATTCATTAGTTGCATCCAACACCCAGTACCCTTGTTCCTTTTATCAGAAAATTATATTTAGAAACTGAGTCTGGCCACTTCGTAAACTCCATGCTCTGAGGTGTCATTTCTTCTAGGCCTCCCAGAAGACAGACCTAGGTAATACTCTATGTCTACTAACACATTTATATTTATATAGCCATAAATATTTCTGAATCTATCCAACTGTATATATATTAAGCTAAATGAATTATTTTTATATTTTAAAAAAGGGCATCTGATAGAATGCACTTACTGTAAGCCCAACTTTGGGCTTTTAATACATACTTTATTTTATACCTCACAACAACCCTGCCAGGTGGATGTTATTCTTATCCCCATCTCACAAAGAAACTGAGATCGGAAAGATCAGATTATAGTTATAATGTAATAGTGGTCTCTGCCAGTTAAAGATAGTATCCCAGTAAGTTTGCAACATTGCAGAGTAACATTGCAGAGGGGCACAAATATATGCCTGAAAGACAAAGGGAAGAATTGATTTTTTTTAAGAAGGACATAGTATTATTATTGGACTTTGGGTGATAGCATATGACTAGATTGTGAAGAGCCTTACTTGCTGGCAAACTCCTTTCGATTGACAAATACTACATGGATTACTCTGCTGAAAGTGACAAGGTCATGACTGGGATCTTGGCAGAATCCTGTTATCAATTAACAATGCCTGCATATGATACCTGAGGTGCAAGTGGCAGGATGTTATATTTAGTAACTCATAATAGTCTATTTTCAATATTCCCTGCTTTCAATTAATCATGTAATTTCCACAACATAGAATTTAGTACACTCAACTATTTTTTTTAACTCTCTTATCCACTTTACCAAACTGTGAACATTACGAAAAAGTAGTTATGTCCATCTTGTTCATTTTTTTTTGCATCCAGAGTGAATAGTATAGTACATACTACATACATGAATTACAAATTGTGAAATATGGAAGAATAAAATGTATAGCTCACTTTGAACCCACTTGTGAACAAGCAGAACCTTGTTATGTAAATAATACATATAGCCAAGTTGAAATCATTGAAACCTAATAAAATGTTCTCAGAGGTCATCTGTTAAGCACTAGCATCCTAATAATCATTTACATTAAGATGCAAAATGACAGGGGAAAGTTTCCAATATCAAATCTTTTAAATTAGCTGTAGCAATAGTCCTATATAACCTCATTATTACTGCAACGTTATAAACTCAATGACTTGTAAAGTATATGATGTAATGAATATTCATGTTGCACAGGTTGTGATGGAAATGCTTTTTAGAACTCCACCTCCTTTCTAATGCATTCCTGTCACGTACAGATCTCTCTGGAATAGGTATTTCACCTTATATTAGTTTATTCTAAAATGCACAAGCATGGAGATGAATGCTGTAACCTTAAAAGATCTGAGGTATGGTTACAAAATATTAGGACAGAACTTCTGTGTTGATTGTGGAATCTTACCTTGTTTTAGGAGTATGTTCCCTCTTTGGGAGAGACAGCAGAAATAACTTTCAGTGCACCCAAATGCAGCCATCTATTATACAAAGTAAATGGTGGCAGAGAAAATATAGATTGCATTTCTGTACCTGAAATCTACACATAAAACCATAACCAGTGATATTTGGATTTTTTTCTAAATGTTAGCCAAAAGCATTAAGATTAGGATGAATGGATGACTTTCTTTCTTTATGCGAAACTTGAGGTAACATCATAATTTTTGTTCTGCCACAAGACGATGAGGGGAAATTGTTATGAATGTATTTATTTTTTCTGATAATTGTATCTAAAAAACAAAATTATTCACCATTGTTGTTAATAACAAAAGAATTTTGTACATTGGAATATATTTCCTGTCAGTGGTTTTATAATTTATATTCCAATAAGACATTAAAAATGTTACGAATTATGGTTAAGCTAAAAATTAAATGAGTTTTGGGAAAAAAATATAATACTTCTAAAGTATTTTTCCTCTTAAAAATATCTTTTTTAAAGATTTTATTTATTTATTTGACACATAGGGAGAAAACAGATCACAAGTAGGCAGAGAGGCAGGCAGAGAGGAGGAAGCAGGCTCCCTGCTGAGCAGAGAGCCTGATGAGGGGCTCCATCCCAGGACCCTGAGATCATGACCTGAGCCGAAGGCAGAGGCTTTACCCCACTGAGCCACCCAGGCGCTCCTTAAAAAAATCTTTTAAATTTTCTGTATTTTAAATTTTTAAGGTAGTGTACTACTTTAATGCCCAGAGAAGGTAGATATCTATAATGAAATATACTTATCAAGAATATTCAACAAAATAATTTCTAATTGCCAAAAAAAAGTGAAATGAAGATGTGAATTTAATCATAGAATTTAGGAGACACCAATTTTAAAATTTATTATTATTGTGATGATATAATCTACTAGTATTGATTTCATTAAGAATTAAAAATGCATAATTGATCCGTTTATGTCTTGCTTGTCCTGAAGCATCTAAAAAGGGGTATTAAACATAAAAGGAATCCTCTGATATTACATTGCTATTAGTCAATTATATGGCAACTTAAAACAAAAACATCAGATATAACAGATATCTGGAAATAGACAATTTAATGAGATTTTTTTAGAGTTTTTAAAGTATTTCATATTTTAGTGTAACTTGTTCTTAAAATTAGGTATGTAGGGTCTTTTTAAAAATATGTACCAGAAAATCCGCAGTGGTGATTTACCATTGAGAACCTCTTTAGCTTCATTTTTGTGAGCCTGAAGGTCAAAGTTTGGTTGCAGGAGTTCCGAGTCATTATTATTATCATTTTTATAACCAGTAGCAGCAAGGAAGGCGTATTCTTTCTCAGCTTGTAAATGTCAAATGGGTTGCTATGAGAATGCATATTCTCCTCCATAAATTAAAATGTAGGGATGGTTATAAAGTGTTTCAATTAGAAGATATTTATCCTGTTTCCACCTGGAATGAATGGGTGGGGCATCCCCGTGAAGACTTTTTTTTTTTTTACAGGATCTATTAGAGTTGTGCACCTGATACACTGCTTAATAATTTGGTGGTGGTGGTGAAGATTTTTATCTTGTTTTATAATGCAAGAGTGTCAGAATGCAACCCAGAAGGTCATGACACTATCCTTTCTTTCTTCCTGCTGAAGCGATGACCCAGGTGATTTCAAAATAGCATTTTTTCCCCTGACAGACAAATTGCTGCTAAAAGGAGACAAAAGCAGGTTTGCAATTACCTTCAAAAATACTTAGAGCCATCTACAAAATTTCACTCAAATAACCATAGTCTATTTTTGTACTCAAATAGCACCGTATTTAAAACAAGCAACCCCAAGAATATAAAGCACTAACCTGTAATAGCACACTTTCCACCCCTCCCTTTCAGCTCTCAGTGTTCCTCCACAAATATTTCTCCTGAACATCACAGTACTTTTGTGCGGTAGGAAGTCCTAATATTATTATTTCCATTTTGCTCGAGTATGAACTTGAGGTTAAAAGACCTGACCAAATGCCAATTATTTAAACAAAACTGAAATTCAAATCCCATATTTATATTCTAGTGTGATATCGCAAAAAGCACTGAATATTCAGCTGACTCCATTTTTTATGTTTGGCTGGGTACAGCTAAGTCCTCACCACTCCTTCCCCCTCTGACCACACGGGCAGGCTAATAAGAAATCCCTGGTGCTCTCTCCTTTGGCGCTGGTGGAGGGACATGCAAATCACGGCTCATCTAAGTCCCCACTCCTTATCACTGTAGAACCCAAGGGTCAAACACTGTAGAATGAAAGGGTCCCTGGCTGCTTCAGTCAGAAGAGTGTGTGACTCTTGATCTTGGAGTCATGGGTTCAAGCCCCACGTTGCATGTAGAGATAAATAAAAAAATATGTAAATAAATTTGAACAACAACGAAACCCAAGCCAGTCTCCTTTTTCTCCTCTGCCTCAAACCATTTTTGGACCAACTTTAGAAAGTGTCCTGCTTTCTCCCTTAATGAATAAACCTCATTTTGTAGCAAGAAACCTCTCCATACGTTCTTGGTGTATGAGTGGGCATGATCAGTATTTATGTTCAACCACCTTTCTGGGGGGTGGGGAAGGAGTGAGATCGCTCACCTTTGTAATATGGCCACAAACCAAACAGAGACCTAACTTTCAATTTACTTTTTTTAGAACTGTTCCTTCCAAATCTCTACAAGTAAAACCTCCCTCCTGCTTGCTTCCCTGGGGCAACTCTTGCCTATATTTGCACTGGCTGTTATTTTCTTTTCAAAATGCCTCCCCCTAAAATTATATATTTCCAGTAACCCCTTTTCCCACCCTTATCTTATTTTCATATCTGTGGTCTTCCCATGCCCTGTTTTAGAAAATGTGTGACAATATACATTTATTGGTCTACTACAGCAAGAAATATTGTTATGCAGAAATATATGAATTTGCATTTTAAGTTAATTATTTTAATAGAGCAAGTGTTAGCAAACTTGGTGAAGTCACAGATTCACTGAATTGGTTGACCAGTTGGTGAATATTGTAGACTCATGGACCATATCCTCTCTGTTGCAATTATTTAGGTCTGCAAACATAACACAAAAGCTACCATAGACAGCACATGAATAAGGAGGCATGGCTTTCTTCCGATAACAATTAAAAATTATTTTTAATTTAAAATTGTTTTTAATTCACTACCATATGACCTAGGTATCCCAGTCTTGAGTATATACCAAAGGAATTGAAATCGGTATCTTGAACAGATATCTGTGAAGCACTGTTCACAGTAGCCAAGGTATGGAAACAGCCTACGTGTCCATCAACAGGCATATGGGTAATGAAAATGTGGTGGAGACATCCTTCCATTTGCTACACACGGATGTACTTTGACAGTGCTATGCCAAGTGAGATAAGTCAGACAGAAAAGACAGATACTGTATGATATCACTTATATGTGAAATCTAAAAATACTGAACTTAAAAAAAAATAAAAATATTGAACTTGTGGGGTGCCTGGGTGGCTCAGTGGGTTAAAGCCTCTGCTTTCGGCTCAGGTCATGATCTCAGGGTCCTGGGATCGAGGCCCACATCGGGCTCCCTGCTCAGCAGGGAGCCTGCTTCCCCCTCTCTCTCTCTGCCTGCCTCTCTGCCTCCTTGTGATCTCTCTCCCTCTGTGAAATAAATAAATAAAATCTTAAAAAAAAAATATTGAACTTGTGAAAACATAGAGTAGGAGGCTTTCCAAGGACTGGGGGGCTGGGAATTGGGGAGATGTTGTTTAAAGGTATAAACTTTCAGCTAATAAGTAAAGAAGTAAGTTCTGAAGAGCTAGTGCACAACATAGTGATTATAGTCAACAATACTGTATTTTATACTTCAAACTTGCTAAGAGACTAGATCTTAACAGTTCTCAACACACAAGAAATGAATTATGTGACATGTTAAAAGGTTTATTTAGCTAACACTACTATAGTAATCATATTTCAATATATAAATGTATTAAACCAACACTATGCACACCTCAACCTTACACAATGTTATATGTCAATTATATCTCAATAAAAAATATAGAAAAAAAGGAAATGCACTTAAGAAAGAAAAAAGAAAACACAGGCGCCTGGGTGGCTCAGTGGTTAAGCCTCTGCCTTTGGCTCAGGTCATGATCTCAGGGTCCTGAGATCGAGTCCCTCATTGGGCTCTCTGCTCAGCAGGGAGCCTGCTTCCCCCCTCCCTTTGCCTGCCTCTCTGCCTACTTGTGATCTCTCTCTCTCTGTGTCAAATAAATAAATAAATAAAATCTTTAAAAAAGAAAACACATGTGCAGGCTATACTTGGCCCTTAGTTACAATTTACCCACACCTCTATTAATTCTATGCAGTTCACCATAAAGAAGGAACAAGTCAAGGGGAAAAAAAAGTCTCAACTTGTATCAGGCTATTTTAATTAGTTTAGCCTTTAACTCTTAAGAAAACAAGGGGAGGACAGGCAAGATAATAACAATATAGATGTTGCAAGTGAGTGCAGTAAAAATTTTTATCCAAAATTTCCATGGAAGAGACTAGGCATTCAATTCCTGTTTATTAAATAAATACAGTAAAAGTCTATCACACACTACTGAGGACACCACTTCAGTTTTAAAGCTATAAAGTTAGTATTTAAAATTAGAAATAAATCAATGAAGTATTTTCAATGGAAATATCTTAGAAATTATCCACTAAAAAATATAAATCAGCAAGTTCGGCTTTCAAGTGTATTGTAACCATGAACTGATCCATGAAACAAATCAACATATAAAAATCTGTGAGCTGATGTTCTAAATACTAGATCTAGCAGCCTAATTTTCTTATTCAAATAAATATTGTTGTTTCTAATTCTAAACACATATATGGTTTCTAAGAAAAATGCACTCACTATAGCAGATTTAAAACATCATTTTGTATCTATAATAACACATTCCATTGAGCAGTTCTGAAATAACTGCACAGCTTTGCTAGTTAAACATGTTTGGCTTTGGTTCATGCCCAATAACACATCCAAGAGATTAAATCTGCAATAAAACAAGCCAAGGGCCTCCAAAGGATATTAAGATAGCTGTCTGCTCTGCTTTAGATTGTTAGTTTCCTAAAAATTCTCATTTGGATCTAAATCTGAACTCTGAATAATTTTTTTTAAATGTAACTCTCAGGGATTTGATAATCTTTATGAAGAGTTTTGAATCAGGGTAATGGCCTACCTTATCTTTGATCTGAATTCTGTTCTCTATTTGGCCACAGGGATAAGCAATTTTGCCACAACTCGTGGAAATTGTGTCTGCATATGAAGAAGAATACAGATAAAGGTTTTCTATAATAAATATCCATTTATATTATCCATAAATGTATGTTCATCTCTGACATTGGCATCAATAGGGACATAAAGGCAAAGGAGTTATATACAGTTCTAGCTTGCACTGAGTGTTGCGTGATTGAGAAATGAAGACAATATACAGGAAATTAAAATATATGGCATAGTGTAATATTTTGAGATGCTTGTTGAAGACTTTTAAAAAAATTTAATTTTTCCTATCTTCCTGTTCAATCATCATCACCTTCCTTTTCTTTTAGAAGAAAAAGGTGAAAAGAAATAAAACCGAAACAGCCTTAATATCTTTCTGGATTTTCATTTTAAGTGTCTAAAGCCTTCAATGTTTTTGTGGAATAGGTTACAGAAAGATGATTCAGGGTATATGACACAAGTCTGGCAGAAGCAATGTGTGGTCGTGATGCCACTTGCTTCATTTCCAGAAAGTAACTATCCTGAGTAGGAGGCAGAAGAGAAAAGTGAAAGAAATGGGACTTTTTTAGACTGCCAGCCAATACTACCTGAAAGATGTCAAGAACCTTGAGAGAAAATGGATGTATAATTGTATCTGAGCAGCTTGATCCATGGACAGTTCTTACAGAGGGCTTCTCTTCTCTGTGAGGCATAGAAGAAACAAAGAATAACCAACCACACACTATGATCATCGCCCAGTGGGCTACTGGACATGAGTTATGTCTGTGAAAACCTGATTCACTCTGCAATTCCATGGTAGGATAGAAGTCAGCCCTCCCCAGCGAAATGGACTTAGCTTCAGTGGAAGGAGGGAAGCAGAGACAAGGACATTTTCTACCATCCTGTCTAAAGGGAAATGAAATTAAAACGTAAATCAAATTGTGAGAGATTTTTGAGTCAAATATTGGACCATGACACCTGATTTTGAGGCCTGTGATTCATTTTTCCTTGACATGTAGTAATGGCTCCTATGTATGCTGTATGTCACATATAACAAAGATATAATTAGTAATTAGGATGATTGTTGTAGCTTAGGAACCTTAAATACTGGATTCAACAATTATGTGTGTGTGTGTGTGTGTGTGTGTGTGTGTTGGTGCTATTCACTTAGGAAAGAAGAGTGAGGAGTATAAAAGTGGGTAAGAGGCACTGTGTATTTTAGGCAACACTGAGGCAAATGAGTAGATGTGAAATTTAGATTTAGAAATTTAGAAGTCTTTGGCACAAAAGTATCAACTGAAGTTATGGAATGAAATAACCCAGGGAAACTATGTAACTATAACTAAGGAGGGTAGAAGTCACAGCGCAAGAACCCAAAGAACTTCCGTTTCAAAGCCATGAGCACAAGAACAAGACTAGTAAAGAGATGATGAGTGAACAATCAGAGCCTTTTGGAAGAATTCAGGTTGGAGTTTTATCTCAGAAATTAAAATAAAAGTACATTATAAGAGGAACGCGAGGGGTAACAATGCTAGATAATGCCAAGAAATCAAGTAGGATAAAGAAACAAATGTGTTAGATTTAGCTAGAAAGTCATTACTGCCGTGGATGGGAACAGTTTCTGAGAACTCACTTGGCCATGGCTTACGCGATGACTAGAAATAAGAAATAGGAAAAGAAAGTATAGATAATTTTCTTTAAAAGTTTGGGATTTCCAAATGACTGTTTTTTCCATTTTCTAAATTTTTGGCAAAAAATATGCAAAAAATAATTATATATTACGTACATTTAAAAAAGGCTTCTAAGTGTGCGAGATATTGGGGTAGCAAAAGAGGAACACCTCTCTCTATTCTGCTAATTGAGGACAAATGGGAATTTACTGTGTCCTGTATGAAGGGATTTCCTCTTGTATCTATAAATTACTTTGCAACATGTTCAGCACAGGATTTTTTATTGCTGTGATTTCTCTAATTATATATTATGAATTTTGTATTTTTTTCCAGTATGTAACTCAGTGGCTTCCTTCTCATATACTAGAAAAATCAGTTCTTCATAGAGGTTATAAGGCACTGAACACTGTGGCCTATCTCATCCTCTCTGACACCCTGTATGTTCTTTCTTGAGGCACGGTGGTCTTGCTCTGAATTTGTGACGCATACTCCCATTCTGAGGCTTTTGAACATTCTGTTCCCTTTGCCTTAAATGCTCTTCCCAAATATATCAGCATAACTCACTTATATGCTTTAAGTTTTGGCTCAGATTTCACCCTACCTATTTATCCTTTCTAAAATAGACTTTTCATTCCAATTGCTAACTTCTCAATCCCCATTTTAGATAACACTCTTTACCTAACATGCATACATTTAATTACGTACTTATTGCCTGATTGATCCCTACCAGAATTGAGGCTGCCTGTGAGCTAGAACCTTGTCTCCTTTATTTGAAATTACAATCTCTGTGCCTAAATGGATTCTCCAGTATGACAGCCACTAGACACATGTGGCTCTTAAAATTCAAATAATTAAAAATCAATTCAAATAAAAGTTCCGTTCCTTAGTCATATCCATCTCATTTCAAGTGCTCAGTAGCCATATGTGGTTAGTACCTAACAACTGGACAGAGCATTTCCATCGCAGAAAAATGTTCTTTTGGATCAGATTGGCCTAGAACATGCCTAGTAGAGAGTTGGTCCTCAGTAAACATTTTCTGAACAAATCTTACTTCTTTTTGGTGAGTTATATCCAGAGTGATTACAATGTGAGGAAATTAGCATCAACTATTTCAAATGGAAAAATGTCTCCCTGTGTCTTGGTGGAAGTTTGGGTGGTAAGAAATGCGAAGCCCTTAAAATATGTTCCAGTTCTTTATGCCACAATTGATTGCAATGTTTTAGTTGTAAAAATTGGCCAAGTTTCTACTAAACATTCATAAGAATAGATATTGGGGCTATGGAATGGAATTTATTTCTTTTACTCCTTTCCTGTTAGTGTAAATGCACACACACATACACGTACATGATTTCTTGTTTCAAGGAGCCACGTAAATTATGGTAGTAGTGAGAGGTAAAGCTTACAAATAAGTATACAAAGAAATTGTAAAGAATTTTCTAGCAGACGAAAGAATATTCTAGTTTGGCTTAGTGCATTTTCAGTATGATTTTGAGTCTCACTTCATAAGAGTTTAAAGTAAAACAGCTTTTGCCTGTTTTGAAACTGCCTACATTCTTAGCTACATGAGAACAGAATCATACAGATGAAGACATTTTTGCCAATGTTTACATTATCTATAGTTCTGTATATATTCATTTATTTAAATCCTGTCTTATCTGGCAGATCATAATCTCTTTCAGATAACCTTATCAGATAGTTTTACTGTCTTTGCCAGTAAGCAGCATCTGCCCTGTATTTTCACACAGCAGGTATGTATTCTACATGTTTGAATTTATAAACAGATCCCAGGGTATTATTACAAATTTTCTTTTTTTCTTGCCATTAGCTAGTTTGCAATAATTTGAAATATATGTATATATAAAGGAAGAAGTATAATCAATTCAGGTAGGAAAAATGGCTAGTGATCTAATATCTTTATTTCTCCCATTTATTGTGAATGTTTTCCTTTATAGGAATAAGCCAGGAATTATACCTGTTGTGGGCAGGAAATGCTCTGTTTCTGTAATTACTATTCTGAGTTCTGGGACAATAAAGTCAAGGCAACATAAATCAAATGATGTTAAAATTAAAAGTACTTAGAACATTTCCCAGCATATACTCGGTACTCAATATGCATTATATTTATTTATTCATTTATTTACTTATTGCTTAAAATAAGTACACAAAACTCCAGTACATGTTGGGCATAACATTTATTTCTAATTTTTGAGAATGTTGTAATTAACATACTTATTTCTAATGGTGCTAGGGATCGGTACCGTTTATTGTAGATATAGCCAATTAAATTCTAACGTTTGAAACGTGAAAATAATCCAAGTTTTGTTTGCTTTTTTTGTTTTGCTTTTTTGTTGTTGTTGTTTGTTTTGTTTTTTTTAATCCCTAGTTTTAAGTAACGGAGTTCTGATTTCCTTCATAAGACTGTGCTTGAAAGACTAAATATATATGCCTTAGTAAGATTGTATTTCAAGGCACATACTCTGTTTTTCTAGCTAAGATTAAACCTAGCTGAGGATTTCTAAAATTAATATACCTGCTACCGCTAATTTGATGTGGTATAGTTTTACTCCCTGTTAAAACAGTTGTGCATGGGTTTATAAATGAAGTCCTATAATCTCTTCCTATAGCACAAGTATGCTCCATCCTAGGTCTTTTTTTTTAATACAAAATGATGAGAGAATTATAGGAAACAACATATAGATGGTAATATAGAATGAAAAGATAATTTAAGACTTTGAAAGTTTTGACCTTCATATATCCTGAGGTTTGATATGTTACTTACTACTACTCTTATATGGCTTTCTCCCTGGGAAATTTTATTTTGTAAGCAAATAAAATAAGATTCAGGTTACTGCAAAGTGGTCCACTCCAGCAAGGTAGACATCTTTGTCTATTAAGAGTTTTCTTGATGAATCAATGAAATATTTTGTTCTTGCAATCTCATTAAAATAAGTGAAAATATAGCATACTATGAATTTTGAATACTAAAGCACTAAATTTTAGAAACAATCCCATGTTTATTGGACATAAACAGTTCCAACTTTTGTTCAAATGTAACAAAACGAAACACACGAAATGGAGCACAGTGTTTAAAAATTGAGATTTTATTGATTCTAAAATGTTGACTATGCTTTAAATCAGCCCTATTTCTGGATGACATTAACAACAACAACAATTTGTTAGAAGGCAGTGAGGGCTTGTGTTCCAAAATTTCAGAGAGAAAAAAAGCTCAGAAAATGAGCTTAACATTTAACACTGCTGTTTCATTGAGTCATTTGTCAGTTTGAAAGCCATGAAGAACCTGAGTAGAGCATTCCATAGTCTTATGAGGCTAGAGACATAAAAGTTGTAGCCTGGGGCCTGCTGGGGTAGAGCTCTGTGGGGATAGGTCCCAGCTGTTCAGATGGCACTGGGAAGGGCTACCGAACAGTAGGAAGGGCAGAAAGAATGACTCTCACAAGGACTAAAAGCTTATCTTCAAATCACCCCAGAGTATTCTCTAGTTACAGCGGAATCAAGGTAAAAATAGATAATAAAGCTTACTAGAAATGTTGAAATGAATCAATCCCCTTAAGATGTTACCAAATATAATAAGTAACCACAATGGAAATTAGAAAATACTTTTGGATAAAGTGATTGTCAAAATATGGCATGTCAGAATCCGTGGGATGCTGACAAAGCAGTGCTTGGAGAAAAATGTATAGCCTTAAAAACATCAGCAATCAGAAAGTTTGAAAAAGCAGTGACCTAAGTCATATCTCAATTTAACACACAAGTAAAGAGTTAAGCCCAAGGAAAGAAAAATAATAATAATAATAATAATAATAATAATAGTAAGAGCAGAAATTAAATAATATATTGCCAACACAAAATAGATTCTAGAAAACTAAAATTGGCTCTTAGAAAGTAACTAACAATATTGATAAACTCAAAAAGACAGTTAAGAATAAAAAAGAGGTAAAAATAACCAACATTAGGAGTGAACAGTAAACACCACTAAAAACTTTAACCACTGAAAAGAAAATACTAGAATAGAATAAAACTTTACACTAATAAACCTAATAACTTTATAAAATTTATAAATTTCTTAAAATACACAAATTCCAAAATACACAATTTTTTTAAAAACTGGTCTTTACTTATTGAAAATTGAACCTATGATCAAAAACTTCCGACAAATAAAATTCATTCAAGATAACACTAGATATCTTGAATATTTAATTATTCTAATAACTTGAGGAAGAAATATCACCTTCCCTGCACACATTTTTCCAAAGAATAAAGATATTTCCCAAATACTTTATGAACATAATGTAACTGTGTTATCAAAATCTGATAAGACATTATTTAAAAAAAGGAAAATTTCTGGTTAGTCATTCTCATGAACATAGATGCAAATATACTAAACCAAATATCAATAAATCAAGTCCTGCTGTATAGAAGTGTGATACCTCACAACAAACCTGTTTTTATTCCTGGAATATAGGTTTTGATTAACATTTGAAAATCATTGTAGTTCATTGCTTCAACAAAATTTGGAGGAAAGTAAAAATGCACTCTTTTCTTTAAATACAAAAAATAAGCTAATAAAATATGACACAAATATATGGTTTATCAAAAATAATTTTGCAAACAAGAAACAGAAACTGATAAAGCATGTCTACTTAATATCAAGAGAAAAGGTCATATATTGTGAAATACTGAAAAGTATATTCCTCAGCTCAGGAAATGATGTTGGCTATGATCTCTTCTATTTAACATTGTACTAGAGAATGTAATTGGTGCAACAGGGTAAGAAAAAAAAATCAAATGTGCAAGTGTGCCATTTATTAAGCTACTTTCTCTCAGCTCTAAACTACCTATATTTTGTTTTGTGATTCTGGATTTGAGAATTGGCAGACCCCACTTCTCATGTCACATGTTCTAGGACAAGAAATCAGAAATTCCTATTGGACATTGTTTAAAGATAAGCAGAAATCATACTTTAAAATTTCCTAATTCATATTAAAACCAAGTAGTATTAATAATTAACATAACTGGAAAAATATTTTTTAAAGCCCTTTTATAAACTAAAGGCTTAAATGAAAGTTCTGTGTGCAATTTTTCTGGGGAAATTTATGTATGTGAGATGTGGTATTCTATCTACACTATTTTATAATCTTTCTATTGATTGAAGTAAGCCTGTGTAATATTAAATATTAGTTATTATGAAAGTGCTTTCTGTAAGCTCTCCTCCTCTACTGGCTGGCCACTATTCTACCTCTCTGGGAGATAATCAAGCTCAGAATAATAGTGGTGTCAGTATATAGCACCCAAACCAATTTAAACGAAACAAAATCTCTTGTGATCACCACATCCTTTTCTGGCTACTGCTCTACCCTCTCTAATTTGCTCATCTTCATGTGAAAAGATAAATCTTGAAATGTTGCCTAAATTTCCATTGTTGGGCGCCTGGGTGGCTCAGTGGGTTAAAGCCTCTGCCTTCGGCTCAGGTCATGATCTCAGGGTCCTGGGATCGAGGCCCACATCGGGCTCTCTGCTCAGCAGGGAGCCTGCTTCCTCCTCTCTCCTCTCTCTCTGCCTGCCTCTCTGCCGACTTGTAATCTCTCTCTCTGTGTCAAATAAATAAATAAAATCTTTAAAAAAAAAAAATAAATAAAATAAATTTCCATTGTTTTCTGTATTATCTGTCATTAACTTCTCAAAACTCTGGAACATGAAAACTGAAAGTGCTGTCTTGAAGGTGGCACTTTGAACTCATTGCCATCTGTCTTAGGACATTTTTCAATCTTTGTCTTACCTTACTGTAAGCAATGTGTTATTTTTGACAGCATAATCCCTCTTTAAACTCTTTCCTTTCTTTTAGTTTCCATAATACCGCCATCTCATGGTTTTTCTGTTTCCTCATTAGCCTGTTTTGTTTTTAGTAAACTATTTTATCTATCCCTCTATGATCATATTCAGTCAGACACTAAACAAATCTTTTTGACTGTTTAGTGTATTCCGAGAACTGGGGATACTTAGTAAATAAAGCAGTCATAGGTTCTGCCCTCATGGTGCTTTCACCCTACTGAAGTAGAAAAGCAAAAATCAAGAAATAAATATCTAAATAAATATCTAAATACTAATTGTGATACAACAGATGGGAATGACATAGTAATGACAGAGGATAATAGAGAACTTATTTAGGTGATTAGAAAAATATATATAAATATATAACTATATATGTGTGTGTGTATATATATGTGTGTGTATATATATATATACGTATATGTATATACACATATATATATATATAATAAGGAAGGACTCGTGAAACTGAAAGATCCAGGTATGGATTAGTGGGGGGGGGGCAGGCAGAGAGCATGCCATGGGAAAGAATAACCTTTGCAAAGGTCCTGTATTATTTTTTTAAGATTTATTTATTTATTTAGAGAGAGAGGGGAGAGAGAGTGACTGGGGAGAAGGGCAGAGGGAGAGGGAGAGAGAAAAATCCTCAAACAAACCCTCTGCTGAGCAATGGAGCCCAATGAAGGGCTCAATCCCAGGACCCTGAGATCATAATCTGATCCAAAATCAAGAGTCGTCCGTCCAACTAACTAAGTCACCCAGGAGCCCCCTGAACTGTATTCTTAAATACTCTGGAATGTGGTAGACCAGGAGGACAGTGGTGAGATGGAGCCAGCAGAGATAAGTCAGGGCCAGATGCTGCAAATCTAAGGTCACTCTTTCACCATCTTATCCTCAATTCCAGCTTTTTGTTGATATCTGTCAAGTTCATATAAAGCCAGCCCAGATTTTAAGAAAGACAGCTGGTCTGGGGATAATATTGAGAGTTTCTATATGCTATTTAAAGCCATGAGGCTGGGAGAGATCACAAAATACTGAAAGAATGAATGTAGGAAGACAAGAGTCTTGAAATTCTCTAACATTTATTGATCCAAACAATGAAGAGAAACCAGCAGAAGACACTGGGAAGAAGCAGACAGGTACGTAAGAGGCAAACCAGTAGAGGGTGGTGTCCCAGAAGACACATGAAACATGTGCATCAAGGATGAGGATGTGGACAAATATGTGAAATATGGATGAGAGTTTAGTTAAGAAAAGGAAATTGTCCATTATTTTTAAAGCTAAAATAAAGATTATTGGTGATCTTGACAAGAGATATTTTCCTGTGAGCAAAAAAGTAGTTAAATATATGTATATATTAAATTCACTATATATATGTGTGTGTATGTATATGTATATATATGCATATATACATAATACAAATCTGTTAATGCATTTTATTGTAAAGGGTAGCAGAGAATATGCCAATAGATATAAGGGATAATGGGCTTAATAAATAATACTTTGAACAGAGAAGTAACATGTTCATATTCTCATCTGATGATATAGTAGGGAGGAAAAGGCTGATGGTGTAGAGACAGAAGGGACTATTACTTGAAACATATTCTAAATGATGAGATCTAGCACACAAGTCAAGGGCTAGAAACATGGATATTTTGGGGTGTCTGGGTGGCTCAGTTGGCTAAGCAGCCAACTCTTGTTTTGGGCTCAGGTCATGATATCAGGGTCCTGGGATCGAGCCCACATCCAGCTCCACACTCAGGGAGTCTGCTAGAGGACTCTCTCTCTCCCTCTCCCTCTGCCCCTCCCCCTGCTCAAGCTCGCTCGCTCTCGCTCTCTCTCTAAAATAAATACATAAATCTTAAAGAGACGGATATTTCACTTAACAAATAAAAAGCATTTGAAAAATGGCAAATAGAAAAAAAAGTCACTTTTTTATTCCTGTATTATGCTTATTTACTTTCAGAACTAAGATTGAATGGGGCAATGGTCCCTATTTTGTGAGAGAGACAAAATAGACCCTAAAGTGCTCTTCAACATCAGTAGGACTCTACAGTAGAGTCCTCTGATCCCCATGTATGTTCAGAATATTTTTAAAAATTGATCTATCAGTAATTTCAGAGCTGTTGTGCACACATGATCTGTAAACTATGCTCTTACAATGCCATAGAAGAGAGTCATGATCAAGGTAGTTTCAAATGGCTAGCTGTTCACTTTGAACTTGCTCTCTAATTAAGCTAGGCTTGCTGGCATAAGGAAAGGGTGGAGAGAAGTCCAAATGCAGCATTTTTCCTTAGACTTAGATAAAATTCTTATTTCTAGTTACTGTGAACTAAATAGAAAATTGTAACATTTCCCCAAAGTCCAGAGTATTTAATTGTAATTCTAAGAATAAGCCTTTTTTTTTCCCTGAGTATTCTGAAACTAGGGCATGCTGTGAACTTCTAGTTCTTCCAATATCTTTATATTAACCCCACTTTCCTAAAAAAATTTCAAAGTCTTTTCTGAATATTTAATAGTCTTTTGCCTAAATACAAAAAAAAAAACAAACAAAAAAGAAGACATCTCCTAGACATAATCATAACACCTGCACCGGTTTTGAATTAATTAGGATGCTTGCATCAAAAAGATGATTTTTTTCACCTTTAAGTCATAAAATAAAAATTCTGTGATCCTATGATATGTTCCAAACTGGGAAGCTGTAGAAGAAATGAAAGGAATTATTCCTGTTTTAATGATCTTAGTATGTAATTGAGATTACAAAATACTTTGTATAAAAACTCACATGTCAGTTTATAATTAGATTCTAACATGCTAGCTCAGAGGGTTAAGTTCTCTGGGCATTAAGCCACAAGAGAGCCAGAGTAACCACAGAGGTGCTAGCTGGGGGCCATGGGGCATGACACCCACCTCGTCAATAGAACCAGAGTGGATTTCCACAAGATGACATGTTAAATGAGCTTGTGTTTGTCTGAATCTAAATAAGAAGAAACCATGAGCAAAGCCAAATATAAATTAACTTTCCCCAGTCCTTACTGAACAGCATTGGCAAGATATTGTTACAATCGTTGTTTGAAGGTAATCCATCTCTGTGAAGATTGCAGGTGTAAAAATCAATATAAATATTCAACAATTGAAGTATATAAAATTGATAACTACCACGAATCAAAGATAAACTGCCTATAAACATGTTAAACATGTAATACGTACATAACTATACTATCAGTTTTCAAAATTAAGATTCATTTCTAAATGGCTTTATTCAAATGTACATAAGATGCTTCATAATACTTACTCAGAGATATATCAGTAATGTAAATTAGGGGTTTTAAGTGTGTGTGATCACTGGACCAAGATTTGGAAAATCTGAATTTTGAGGCAGACAATCTGAGTGGCAATGGCAAAATCACTTAGCCTTTCTGAATCCTCGAGTGGACATTTGTAAATCTTCTGAACTTTGTAGCACACAGGTAGTATTCACTGAGCTAGTGTTAGTTGTCTCTGTCTTATTCTCACTGAAGACTTTTTCCTTCTTAATTATTATAAGTAACCTATATTTGGCATTTAATGTGTGTCAGGCAGTTTGAGAATTCCATGTGTGTTATTTTCAGAAGTACTATTAATCATCTATTATTATCTTCACTCTTCCTACTGTTATTTGTGTTTTACATACAAGCAAACTGGTACATGAAGCCATTAGTAATTTTCCAAGATTCCATAGATATGTGTCAGAGGAGGGATATGATCCCAGTTTCTTTGATTTTAAAACATGAACAAAAAATCATTAGGCCATTGTGCATTCCAGAATTTCGCAACTCTAATATCTATATTTTTATTGAATTAAATATAAACTGTTTTTTTTGCAATGGAATTTGATAACATTTAGGTTAAAGTTCTTCAAGAAATTTGTTGAATAAGGGACACCTGGGTGGCTCAGTCAGTTTAGGCGTCTGCTGTCAGCTCAGGTCCTGAACTTAGGGTCCTGGGATTGAGTCTCACATCGGACTCCCTGCTCAGCGGAGAGCTTGCTTCTCCTTCTCCCTCTGCCTGCTGCTCTGCCTACCTGTGCTCTCTATCTCTCCGTCAAATAAATAAATAAAATCTTTTAAAAAAAGAAATTTGTTAAATAATTTCAATAATTTCATATAAATGTTTTTCAAATTTTAAAAAGTGATAAATTGTTTCAATACTTGAAAACCTAATAAGATGAATTAAGACAAGGCTAACCAATCTTACCCTACAGGTAACTCATGTTTATGGCCTACATGTATCCTTGCTAATGCAAATATATGCAACCATGATACTCATAGATTATTTGTTGTTTCTTGTTTTGTTGAAACAAAACCTTAATACATAAATCTTCTGTATTCACCCAATAGAGGTACCCTTAAAAGGCAATCTGTTTAGATCTAAATTTATTTTTTTCAGAGCCCTTCATTTAGACTCATTGTTATAGAAATATTAATTAGTGTTTATATTAATCTACATGATATTTCTTAATCTATACACATATACACAATTATATCCAAAGTATCATTTCATGCATATTTTCTTTCCAAAGGCAACTTTTTTTTCTTCGGTCATTGCCATACATTCAACCTTTTCTGTTCTCAAATTGCATTACAACCCACAACCTTCATTGGCATTAAGTATAACTTCCTTCCACTTTTTAATCGTTTTGTTATATGGATATTTTATATGTATAAATTTGTGTAATACCTTTAAACATGCGTAGACATAAACATTCATATGTATATACACTAATACAAAATGTTAAGGTCATTAATTGCCTTCTAAAAATGGAATATTATACATGATTCATAATTAGTTTTATCTTAGTACTTCTAACTTCATAAGATAGTATGGAAATCCCTTGAAGTCAGCTGGTATATTTTGTGCTAATTCTTTTTAGAAGTTGCATAGTATTCCATTAGGTAGATGCACCATATTTTTTGCAGTCATTTCTTCATTGATGAATTTACTGGCATCCCACAGAAACAGTGTTCTAATAAGTACATTTTACTTATATCCTTAGTTACTTGCATTTTCTAAAATTACTTGTGATAGATTCCCAGGTGTAAGACTGTTGGGTAGAAGAATAGGTATATCCATCTTATTTTTAAGAGATGTTGGCAGATTGTTTTCCAGAAATGCCACGACAATTTGCCTATCCATCAGCAAAATGTGAGAGTTCACTTTACTATGACTCTCCGACAGCAATAGGACATTTTTGCACTTTAAAATTTTTCTAGGTCAGGAATTTTTCTAAGATCTGCCAAAATTTGTGTCTCCTGATCAATCCCTTCTGGAATTAGATGAGCACTTTCAATCTGCAGTCTCAGGTCTTTTCTTCAGTTCCAGGGTAACTTCTATTATTTGCTGAGTATTTGTCTTTCCTTCATCTATTTCCTTGTCTCCTGATGGAATTGCTCTCATATATATGTTAAGCCTTTGGGTTTATCACTTACCTTTTCAAACCTCGTGATTTTCTGTGACCTCAAATATTTTTACCATTGTTTCTCCAGCTCACTAATTTAAGTCTTGCTAGTTTCTATCTTCTTTGCAAACTGAGGACAGAATTTTATTTATTTGTTTGTTTGTTTGTTTGTTTGTTTGTTTTGAGCTCCAGAGAACTTCTTTAATTCACCGGACTTAAATATTATTTTTCCTTTGTTTGTTCAGGGTATGCCCAGGAGGAGATTTCAAAGACTCTATTTTCCTAGGTATCTTTTCTAATTTTCTGATTCTTCTTTAACTCCCCAGATACAGGATCTGATCATATTATTATTATTTACTACATGAAATGTTCAATAGTATTGAAAATTATAAAGGATTATATAGTGAAAAACTCTGTGCCAACATCACATGTTTTCCAAGTATTTGTCAAGTTTGTTTCAGATTTTAATTTTTCTTTTTTATTTATTTTTTGTTTATTTTGTTTTTTTAAAGATTTTATTTTTTACTTGACAGAGACAGACACAGGGAGAGAAGAAACACAAGCAGGGGGAGTGGGAGAGAGAGAAGCAGGCTCCCTGCTGAGCAGAGAGCCCTGCCTGGGGCTTAATCCCAGGACTCAGGGATCATGACCTGAGTGGAAGGCAGATGCTTAAGGACTGAGCCACCCAGGCGCCCCTTGATTTTTGTTTTTTAAAAAACAAACGTATTATATATAATTAATCAATCGTGTATGCTCATTCCCAGTCTCAACCTCATCTTTTGTCCCCAAAGCATGGGAAAAAACACTTCTGATTTTGTTATTTACCATTTTTATATATTGTGTTTAATTTTACTCAATAACTACTGATTTATAAATAGGGTAGATCTAGTTTGGCCTTTTTTAAAATCATATGTATGTGTGTTTGTGTTTGCATGAGTATGTGTATTATCAGACTGTATCTACCATTATCAATCTGTTATTGGAAGTTGAGGTGTATAGACCTTGATGCATAGCATTATGCTTTCAGTAATGTCAGCCTTTTCATCAATCATCACCATAATATCTTACAAATTTAGACTGCTTCCAGTGTTTTGCTAATACAAATGCATTTTCAATGAACATTTTCTGCATGTTTCCTTAGGTGCATCTACAGGAGTTTCTCCGGGCAATTATACCTAAAAGGGCAATTGCTGGATTACAAAATATGCACATTTTCAAGTTTACTAGATATTCCCAGCCAAATTGCACTGTAAAGTAGTTATACCAAATTACACTCTGACCAGCAGCGTGTGAGAATGTCTATGGTTTGGGCGCCTGGGTGGCTCAGTGGGTTAAAGCCTCTGCTTTCGGCTCAGGTCATGATCTCAGCATCCTGGGATCGAGGCCCACATCGGAGAGAGGAGCCTGCTTCCTCCTCTCTCTCTCTGCCTGCCTCTCTGCCTACTTGTAATCTCTCTCTCTGTGTCAAATAAATAAATAAAATCTTTAAAAAAAAAGAGAGAGAATGTCTACGGTTCTACTTCGTTGCCAGCCATCTTTATTTCCAGGCTAAATTTTGCAACTCTGATATTTATAAAATGTTATTGCATATCAATTTCAATTTGGACTTTCCTGATTACTAGGGAGCTTGATAAAATTTTCCTATGATTTATGATCATTTGGTTAGTTTTAGGTTTTGCCTCTCTCTAAATGCCTCATGTAATTCAATTTATGTGTGTGTATTTCAGTTCGTAGAAGTTTGTCTATGTTACTCTACCTAAATTTCATTGGTTAACATTTTTAACCCTTTACAACATTTTTGTCTTATATTTTATACGTGTTGCTTATAATCGATTATATCTACAATCTGACAATCAATATTTTAACATATTGTTTGTGAGTAATTCGGTATCACCCTTAATTATTCATACTTATGACTTTAGGTCCTCTGAATGAAGTCCGGGCCAATCTTGTTTCATATAACATTCTTATTACTATGGATTTCATTTCCATTTTTGCTGTCAGCGCCTGATAGTCACACTTTTTTTTTTACCAATTTCACTTATTTATTTAAAATAATGTTTATCATATATTTTTACGTGCATTTTAGTTAGGATTTTGTTTTTCGTTTTTAAGTTTTCCATATTACCAGAATCAGGAGTCCATTATTGTCAATGTAAGTTCATAGGAGATCAGGATCACCTTCTAGGAAACCCCAGAAAATAGTCCAGACACATTCTAAGTGGTACTTGTCATGTATTATAGGAGTAAAATGGTCAGTTCTTTATGACCATTTTCTATTTATTTTTCTCTCTTGGACTAGGGATATGTGTGAGCCAAACTCTTTCTACAACGTGTAGTTACAATACCTGCTCCGGGAATGCCCCATGCTGTGCCAGAGTCTGTTCTATGTGGAAGGAAAACATACATCATTCTGGTTGACTCTCTCCATGTCTTATTTGCTGGACTTCATGACCACCTGGCTTAGATTAAATGGCCATCACCATAGGACTCGTTATAGGATTCATTTTAGTATGAAATATAGGATATGTGAGAATAATTTTACAGATTATGTGAATTGTGGCATGATGTAGTAATTGAATTATTGCTGTCTCAAATATTATAAAAACACATGTAAATGTTAGGATGATATGCATGACAATTGAAATTCACAGTTCTCCGAATAACTGTACAAAATATAATAACATGGTAAAAATAATTCTTGGTCATTTGGTCTGAGTGAGAATTAAGTGATCAGAACCCAAACAAATACCTAAACATTCACAATTGGAATTTAATTTAAAGAAAGGAATTCAGCTACATAGTTAAGTTCAAGTGTAATGTATATTTGCAGTGTGGTTGAAAAAATTCAGCTTAATCCAAGTCTGCACAAACTCAGGCCTCAATACAATATAACTTTTGAAGACTTTGAGTTTAAATTTGGATGCTGCAACTCATTACTTTGATAACATAAGAAAATAACATTCTCAAGCCTACTATACTGTATATAAAATACAAGTACAAATAATATTAACCTTATAGAAGGCATTATATATCCTACAGAGTAAAATATAGAGCACATTTGACTTCTGCTAAAAATTCAATAAGTGATAGCTAACTCAGCCCTGAATCATCAGTAAACATTTAAACTTGCAAGTTATTTTCCAGATGTAAAAAAATCTTTTTATAAAATTGTGATTTGAAAAAAATTCTAAAACTGTGATTTAATGCAGTACACTTTTAGCAGCCTAAAATAAATAGATCTTCTTCTCACTTGGGGGTCCTATATCCAAGGGAATAAGATGTGAACAAATATAATTAGGGTTACTATATATCCAATTATTCTCATGAAACGAAAACCTAACAAATATATGGAGCCAATGATGATAAACTGATCTAGCCGTTACTAATAAGTGTTGGCAGATAGTCATACATGAAGACATTTTAAAGAAAGTCTAAGAGTTAAAATAATCAAATCAGTACTTTTTCATATCACCCTCAGAATATCACACAGAGAAGAAAAGTCGAAGCAAGTCGCTGTTGTAGTAAAAGAGGAATAAGAGAAATGAAATTGTTAACAGTGAGCACTTACAAAATCTCCCACGAATATTGGCTTCACCTACATTTACTGCATGCACTAATTAGTTTTTTTATGTCTGTGTTACAGAAAGAGTTTTTGCTATTAAATTAATGTGAAACTTTCACTTCATGTGTTCATAGAAACTATTGAAAAAATGCTATTTCTATATTACTCACCTTGTTATGTTTATTTTATGCAATATGATACATTCCTGAGTAGAACTTAATAATTTACAGATCGTTTAGCAAACCATCTGGGCTTCAAAAAATTATAGCGTTTTTGCCGAGTTTTAATGGAAAATAATATGAACTTTTGAAAATGTACCTAGAGAATCTAACCTGTAATAAAAGAGTAAGTAAATAACTGAATGTGGAAAGTTGTGCTTAAAAGGGGATTATTAACACTAGCTAGACATCCAAATTTAGATGTCTACTTTCTTCATCTTTCCTTCTTAAAATATAGGTAACCTTCAAAATTTTGCTTAAATAAGAATAACTATTATTCTAATATTAACAACTCATGCTACCTATTTTGACAGATATCCATTGAAAATGACTTTTTAATCATAGTTACAAATGCAATTTTCATTTATTAAGCAGTTTTAAAATATTTTATTTTTTTACGTAATCTCTATGCCCAATGTGGGCTCGAACTCACAATCCTGAGAACAAGAGTCATATGCTCTACTGACTGAGCCAGCCAGGCACCCCCATTTATTTAAGCCTTGAAATCAATACTGAACATATTTTATAGGAATTACTATCTATCAGTGCTGGGAACATGACAGACATTAAAAATAATACATGCAGAAATGATATAAGTGATTTTTAAAAGTTTGCAACATATAAGGTTTAATGTTTAAATAAATAAGGCAAAATGAGAAAAAGATGATGCTTGGCATCTAAAAATGTATGAAATAATGAAAGAAATCATTACCACAAAGAGAAGTTTAAAAATCAAGAAAATATTATGCTAAGTAATGCGCTCTTTGTGAATATGTATGTTCCTATTTGGTAAGCTCTGATTTTGTCAAATGGTCTATCCTAGTTGGTGACTCATTTTATGATAGAATTATATTTTGAGCCACAGCCCCAAGAAGCATGAATAAGGACTGACTTTTATTCAACAGAGTCATAAATATTTAACATAGATTTGCCCCTGGCTTCACAAATTAACATTCACTAGTGATTAAATAAAAATACAAGTAAAAAAGAATAAAGATAGCACTCACATACTTTGTTGAGCTAAATAGAATAAAATAGAAAATGTAAAAATACTGTGGGAATCCAAATTATTAAACTAAAGCGACTGTATCTTAAATTCCTCCTATGGATTGTTCTCTCATGAAACTTTTCATTTAAGAAAGGATTTGAACTACCTAGAACAGACTGACATTTTAAAAAATTCCAGAAAACTACAGAATGAAGAAAAGAAATGAAAAGAGAATAAAAGCCAATAGGAGGAATAAAATTAAGGTTATGACAAAACTTTGAAGGAATGAAATTATTGCAAGGTTAGCAGATAACAAATGTATAAAGCATGCAAATTTCCTTGATAACATTTAAGTAAGTAAAATTGAGCTTGTTTGTAAAGACTTACCTAAAAGACTGAAACAGGAAAAATTATCTGTGTGTTATAAGTTGGTCAATCTAAAGTGTCTCAGTTAAAAAAAGTTGATACCATCTTATGCTAACAGCAAGAAATACTGTTACACCAAACTTAAAATAATCAAATTTATCAATTAATGGTATCTTACATATCAAGTTTCTAGGATTCTAGCATATATCAGGTAATAAAATTTTAAGAATAAATATATTTTATAAAAATTTTAAATTTAAAAGCTCTATATTTTTTAATTAACTTTAAAAATTTATTACCATTTCATTATTAATAGCAAGGGGGTTTGACTGAGAGTTCTGAGCACTTGTATTCCAAAAGAATCTACTTTAATAACCATCTATACGAAATTATTATCCTTCAAATCTAAATATATTAAAAATTTTATATAACAAATTATCAATATTTTCTTATAACTTTGGGAAAGAATGCCAATTATTAATTTAAAAAGATTAATGTAATTGTTTCTCAAGCATTTTTAAACTTATATTTATTGTTTAGATTATATGCCAAATGGTAGTTCATAGTATCTTTACTGGGCCTACAATAAAACTAAGACACATGATATCAGGCAAGACTAAAGGAAAGAAATCAATCACCTCCCTGTAGAAAAACTGAAATTTTTAAATTTTATTTTCTTATATTCACTCACTATTATCTCACTCTTCTGTTTTCTTACTTTTGTATTCTAGCCCTTTTTTCTCTTTGCAACACATACAGACATGCACATGCAAATCCATACCTGTACACCCACCAAAACATAATTCTCATTTGAAAGCCAAGGAGGTTCATACAACTACCAGAGTAGACTGAGACTTACCAAGGCTGCATCCCTTCCCTTCCTTGAGTCAATACCATTCGTGTTTTATTAAGGTGAGTAGTCACTGTATTCTCTGACTGGCGGGGGAGAGTTGGGTCCTCACCAGAGAAAGATAAAAGAGTCAGGAGCCACTTAAAATCAGAAATAATGGCATAATTTCATTCATATGTGGAATTTAAGAAACAAAACAAACAAGCAAAGGAAAAAAAGAGAGAGAGAGAGAGAAAGAGAGAAAGAGAGGCAAACCAAGAATCAACTATAGAGAACAAACTGATGGTTACCAGAGGGTAGGCAGGTGGAGGGGTAAGTAAAACAGGTGATGGGGATTTAGAAGGGCAGTTATTGTGATGAGCACCAGGTGATATATGGAAGTATTGAATCAGTATATTGTACACTTGAAACTAATATTACACTGTATATTAACTAACTGGAATTTGAATAAAAGCTTTTAAACAATGAAAAAAATCAGAGATAATGGGAAAAACTAAAGCAGTCAGAGAAAAATAACTCAACTGAATAATAAATATATAGACATATTAGGCATACCAAAAAAGATGACATAGTCAAAGTTGGAGAGAGAGAGAAGAAGAAGACAATCACAAATGGTTTAGTTATCAGAGTTACCTGAATGAGACTATAGAAAAATGATAGGAAAAATATTAGAAAAATATTCAGTAGTGTGAAAATAGATGACTGTATAGTTTGATGAGAGAACTGAATCTATTTAAAATCAAATGGAAACTGTAGACTTGCAAAACTTGTATACAAAATTAAGAACTTATTAGTTTGCTTTAAAAGATCTGGAAAAGCAGAAGACATGACTAGTGACTCTGAAGAACAGGTTTATAGGAAATAGCACAACTGAAGAATACAGACATGAAAGAATAGAAGAAACTAAACAAGAACATAAGAGCATAAGAGAGGGCGCCTGGGTGGCTCAGTGGGTTAAAGCCGCTGCCTTCGGCTCAGGTCATGATCCCAGGGTCCTGGGATCGAGGCCCACATCAGGCTCTCTGCTCGGCGGGGAGCCTGCTTCCTCCTCTCTCCTCTCTCTCTGCCTGCCTCTCTGCCTACTTGTAATCTCTCTCTCTGTGTCAAATGAATAAATAAAATCTTTAAAAAAAAAAAAAAGCATAAGAGAACAAATGAAAAGATCTAAAACATGTGTGATTCCAGATAATGTAGTTCCAGAGTGGGAGGAAAGAATGAATGGGTGAGAAAAGACAACTGTTGAGAATTTTCCAAAACTGATGAAAGACACTGACCCACAGGGCACCTGGGTCGCTCAGTGGGTTAAAGCCTCTGCCTTCGGCTCAGGTCATGATCTCAGGGTCCTGGGATCAAGGCCAGCATCGGGCTCCCTGCTCAGCGGGGAGCCTGCTTCCCCCTCTCTGCCTGCCTCTCTGCCTACTTGTGATCTGATCTCTTTCTCTCTGTGTCAAATAAATAAAAATCTTAAAAAAAAAAAAAGAAAGAAAGACACTGACCCACAGAATTGAAGCTATTCTTGTTGATTTCCAACATGATACATATGAAAAATGACCATATATATTTTTAATATTTTGAAATTCATAATGACTTTGTGAAGTACAGAAAGACTAATGAAAATGAGAGACATATGGGAAAAGTTTTAAAGTGGGGGAAAATAATGTATTATGTTTAAAAGAGCAACAAAAAAAATTGCCAACTGACTTTTCCGTAGTTTCCTATAGAATCAGTTTTTTTGAGTTACATTTGAATTTCCTTCCAACTATATTAGAATGCCAAAAAGAGTTAAATGTTGTTGACAATGTGCACACCTAGGTGACTCAGTCAGTTAAGCATCTGTGTTCAGTTCAGGTCATGATCCTGGGGTTCTGGGATTGAGCCCCGCATAGGCCTCCTTGCTCAGGGGACAGTCTGCTTTTCCCTCTCCCTCTGCTCCAGCCCCCTGCTCATTCTCTCATGCTCTCTCTCGCACACGCACGCATGTGCTCTCTCAAATAAATAATCTTTGAAGAAAAAAGAATAAAAAAATAAATGTTTACAATGCATTTCTTTTCTGTACTAAGCTGATTATAAAACAAAAGATCTACTTTAGTTAAAATGAAAATGTGTTACAAATCTTTGCTGTTTGCCTTTCCCAATCAATCAATCACCCACATTTGATCAGCTCCTCTTTTTTATTTATCCAGAATATACCATTGCTCAAAAGATAAAGTCTTCTGGTACATTCCATGTTTTCTGTTTTGCATATGGTTTTATAATTGAATCTATGTTTCTAGGTCTACATACACTTTCCTAATCATTTAAATGAGTATAATTTATCATTGACCAGTTATCATATTCCATAGGAACTATATATACTTCAGTCATATCAAATTGCTTTGTTTAAAAATCCAACCAAAATGCATGCATACATGCACACAGACATGCCCACACACACACAAATGGCAGAAGCACTGAATCAAGATTTAGAACAAAGTTCTATTTCTCATTCTGCCTCTAAATCCCTACATGACATAGGTAGAAAAGGGTCTGATTTGCTTTCCCTAAAATTAGTTTCTCTCAAAGTTACAGAAGGAAGAAGGAGTTGGGTCTCTGGTGTTTATTTAGTTTTGTTTCCCAATTCAGGTGGACTAATTTTAGCTGACTTCACATTCAAAGGCTGAGATATAATTGGAGTGTTTTGTGTCGAAGTAGATAATATCAGTAATCAACACATGCATTTCCAGATAAGTTCCGTTTACTTTCTTCTACGTATTGAACTGGAAGAACAAAGGGCAATACATTGTACATTTCGCCTCTTAAAATAAATAAATATAAAAGAGGATGAACAGATATACTAAAGACTATTCTTAATGCAAATTGCAGTAGATTTAATTCCATCAGGGTTTTAGTTTGACTTTTATCTAAGGTGACATTGAGCTGACCTGACCATCTCATTGCTGGAGAGACCTAGGCTTAGAGACAACCCCAAGGTCATTACTCTCAAGTTAAGATTTATGTGTTAACACTCTTTTTTGAAGAAAATGGATGGGCAACTGTGAACTTTTTTGGCATCTACTTTCTAGCATCACAATAAGACACATACTGTGACAATAATAATATAAATAATAAATAATGTAAATGAAGGGTAATAATGATTACCCTTTTCATGCTTTAACCTTGAACTATAACTAAGATATTTCCAACATAATTTTGCTGAGAAATAGGCATATGTATTACAATTTGAGAGTGAGGTTCTAAAGCTCTTATATCATTTACGCCACCTCTGAAATAGTGTTTTCTTATGCAATTTATAACACAGAAAAATACATATATAGAGAGAAATTATGTTTATTTAGTATTTGAATTTTACTGCTAAAGGCTTGCTTCATCAGTTTGCAGAGTTGACTATGCTTGTGTGACATTTGGTTGGCTCCAGAAGACCCCTCCTGCACTCACACATGCCCCCCTGTCTGCTTCTTGAATGTCTTTCACTCTATAATTAGGGAAAAATACTGGAAGGGATAACGCCTTAAATTCCAGTTATATAGTATAAAATCATCAGTATTAGGATTGGGGACTCAATGTCTTATAAAGCCTATAATCATCAACAAAATATTTTTCTCCAGCCCCTACCCCTTGAGGGCGACTAAGGAAGGAATTTCTCCCTTTCTCTCTTGATACATACATGTCCCTGTTTCTCTACCGCTATTGCCTCTACACTTCCTCTTTTTACTTTATTTCTTCTTTTATTTTTTATGTTTCTATGTAACCACTCTATTCCACTTCACTAGTTAGTATCAGATGCACTCATTTTGAATGCTCAAATAACAATTTAAAGTCACTATCAATTCCTTCTAGACAAAGACCACCAGGAATATGTGTAGTTAAACAAGTTGGGCTTAATGATTGTTGCAAGTGAACGAACACACACCATGGGGTGTCTCAGTGTAAGAATGTTAGAAAAGAAAACTATTATAGCATCGGAGCTTATGATACATCAGATCAGATGACTTCAGGAAGCATGGGTAATTGATTCTTAATCAGTTTCTTCTAGAAGGAAAGAAAACTGGATAGAAGCAGAGCTATAATTATTAAAGCAGTCATTTCTATTACCAGGATAGGGGTATGTCTGGTCATTTTTGTGGCTCAGACATTGTTCATGTTTTGTCTGTTCAGACAGGTTACAAAGTAGTCTTGCTTTGTTGGAAATTATCCTAGTCACAGAGTGATATTATCTGATGTTGCTATTTTGTGAAATTGATAATGTTTGACAGAAGAACACCTTGGTCTGGCTGAGAGTACCAGACCAACTCCTAGATTTCAGGGGATGTTTTTCATCATTACCAAGCTGTGAATCTCAAGCAGCCCATCTCTCCAGGCAGTCTAGTGGTTAAAAGCACGTACCCTTGAACAACACTGCTGGGTTTGATTGACTACTAGGTCTGTCATTTACTAACAGCATTGTAGAATACTTACATAACTTACCTGTACTTTATCCCCTTCATCTGAAAATTGGACATAATACTTAGAATTACCATGAAGTTTAAATTACTGCATGTGAAGTGGTTAGAACCATGCTTAGCACATAGTGCTAAGCTGTGTTAGTATTTTTCCATTGGTTTTCCTCCTCACACGTAAGCACTGGAACTCCCAAGGAGATGGTTATATCACGGCGAAATCCTTTGTTCTATCACTATTATCTCTACCAGTTGTTTGTGCACCCAGTCTCAGATGTTTCTTTTTTTTTCTTTTTTTTTTAAGGATTTTATTTATTTATTTGAAACACAGAGAGAGAGATTACAAGTAGGCAGAGAGGCAGGCAGAGAGAGAGAGGAGGAAGCAGGCTCCCCACTGGGCAGGGAGCCCCATGTGGGGCTCGATCCCAGGACCCTGAGATCATGACCTGAGCCAAAGGTAGACGCTTAACCCACTGAGCCACCCGGGCGCCCCAAGATGTTTCAAAGCCCCACATCACCCTCCAGAGCCATCTGTTTGCCAACCCCTGTGGGTGGCTCTCCTCATTCAGATTCATCGCTTGCCTGAACTCAACTTTCAACTTAACACTGGTTCCTCCCTAATTGCCAAACTTTGCCTTTTCCTGACTGAGTGTTGATCCATTCTATAAGGAAGTTAGATTATCTAAACAGTGCAGGACTATTCTAAAAGTAAGAAGCAGATTTTCCTCTTACATTTATGGCTGGGTAGTTCAGAGGACATGCATTTTTGTAACAACTTATGTTCTTTTGTTTTGTTTCCTTTTCATGGTAGAGAAGTTTTGAAATTTCTTACTTCGGTGGTGTTATTAAGCTGAGAAGAAGCAGCCTGCGGTTAAAAACTCTTCCCTCTTTTGTTAAACCCTAAACTGACTGACATGATTACATAGGGCTGTGGTATTGAAGAAAAGATGAAGAACATCTCTGATGAACTTCCTATTGGGGGGAATGGTGTCATAAAATGAGATACAGAAATACTGGTTGATCTTCTAAGCACTGGGAACACACAACTCTATTCTGGACAGTATCTCAAGCAGGTGGCATGTACCATTTTGGCAAGGATTCTTCAGTCCCATGAACAATATGGAAGAAGCAGCCCAATTCTCAGACCTGAAGGGACTAGAACAAAGGACATCTCAATCATAAGTGCTAGAATTTAAACCATTAAAATAGAAATCCCATGAGGTGAGGGCCTTGACTTTCTTGTTACGTGAACACCATATGCTTAATAGGAAAATAGTTCCCAGAACTGCTCTAGTAAATACTAGATAAATGTTTACTTAGTAAATTAATGAATGACTGATTAGATCTCCAAATTTTTGCACAAATTGACTGGAGGTAGCACAGAGCACTTATAGAACAAAAGGATGAATGTCTTATCAGGACTTGATTTCTGTCAGGAAAACAAATTCATTATTTCATGGCTACCTTGGGATGTAGCTCTGTTTACAAACATGTCCACCACAGACTTGTAGATATATATATATAAGTCCACTCAGATCACCTTCCCAGAACAATAACAAGATGATGCACATATAAAACCACTCCCTGCCTTTAAGTCCCCCCCCCGCCACCTACTGCCAGAAATAACAATAACAGCAGTATTAGCACAATTTCAACTCTCAGCACGAGGAACTACATTTGCATTCTTTGTGATAAGTTATATGGTCATTAACTCTCTCATGAAGATAAAGCCCATTTCTTTTTTTGAAGATTGTGACAGGTTGACTACTGGCATTTTCTTGATTAGGTCATGCTTTCTCACACCTCTGGCCTTTGATCATGCTGCTCCTTAGGCTTAAATGCCTTCTCACCATCTGTACCTGGCTAACTTCCACTTCACAGTTCATGGTTTTTGCTTAGACATCCCATACTCCAAGAAGTTTCTCTTAGAAAATAAATTTTAGTGGAAGAGAGAGAGCATGAACATGTTGGTAAATGCCTGAAGCCAGGCGTGAAGAAGGAAAAGGAATAGAAAAGAGGGATTAAAAAATATTAAAATGTTTTATTCTTAGTTTTGCTTGGACTGATCTATACTCCTCTTAATTATTTTTAAAAATTACACAGTATATCTTAATTCATATGTAAGCATATGATTAAAAATACCTTACTGATATTAGATCTAAATGTTAATTTACAAATCTTGTTTTTTGATGTTAAGCTGTAAAAGATATACATTTTTAAGTATTCATTAATAATATCTTGAAAATGCAGTTACAGAGGAAGCTGTATATCTATATCTAGTCAGATTATTACATTAAAAAATCGAATCAAAATTTTAATTGAGAATAGCACCCAGGAGGATACAGAATGTTAGCATTCTGTGCCACCACTTTATATTTAGTACCCTCTATCTCCTGTTAGCAATGGTATTTTGTTCTTCAAAGTAATCGTACTATCACTAAAACTAAACATTTGATAAACTTCCTGTGATTTGTTTGGATTCTCTATTCAGCTAGTTGACAACACTTTATTATAGACACAGAATTGTCAAAAGTATTTATAACATATTATCACTGCAAATTAACATACATATTTATACCAGTGACTATTTATATATCTACTTATCCACACCGGTGATGGTATCTTTATGGCAGTAGATATTGTTAACAATTATTACAGCAGTACTTCACAGAGAGATTATTGCCTTCTTCTTTAAAAGCATTTGTCAATCCTTACTTCATTGTTTAGACTATTGTTACCCTCAAGGTAAAATTTATTTAAAAGGAGAAATTAAGATTTTAAATATCAGCTTTTTTTTAAAAAAAGTATTTTTTAACAGGAAGTTAAAGGTCATCTCATCTTGAAGTCCCCAATAGCCATTCAAGATCAACCAGTAGATTCTTTAAGTCTTGTCTATAGGAATGTTCTATATCACAAGAATTAAAAATTCTGGTTTTGCATAATGGTGAGGGGTTGAAGCAATGGGGCACAGAATATTAGGCAGAAGAGAGAAGATGAGACAGCTGTATATTTTCAAAGCCTTATTACCCAAATAGGGGCAAATGATCAAATGATAGAATGTTACTTATGACCACAAAAGTCTACTAATTTATCATGACACAGTTTAAACTATAACCTGGGAAACCGACCAGTATAATTATTACTACATTTTAATGGAAACACTAATTTCTTCCCCAAAAGAAACTTAAAAACAGATCTTTAGAAATACAGCCCATTTGTTAATTGGGGATCCATGAATGATTCTAGATTTGTGTAAGGATAATCTTCATTTGTTTTTTTGAAATTGAGAATTGTGTGCATTTACGTTAAACTTTCTGCATTTGGAACTAAAGTTGTATAGTTTCTTCACATTGATCCCCATCAAAGTTTATTAAATACACAACATACTCTATGTTCATGTCAAGACTGTTTGCACTAACAAGAACAAAAGGGAAAAAACATATAAAGCACTAACTCCAAGTTTAGCAGTTGCTGAACTTGCTGAAAGCAAACATGCATGGAAACATTTATAGAAAATAGAGTTTAGCCTACATTATAATTACTCAGCCCAGGATTTGTAGCCATCAGTCTATACTATTGACAGAAAGTGTTTAGGAATTAGAAATTTTAGAAGCTATTTATTTTTTAAATCAGCTTCTTAAATTCAGAGAGTATATGAGCAAAAGATTTATATGTGCCCATAGGCTTAATTATGGACACTGTCAGAAGTTCTGTAATGACTTCATGGTAATCTTATTCATGGTTGACTGGAAATTATTTTAATTGTGACCTGGCATGGTACTATGTAGCTTTTTTTTTCTTCAAATTTATTATCTTGGAAAAAACACATTTGAATTAATGTGAAATATTGGAAACTATATCAGGGTGCAACTGGATGCAGAGAAATAAATTAGAATGAAATTGCCTATTGACTCTCTTTTTCTGGGAGATAGCACAGACTAAAAAGGGCACAAAGGACTTACGTCTAGGTCAACCCCTAACTCATTTTACTCCCAGAATTATAATTTTTAAATAAATAAATAAATTAGAGAATTAGCTAGATTTACACAATATCATGTTTCTCTGCATAACTTTTCTCAGTAAACTCTAGGGTATTCTAGGAAAGTTGTCTGGGAAGGAAATATAGTGGAAAGCTGTAAAATATATATGTTACATATATATAATGGGATTGCTTTATTTTTGCTACATTTATCATAAGAATGTTTATCCAAGTGGAACACAGAAGTCTTTGCAAATAGTTCTTGAGACTGGTAATTGATTCCCACTAGAGGGGGAAATGAGTGGCAAAAACTCTACAAAAAGGAGGTTTGAGTGTCTAGAGTATAACTTGATCGCTGGTGTTATTTGTAACTTCTGAACTATGATAATCTTCTACAACTGAACAAAATCTAGTTGAAATTAATGAAGTACCGAGGAAGTGCATGTTCAGCAGATTAACTAACTTAAAACAGAAGAATCAAACTCCAGATAAAGAGCAGATGTTCCACTGCACCTAGGGATGAATATATTATAGATGCTGAAAACTCATCACGCCTTCTCTACGTGTCTGAGGACATGTTGATGAAGGTAACTGGTGTATGACAATAGTTTTCATTTTAGGTTAACTTTTAAGATATTTTCTCAGATACATATTTTCTAAAATATAGTTTTCTTCTAGTTTGGATATCATTATATTTCCCAGTATATATCATAGATTTCATAAGACCACTTGCAATCTTATTTTATTATAGATATTCTGTTATCTACATGATGATTACTAAAACATTATAAATCAAATAATGGGACAGTCATAGTATTTTAAGGGATGACTTCTAGGTTTAATGGAATTTGTACTATGCTAGTTGAAGTGTTGCCTGCCTTCATGTCATAGATTCCTGAATCTAGAATATTTTTTCACTTTCATGTAAATGTCAGTAATCTGAATTTATAGTTCTTTATGAAGTTAACTTGGATTCTGTGTGTCAAACAAGCAGAAAAATACAAATGCGAAGTTGAACTGAAAAGGAAGATTAATATTTTTTTAAGATTTTATTTATTTATTTGAGAGAGAGAGGGAGGAGAGAGAGAGCATGAATAGGGGGAAAGGGAGAGGAAGAGCCTCTCTGTTGAGTGGGGAGCGGAATGTCGGGCTCCATCCCAGGACCATGAGATTATGACCTGAGCTGAAGTCGGATGCTCAACTGACCAAACCACCCAGCTACCTGGAAGATTAGTATTTTAAAGCAGTTCCATGGGGCACCTGGGTGGCTCAGTCGGTTAAGCATCTGCCTTCAGCTCAGGGCATGATCCCAGCGTCCTGGGATGGAGCCCCACATTAGGCTCCCTGCTCCACAGGAAGCCTGCTTCTCTCTCTCCCACTCCCCCCGCTGGTGTTCCCTCTCTTGCTGTGTTTCTCTCTGTCAAATAATAAATAAAATCTTAAAAAAAAAAAAAAAAGAAGTTCCATGTTGTGTCAACATTCTCTGTTCTCCACCTTTTTATAAAACTTGCAGAAAGTGCATAAATGAAAGGCAATTAATAAACTGCAGCAATACCATATTATGGTTACACGGTAACTAGTCAGATTATCACTAATATTAGCAATATTCTTAGTATTATTAGCAAATAACTAACACCGTGCTCAGGGATTGAATTAAAGAGATGACTATGGCAGAATCTTGGTGTTAAAAATAATTTTTAAATAACAGCAAATAAATACAGAGTGAAAAGAACTCCCATCCATTGCTGGTGGGAATACCAAATAAAATAGCCAGTTTGAAAGACAGTTTGAAAAATTTTATACATATCATAATAGACCCATCAATCCCTTCCTGAGATATTTATTCAAATAAGTTGAAAACTCATGTTCACACAACAGGTGTCTGTGAATGCTTGTAGCAGCTTTATTCAGAATTGACAAAAATTGGAAGCAACTAAAATGTCCATTAACAGGAGAATAGATAAACAAACTGATACTCCTCTACAGTGGAATATCTCTTTGACAATAAAAAGAAAAATATACTAGGAAACAAAGGCAAAAATAAACAGGGCTACATCAAACTAAAAAGCTTTTGCACAGTGAAGGAAACCTTCAACAAAACAAAAAGGCAAACTACGAATGAGAGAATATATTTGCAAATGATACATCCAATAAGGGGTTCATATCCAAAATATATAAAAATATATACAACTCAAAACCAAAATGAAATTCAATTAAAAATGGGCAGAGAACCTGAATAGACATTTTCCCAAAAGATGTACAAATGGCAAACAAACACATAAAATGGTGTTCAGGATCACTCATCATCAGGAAAATGCAGATCAAAACCACAGTGAAATATCACCTCACACCAGTCAAAATGGCTATTACCAAAAAGACAAGAAATGACAAGTGTTGGTGAGGGCGTGGAGAAAAGGGAACCCAAAGTGAACTATTGGAGGAAATGTAAATTGGTACAGCCACTATGGAAAGCAGTATGGAGACTCCTCAAAAAAACTAAAAATAGAAGTACCATATGATCCAGTAATTCCATTACAGGGTATTTACCTGAGGAATACAAAAACACTAATTTGAAAAGATACATGCACCCCTATGTTTATTGAAGCATTATTTATAATATAGCCAAGATATGGGAGGCCCTCAAGTGTCCATCAATAGATGAATGGATAAAGAATAGGTGATATATATATACACAATGTGGTATATATACACAGTATTAGTCAGCCATGTAAAATAATGAAATCCTGCCATTTCTGACAACATGCATGGACCTAGAGGGTATGAGGCTAAATGAAATAAATCAGACCAAGAAAGACAAATAGCATATGATTTCACTTCTATGTGGAATCTAAAAAACAAAACTAATTAGCAAATAAATAAGAAAAAACAGAACGAACTAAATAGAGAGCAAACTAGTGGTTGCCAGAAGGTGGGGGATGGAGGGATGGATACAATAGGTGACAGGGATTGAGGGGTATGAACTTCCAGTCATAAAATAAATAAATCGAGGAGATGAAAAGTATAGCATAGGGAATGCAATCAATAATATTGTAATCACATTGTATGTGGACAGATGGTGACTACACTTAATTTGGTAAGCATTGAGTAATGCACAAAATTGTGAAATCACTATGTTGTATACCTGAAACTAATATAACATTGTATGTCAGCTATACTTTAATAATAAAAAAGAAAAATATATTGATAAATACAAAAGCCTATTTGAATCTAAATACATTTTGCCAAGTGCAAGAAACCAGTATATAAAAGGCATTGTAATGTTCCTTTCATATAACATTCCAGAAAGGCCAATCTATAGGAAAAGAAGAAGGTCAGTGGTAGGGTTTGGAGGCATGGAATGTGGTTTGAGGACAAAAGGGCTATACAGAGGATGACTTAAGGGTATAGAAATGTCCTATATGATACTGGGGTGCTGGATATATCATTCTATATAATTGTCCAAATTCAGGAAATGCGGTGTACAAAGCATGAACTTTAATGTATGAAAACTTAAAAAGAATAAAGAATCAACCAGAACGTCAAGAGGTCTAATGATGGAATACAGCATGTGAAAAGTGAATCGAACTGTATTACAAATGTATAGCATAACTTTACGTATACTGCAGAGCATGGAGTGACCCATGCTCTGGAGGGACCACGGGGAACAGACCTAAGTACTGTTGGAAAACAGTATTTTGATTGGAAAAATTAAGGCTAACAACAAAAAAGAACTGTGCAAAAACATGGTAGTCTAATAAATTTATTTCTCTCAGATTATATAGCTTAGCAGTTTTGAAACTACTTTACATGTATCTGAGTTTTTAAAAATAAGTATTGAAGGATAGATAGTGAGAACCTGCCTTCTTACTGTCAGAAGATTTCCAAATAGTATCTGTAGATATTCCACCTTCTGGGGGCATACACACACACACACACACACACACACACACACACACACACACACCTTTAGTTTGGAATAAACTTACATGTACAGGAAAATTACAAGGATAGTACAGAGAATTTCCATATATACTTTATTTGGTTTCCATTAATGTTGACATAACTGTGGTCCATTTGTCAAACTATAAGAAATTATCATTAGCACATTACTCTTAAGTTTGCTATTAAGCAAAACAGTTTATTTGGATTTCATCAATTTTTCTTCCAATATTCTTTTTCTGTTTCTGGATCCCATGCTGGATACTATGTTGTGTCCTGACTGTATTTTGTCTCCTTGTTTCTTCTGTAAGTTTCTCAGCATTTGATTTACATGACTTTGACAGTTTCAAAGAGTACAGGAAAAATATCCTGTAAAACTTTCCATATTTGAGGTTTATTTGGTACATTTCTCATGATTGGACTGGGATTATGGCTTTTGGGGAAGAATACCAGAGAAGTCAAATACCCATGTCATCACATCATGTCAGAATACCTGATGTCCAACCACTGTGATTGAGGTTGTTAACTTCAATCACTTAGTTAAGGTAGTTGTTCCACCTTACCCCAGTGTAAAGTGACTATTTTTTCCCTCTTCATAGTTTACTTTTAGAGTGAGTTACTAAGTCCAGTCCATATTTTAGGAGGATTAAGGTCCACCCTAGCTTGTTAAATTAACATCGGTTAATTTTTACTTAAACAATGATATCTATATTAATGCCACATTTTTTTTTTCATTTTTATTGAAGTATAATTAGCAGCAGTGGTACATTAGTTTCAGGTGTACTTTAGCTCATTGCTCATTAGCTCAGTGCTTATCACGATAAGTGTACTCTTTTTTCTTTTTTTTAGATATCTTATTTATTTATTTGACAGAGAGAGATCACAAGTAGGCAGAGAGTCAAGCAGACAGAGAGGGGGAAGCAGGCTCCCTGCCAAGCAGAGAGCCTGATGTGGGGCTCCATCCCAGGACCCTGAGATCATGACCTGAGCCAGAGGCAGACGCTTAACCATCTGAGCCACCCAGGTGCCCCAAGATAAGAGTACTCTTAATCGCCTTCACCTATTCCACACATCCTCCCATTCACCTCTGCTTCGGCAACCACCAGTTTGCTCTCTATTTAAGAATCTGGTTTTTATTTGCCTCTTTTTTTTCTTTGCATGAAATGTATAACAATACCTTGAAGATGCAAAATGTTTCTAAACAAAAATGAAGACGAATTTGATGATTAGAAATGAGAATTTACCAGGACATCTTACTTCTAAAATGTTTAAGATATCCTAGTAAATTTCTTATTTCTAATCATCAAAGTATTTTTCATTTTTGTTTAAGAGCACATTTTACATCTTCTATGTATTACATATTTCATGCATTATCATAAGGCAGCTTTCGGAAGATGTTACAACTTAGACATAGTGGGTGCTTAATGCTGGGTGAATCAATTAACAAAAGAAGTTCAGTCTTTGTCTCTCTTTAATCACAAGAAGAAAAGAATTTCAAAGTATATGTAATTCCACATAGAAGTCAAGCATCTTAGAATTTCTTGAATCTCGTTTTTTAAAATTTAGTGTCATTTTAAAATTCCATTTTGTAATACATCTTTAAATGCAGTACGTGTGAAGAAATACATCATTTAAATTCAGTGAAAGAAAGGTGCCACAATAGCTTCCCAATTCACTTTAATCCCCACAAGCCTAAGGATTTTTCTTTTGCTGACTCTCCAAATCATTTTCTTCTTTTATTTTTTCCATTCCATTAATTCTGGTGGATTTAAAATATTGTTAGCCTATTTAGTTTCATTTATTTTTACATGACGTTATTTAGATGAAGAAGTTAGAGTAGCTATATTTCAGACTGAAATATATGTTTTAATTCTTAAAGCATTCATTAACTACTAAAATATTTATTGCTAGCGTTTAGACATCACACCCTAAAATAAAAAGCCCTGACAAGTGTTCATGTTCTTTGTATAACTAATGTTCAGATAGATACACTGGAAAGATTAGTTGCTACAAAAATCTATTAACTCATAAATGTGGATAATTTAAAACCCCACCTATAAGCTTATCTAGCTTTATTAAAATCTCTCTGACTGCCCAGGAAAGAATACCAGAAGGCTTCAAAAACTAGTACATATGTATAATATTTGCCCCCAATATCAGATTGTATATAAAACTAAGAGTCCATCACCTAAAAATGATTCTTTGGGAGAAAGTTTGCTTGGTTATAAAAGTAAATGTCTCAGTCGACAGTTTGACTTATGTCTTCTGTAAATTCGTAAATCTGTGTGCCATAGATCATTAAGTTAAGATACTTGTTAAAAGGAAAACATTTCACATATAGTGAGTTTAATATCCCTAAGAAGGAAATTTGTGACTTAGTAGAGATGGACTTCTTTGCTGGGCTTAGGACTGCTATACAGAAAGGTCAGCAAAAGGTATTTATCCTCCAGTAAAACTGAAATAGCAACAAAAACAAAAGGAAACACAGCAGTCAAGCAAACAAACAAAAAAGCCCACCCTGAACTGAGAAAAACCTCCAGTTCTGAAGAGGGGAATTATTTTCCAGAGAACCTGAGAAAACACCGTAACATCTTTCTAAGACAACAAATCACAGGCTGGTAGACCCAAAATACCTTTTGAAGGATCCAGAGAGTTAGAACTTGAAGCATGTAAAATGTGAAGAAGAAAATTAATCAAAACCCCCACAAGAGACAGACAACTATTCTGAATTATTTGTATTTTCAAATAACATTTCCTATGCAATATTCCTATATAACTTTTTACAAAATATACTCCTACAATTCATTTCTGTACCCTGGTTTTATTATTATTTGTACCTATTTCTCATTATATATTCCTAAATCTGTGTATTTAATGAAAACGTAACATTATTAATCAATGACCTACTACTGATCATCAAAGGGAGGATGCAGTTTCACGTAGATTCAGGTAGTTTATTTATTTGTAGATTCTTATATCAAGAAGCAGAGAAAATTTATATCCTATTGTTTCTACTTTCCTTGAACAGGAGGCAAGAGTACCTGCTGGAAATTTCTAAGGATATGGAGAGCAGAATGATAGAGAGAGCATAGTAAGATTGCTATTCTACTTGTCTAGGTAACCATGAATATATACTGGTGTTAGTTTTTCCATTTTTCTACATGGCAGCCTGCAGCTACCTCTGGACAGACATGGAAAGGGCAGAAGTTTGGGTTCATGTGGAATTCTAGTTTTTCTAGAATGGATATTAAAAGAACAAGAGATTTTGAGGGATTTTTAAGTTAGTTTTTGGAGAAAAAACGCATTGGAAACCAGACCGTAGAGGCAGGCAGGGAAATCCAGATGGGAGTGTATCTTCAAACAAAGAAAATTAAGCATGCAGCTCTCTGTTCGAATGATCAACAGCAGAAACCTAGAGAATTTTCACTCTACTGAAGTATCTTCCTTTCATCACTATGGTAGTGTCAAAATATAATTTACAAATACAGACCGCATATGTAGTAAAGATTTATCTACCAAGGACATCAGCAGGATAGTAAAGCTGGTTGAAAGGGGATTTGAGGGAGATTTACATAGTCAGAGAAGGCATGCAATGATAAGTTTGCTAAGTTAGAGACAAAGGTTTATTGTCCTACTGAGTGAAAAACTGAACCTATAGAGTTCTCTTCTCTAATAAACAGAATTCATTTTCACTTTTATTGGGAAAAAATATACAAGAAAACATGTAACACTGTAGAGTCTGGGCTCTTATCAATGATCAATAGTCAAAAAACAAAACAAAAACAAAAACAAAAACCCAAGAGTGATTTCCTTAGATAATTAAATAGTCCCTGGGTGGTCCTATAAGACAATGTGCCAGTATGATATTGAAAAGACATTTAGTTCATCATTTTGTCTTATATCCAAGTTTGAATATTTTTCTTTTTTTTAAGATTTTATTTATTTATTTGACACACAGAGAGAGATCACAAATAGGCAGAGAGGCAGGCAGAGAGAGGGGGAAGCAATCCCCCTACCAAGCAGAGAGCCCAATGTGGGACTAGATCCCAGGACCCTGAGATCATGACCTGAGCCGAAGGCGGAGGCTTAATCTACGGAGCCACCCAGGCGCCCTTGAATATTTTTCTTAACACAAGAAATACATGTTAACTTTTTTTAAAATTTAATTTTTTCAGTGATCCAAGATTCATTGTTTATGCACCACACCCAGTGCTCCATGCAATACATGCCCTCCTTAATAGCCACCACCATACTCACCCATCCCCTCTCCCCCCTCCCCTCCATAACCCTCAGTTTGTTTCTCAGAGTCCACAGATTCTTAAAAACTATAGTGTCTATCCAGGCTAAATTCCTACCAGACTTTTTTTTCTTAACCTGACTTGGAGACTATAATAAATATGCTCTCACCTGTTTTCTAACCATTTTATACCCATCCGTTTTTTTAAAAGAATTTTCAGTGTTTTCATGGATGTGGAAATTACAAGAGCAAAGAATGGAGGGTCATGAGTTTGTTTCTCCTTTCAGGCTTTCATGAGGTAAAGGCTATAGAGACCAAGCTCTGAACCTCATAGCCACCCAGTTCCATCTTCTTTCTACTTGAAAGCCAGTCAGATTTCAGCATTGGTCGTCTATCACTTTAATTCTTCAATGTTGTAGAATTCTACCTTGTCTCTATCTTCATAGGGATTCATATGTATTATCTTGTCACTGAGGGAGTGTAAACCTTACTTCACTCTTTAGAAAGTGTGTGAGTGTTGCTATTCATTCACAGGCAAAGGAAAAGCAAAACAAACCTGTTCAGAGCTTATTTTGAGTCTCCCCATATCTGAACCAGTTCTACACAGCTTTCAGATAAATGTTAACAGATCTTCCTGTCACATGAAATGATTAAGAAAAAATATTTGTATTTTCCTATCCTACTCAAAATGTTTACTTATGAAGTAGATTTTGTGTATGTTAATATTTTGTCACATAAAAGAGAGTTTGGATTTAATGTGATGATGCTTAAATTTATGTATAAGCAACTTGACCATAACCTTAAAAAATTACTCTGTTATGCTAATAAGAGATCTTTAGAAGAGTTCAGTGAACTAAAACTCTGAAAATAATGTGCTGTTAAGCCCGGACAGTTGTTGCTTTTCATAACACTCCAACATAGTCACGCATTTTTAATGAATGTTTGTGAATCCACATTTCTAATTATTCATTAAAATTCATTGTTAGATGCTATGAATATGCTATAGCATGAATTTCCATGAATATAAAGTGAAAATCAAAACACATAATGCTAAATCTGCAGAAACTTTTCTCCAATATACCAGAGTTCACAATTATACTTTATAAAGTTTCATATTTTTACTGAGAGTTGTAATTCAAAATTAATTGCATATCTTTACACATGAATTGTCCAGCCAAAATGCTAAAATTAATTAAGTTAAAAAATTGAACATATGTTCTTTTATGTCAAAAAATATTATTTTATAGTTTCAACTATGAAACTTTGAAACCAACAAACAAAATAATAATGAAAAAACCTTTCTACCCAACTTAGATTTCATGAATCAAAGTATTCAGTGATAAGGCAGACAGATGCATGAGTGAATTTTTTTAAGCTCTACAGGTAAATTTCTTGTAGATAAATTTTTTTGGCATTTACAACAATTTCTATTGTAAATATCTGATCATTTTTTTAAGCAAGTATTTACACACTCAAAAAGGACTAGCTCTTATTGAGGCACTTCTATAAAAACTCATTCACTCATTCATCAAATACTTATTGGAAAGTCTGTTTTTTGTTTTGTTTTGTTTTTTTCAAGATTGATAATCCACTAGTAAATAAGGCAAATAAGGTGCCTCTCTCACAGAGTTCCCATTCTGATGGGGGAGAAAGAACATATGCAAATACACGTAAATTTCTTCATATATACTATCTCAGTGGCTAAAGTCTGTATAGGCAAAGGAAGCATGGTAAGGGGATGCAGAGTAAAAGAGAATAACATTCAAGACAAAATGTTCCAGGTAGGTCATCTGCAAGGGGCTAATATTTTTCTGAGATCTAAGTAAATTTGAGAAAGAAGGAACATCAAGAGCAAAGGGAGGTGAATAAGAGTGGACTTGGAATGCTCACAGACCAGCAAAGTGACTAATATTCCTGACAGAGACTCACATGGGGTAGGATGCTATGGGTCAAATGATGAATGGAGCAATAATGCAAAATAAGGCCTTTAAGTGTTGTCTTAAGGAGTAACATAATGTGAATTATCATTTTAAAATAACATTCTGGATGCTGTGTGAATAGGCTCCAGCCATTGACAGTAATGGATGGAAGGAGACTACTTAGTGAGCGCTAACAATCAACCAGGTAGGCTGGTAGTTTAGACTGTGGTGATCAAAGTGGAGATCCCAGGGATGGTTACATTGCATGTATACTTTTAGAGAAGGCTCTTTATTACATCACCTACTATCTGTGGACATCAAGACCTTGGCCAATAATGCCATTTGAGATCACAGTTTTGTTTTTTTTTAATCTCATCAACAATATTTGAAGCAAAGTTTTAAACATACTTAACATTTTTGAGGTTTAAAAAATATATATGAATATCAAATATTTGGATAAATAGCTAAATATACAAAGAAGAAAAGACACCAAGAATCCTAACAGGTAGAGATCACATTATGATGTTAAATCTTAGTGTGATTTTTTTCTATAGATATATATGTATTTTAATTGAAATGACACTATCTATGTGGTTTGGGAATCTGTTTTGACCAACTTAATTTTTCATTCTTTTAGTGTACATATAACACTAAGACATTTAAAAAATAATTCTAGTCTCAGTTCTATTTAGGAACGTATAACATAGATATGCCACAATTTATTAAAGGTATTCTTTTAACTCCAAGTCGTATAAAGAAAGGCAACTAAGTGCATACATATCATAGAGTTAGTGCCCTGGGCAGTTTGCCAAATATTGGGATTCCCTAGATTTCTATCCTTGATTCTCCTCTTCCCTGATTCTGTAGTTGCTTCTAGGAATCCTCATTTAGTTGCTTAGTTTAACATCAGTTGAATGTATATTTAACTCTCCAGTCTATGTTCCAAGCTGTAAGCTTCATACCCATGTATACCTAATAGCTCATGATTGCTTAGAGTGGTTCTGCATATGAGATGCAGGACCTGCAAATACAATACATTGAATACTCAAATTATCTTTCTATCATTCTTCCAAAATAGAATTTCTCATTAAATTTCCTACATTGGTTTTTGACACCATTTATCCAAACCAGGGACCTGCTCTGCCTTCTAGGCACTTCTCTTTCATTCCACATTTACAGTATTTCCATGAGAGACTGGTAAATACCTCTCTCAACTGCCCTCAGCTCATCATCTATGTTGACACCTCCTTAGGCTCAGTTTCTTCTTTCACCTGGACTCTTGACCTAATTTTATAACTTCTTTTTCTGCCTTCATCTTTACTTTTCCATAAAGTCAGTATTGTGGCTATTTTACTCCTGTACTCTTTACTCTTCAGTGATTCCTCCTCATCTTTATTTTTTTTAAAGATTTTATTTATTTATTTGGCAGAGAGAGAGATTACAAGTAGGCAGAGAGGCAGGCAGAGAGAGGAGGAAGCAGGCTTCCCGCAGAGCAGGGAGCCCGATGCGGGGCTTGATCCCAGGACCCTGAGATCATGACCTGAGCCGAAGGCAGAGGCTTTAACCCACTGAGCCACCCAGGCGCCCCATCCTCCTCATCTTTAAAATAATTTTAAACGTCTTAGACTAGCTACCTCCAAACTACACCCAACTCTTCCCTTTTGGGGGCACTACTTCCTTCAATAATGCCAAACAAATTTGCAGTTTGCATACAGGGCACGTTCTTTAAAACTTCCCCTTTCCAGAATGCTCTTTTCCTTTCGTCTACCTGACATTTCATCAGTTCATTGAAACTACTAGGATCACAATAAAGAGACTGGATTAAACTGATCCATTTACTCTATCTGGGTCTTTACCTCTCCTGTGGCTGACCCCTTTTCCTCAGCCAGGCAGTTAATCACCAACTTCTCTGTAATATTTCTGAATATTATATGTTCTTTAAACACTATATCCATGTATAAATGTGTATATACTGCTAGAAAATAACTGTATCTCCTTCAGACTAGCTTTTCGAGGTAAAGAATCATACATTGTTTGCATCTGTAAATGTAGTGGCTTGCACAGTGACTTCCATAAGCAGAATTCAATATTCTTTGTAATTCATTTGCAACAAAGATGAATGATAACTACTAAATAAGATAGACATCTATTTAAAGATTTGCCCTGAATGTGCTGAATAGTCTTTCACCCTAAACTCTTGTTTGAGCCTGGTCTGGAACATCTACTTTTGCCATCATGTTTTGTGTCAACAGTTGTTTTTAAAATCTCATGCCAGTTTGTTAACTAATTTTAGTTAATCCATACCAATTGGGATCCAGACAGGAAAACACATATGCTAATTATTTTAACTGGAAAATTAATATAAGAAATTAAACAGTAATTGAAGGACAGAAAGGCAGAGAGGGAAAACAGGCATAACGGAAATTGTATTTGCAGGAAGTTGCTGCTGTCTCTAGGGTTTTGTAAAGAAAGGGAAGAGGTTGGGGTTTATTGAGCCTAGAACCTTACAGGAGACACCCAGAAGGGAGCTCAGACCTCTGGAGATGAGACATAACCTATCTGTGGCTGGTGTGTCAGAGACTTGGACCTGGGCTTGTTTGAAACTGGGACTCCTAACTTTGAGTAAGGCTACTTCCCAGATGGTCTCTGAGGGTTTTTATGAGGCTGGTTTGGGGATCGTTGAAAAAATAGTGAAAACTATGCAGATTTCTTGGGGTAGAATGAAGAATCACTGTTAAGAGGACATTGATAGGAATAATTCACTGGAAGGAGTAAGTCCTTTCTCTTGCCTCTTCCCTTCAAGTCTTCTTCTAGTGACCTGTATTAGCAAAATCCAGTAGGGAATGATCTGCCAAAGGAGAAATATTGTTTGCAAAATTCCAGCCTCCATACTTCAAGATGAGGATGGAAGTGGGGATGTGGAGGCAGAAGAACAGCTGAATAGTCAAAACACAAATCTTATATGCATATTGTTATTAATTTGAAGGCTTGAGGTACATATCAAGTCACAGAATAAAGCAACCCATGAATCAGGTCCCAAACACAGGCTTCATGCTGTAATGTGAGTAGTATCTGGACTGCTGTTGATCTACAGGTAACAAGCAAGACTGAATCATATTCCTGGTCAATTATTTATCATTCCCAGATGCAAAGCCAAATTCTTTGGAATGTTTTCATTAGTAAATAATCAGTAATATTACCTGAAATTTTTTTTTCCTGTAGCCAAAGACATATTTCACGGAAAGCTTTAATAGGCTAAACCAATTATGAATGAAATTATGCCCATGCTGATATTCATCAGCACATTCCTCTCTATGAGACAAATATCTAATCAATTTGAATTGCAGTATTTTGATGGGTGCATTGTTGCACTAGCATAAAAGGCTTCATGAATGCATATGGTACAACTGCACTTTTTGCAATTGGTGTGTCCCCTGTGTCCAGTGCAGTACCAGACATGATGTGGGCCCTCAACATATTTCTGCCTAAAGAATCGATGTCACTTAGTTTTTCAAATCTTACCCTGAGACACAATTAACATTTTCATTAACTGGAACACCAGGATACTATACAAAGAGTCAGTGACTTGAAAGTATTAAATTTATTTCCAAAGTTTCTAGCTCTCATCTGGAAATGCATTGGTTGTGAGAATCTGCTTTCATGAGACAGAGGCAAATTTTATTTAATCCCTCACATACAATATAAATTCAATATGAGTGATTTAATGTTGATTATAAAACCTTAGTATTTTTAGGTTCCTATACTTTCATTAAGAGAACTGAAAGAATATACTGCAGGCTGATCTGGTTCTTTCAATTATTCACTGTTTATCCATTAAAATACATTTTAAAATGTGTTATAAATCATAATGCTCACTGTGGTCAGACAGAGTACAATGTATTAAAGATTTAAAATACTCTTGAGAGCAACTACATTAAATGGATCAGTGCAAACAGAAGCACATATAGATATTACATATTTTCATATTAGCTTTAAAAACAATGTATTCAAAAAATAAAAATAATACTCAAGTAAAATACTTCACAATTGGTAATATTTATAAAATCTTGAAAATAAAATGATATGACTTCTTTATCATTATATAGTATTATATATTAAAACTTTATTTTTTATGTTTGCATCATGTCATTTCTAAAATGTATCTCTACATAAATATCCATCCATCCCTATCTGTCTGATTTGTTAGTATTATAGCTGGTGGTTAATTCTGTACGTCAACATGATTGAGCCATGGATGCCCACATTAAACATTGTTTCTGAGTGGTCTGTAACATTGTTTCTGAGTGGTCTGTGACAGTGTTTCTGGATAAAATTAGCGCTTCAGTTGGTGGACTCAGTAAAGTAGATTACTCTCCCCAGATTATATATCCTCTAATCCAGTGAGGACCTGAATAGACTAAAAGGCAGAGGAAAGACAAGTTCATCCCTATTTTCCTGCTTCACTGATTAAGCTGGTATATCTCATTTAATCTGTCGCCCTCCATCAGCTCCCATGGCTCATAGGCCCTTTGACTCAGACTGAATTTCCTGAGACTCCAGTCTGCAGACAGCAGATTGTGGGAATTCTCAACATCCATAATCATATGAATCAATTTTTCATAATGATGCTTCATCTGTATATATTCTATTGGTTCTATTTTTCTGAAGAACCCTGGCTAATACCATAGCCAGTCAAGAACTAATGTATTCTACCCATGGTGTAATACATAGTGACCATAAAGAGAAGTAAGACCATCTTTATCCCCAAGGAACTTTCAGTCTTTTAATTTTTTTCTTTTTTTTTAAGTTACTGACATCTCAATATTTTTCAGCGGGTTATAGATATTTTGAATGGTGATAGTGTCAATAACAAAAATAAATATTTGAGGCAATAACAATAACACTTTGATTTTTCATAAGACTACATTTTTAAAGCTTTTGCATACATTTACCGATTTCTTATTTTGATCTAATGTAAGATGTAGAAAGGTTGCATATTATCTCTCTTTACATGTAGTAAAAATGAAGTCAGCGATAGTTCCTAGATATTATTATTCATATATTTTAATCATTTTACATTTAATTAAACTTAAAAGATTAAAACCTCTTTGCCACATTAAATTGCGTTGTCCCCATACTATGAAAAACGATTTTTCTGGAATTCGAAATAAAAGTGTGGCTTTCCTTTTGCCTATGAGATGAAAATTGAGGTTTCTAGGCATAAAAGCCAATGTGAAACTTTGTTTATTCTTTGACATTCCTTCAAAGATATAATTTATGTTTTTTTTTCTGTGATTCACTATTCCCAAAGCAGAATGTATTGCTTTCTCGTCTTTGCAACAGCAGCAAAAATCTTCATTCTACCATAGAAAATGTATCCGACATAAACACTTCCCAGATCTTCTTAGACATATGTGGAACTTATTTTATTTGGACACTCAAAGAATAGACTCTGAAGCCTTTATGAATGTGAAGACACTAAGGTTATACTTGTCCATGTCTATATAAACTCATTTGCGTATGTTCGGAATTCAGTGTCACACTGGGAATCCTGGGTCCTCTTATGTGGGTCTCTCTATGAAGGAGCAATGGCAAAAGAGGAAAAAGAAATGCCTTTATTTATCTGAATGTGACAAACTCTGAATGAAGGTGTCTTCTAGTAAATTCAAATAATACTAAGGCAGAACACCTGTAAAGAATACCTGGAATTAAAGCTTCTGCTTCCTCTCTTCACACCCACAGCTTCAAACTAAGAGTACAAGGAAATGCCAATTGCAAGTATGCCTAAGAAAACAACAGGAAAGGCATGAGAGAAAGGCAGAGTTAGGCCAAAAGAAATCGGACTCAATGTGTATTTGTAAGTAAGGGCGTAACTAATTCTGCGAGGTGCTGTGAAGCTGGGATGGCCCTCTATAATTATCCCGAACTGAGGCAGGAAGACAAGGCCTTCATATTTTCGTATCAGCCAGTTGATGGAGTTTAGCACATGCAACCCCACAATATGGCATGTTGGTATATAGAATAGTTTAAGCTAAAGGAGTTTGAGAAAATGGCAAAAGTAGAAAGTCCCCTCCGATGTCCCTCCACACTTGCCTTTCTTCCCTGAAAGCAGGAGAGAAATCGCCAATGTGAACAGTATCTTCCCTGTATCAAAAGAAAGGAAGACATTCTTATCTCTAGAGACAAGGAATTCGGGACAGAGAATCCATATATATAAACCTTGTTAAACTAACCGTACCTTCTTAGTTACTTCCTCACCATTTAGGATCCCTAACCCCAACCCCCTGCGTCTTGTCAATTCTTCCCAGATTGGTTGTTTCTTTGTCTAAAAGGTATAAAACATTCCTGCTCTGATAACTTTTTCAGATTTTCACTCCCTTGTGAAAACTCCCATGTAATGTAAAAATTCCATGAAATCTGTATGCTTTTCTCTTATCAATCTGTCTGTGTTCATGTGACATTAAGACCCAGCCAGGGGCCCTCAGGGAGTTGAGGAAAACTTTTTTTCTCTCCTCCACAGTCAGTGACTATGGGCAGAGCCCTGGAAGGAGGTGTAACCTTGGGGAGACATTTCCCTGTAGCCAGGGACAAGTCGCAGTGAGAGGCTCAGGTGTGAATATTCAGCTGCTGATATTTTTAGCAGCAAGTGAAATTGATGTGTTGGCCCTGAAGGGGGCATCCAGGCAGATCATCACATTATTCATGACAATCATCTCTCAAAGGTTAACTGTTTCCTGTTAATATTAAGTTTATTTATAGACATGTTATTCTCCTGCCACTATTATTAATACAAATAATTCTTCCATGATGTTTCCTAAAAGATGTTTTAATGGAAGGAAACTATTGAATTTTGCCTAACAATTATGTAACTTACCACTTTATTGAATTCCTTTTATTTTTTTTTGATCATCTTAGTTTCCACAAGTATGATTATCCATATGTGCATCTAATCTACCCCTTACTTAAAATAGCAATCTGTTTCTGGAAAAACACATCTAGGTCAATTATCATCATTAGAACATTAAGTGTAAGTGACATTATGGGTATACAATTTCTTCAGTAGTTAACAAACAAACAAACAAATCATGTGATAGTCCATGTAATCGAAAATTTTATGCAAAAAAATACAAAAGAAGAGATAAAATAAATCAATATTAGCAAAGCAAATGATGCATGAAATTGCAACTACTCTCTACTGACAAAACTAGAGTAGGCTAAAAGAAAACCCGAATGCCATGGTATCAATTACTCACCTTTCTGTGCTCAGCTCCTCCCACGCCATGAGAAATCTGAATGAGCTCGGTCTTGCAAATAAATGCCTCCCACGAGTAAAAGAAAATATGGAAAGTAATCCTCTATGATGTCAAATTCTTGTAACGCAAATGGGCATAATTCAGATTATATCTGTTGTGATAATGTTTTCCATCCTTCCCAATTTTTATAACATTATAAATTGAGTCAGAGAATTGGCTGACACTTCTATAATGTTAAATAATAATAACAGTCATCACCTTGTCTTGTTCCTTCTGTTACTGAGAGACTTATGTGTTTCAACATTAATTATGATGACAGATTTTTCTCTCTCGCACTTGTATTATTTCTCTTTTTATGCATGAATATACAGATGAAATAGAGAATATGATATATACATATATATATACAGTTACAGAAAAGTTATGTTAAGTATCCAGTATGTAGTAAGAGTATCCAGTTTCTAACAGTGTTCCAAACTAACTGGTATGCTTATAATTTTGTGGATTTTTTGTGTGGATTACTACAGATGCCATTATTTATTGTATTATTTCTTTTTGTTGTCTAATTGTTTCTTCTGGTAATTTTTCTTAACCGATGGAGTACATCTAATTCATTCAGTTTTGCATATTTGAATATATCTTCTATTACTTTTCACATTGGATGGGATTTTAACTGAAAATTAAAAAATGTGTGATTTTTCTGCTCCTGAGATTTAAAAAATTTGCTCCACTATGTTCTATCACTGACTGGTGACCCAGGAAAATCTAAATCTAGCCTGATCATTCTCTTTTTAAGTGTTTCCCCATGTGTGTGTATTTTCTAGTCTGATTTCTCAAAGAATTGTTTATTGATGATTCCTAGCAAATTTTTTTTTAAAAAATCTATGGTCTTATTAATCTACTGGAATCATGTTTCCCAGGAGTCAGATTCTCTTCTTTCAATCTATATATTCAAGTCTCCCTTCATTTAAATCACTTTTCCTTTAATGATAATTTTTCTTCTTCTGTGTATATGTTGAAGTTTTATTGGTTCTATTCTCTTCTTCAAAGTAACAGTTATGCCAATGCAGAATCAATTTCTCCTTTCATATTTATTGCTCACATTCTAATTTTCACTTCTGTCTTTTTTATCTTTTTTTTTTTCTTTTCTCTGCCACTGCAACATATTTCTGATTGGATTGTCAGGGGAGTTCTTTCCTTTTCTTTTTTATTTATTTTTCCATTACAATACAATCCTCAGTTCCAGATAATTTTCCCTTCCTTCTTCTCTCCCTCCCTCCCTTCCTCCATGCCTGCCTGCCTGCCTTCCTGCCTTCCTTCCTTCCTCTTTCTTTGGATTTCATTTTTTAAGCTCTAGAAGCTTAAAATTGGTTTCTTACAGGTTTTATATCATCTCCTCCTGGAGCAGATCTGCTCTGAGGCCTTTAAAATACTGAGGCTATACTGCATTTAGATTCTCAAATTCCATGAGCAAAGGGGAAGAATAACAGGATGTTTAAAAGAATGTGTGAAAGTGGCATACAAAAACTCACTTAGGCATGTGATTAGTATCAACTTGCTAAACTTCAAAGTATTGGGCTCAGAATTACAAGGTAGGGATTTGGGAGAGAAGATAGCAATAGTTACTAGAAGATTAATCAGAGAAGAACCTAGAGTCCCAGATCTGAAAAAAATGGAGTCTTTTTTGAGCAACTAATTCAGAGAATTATGCATAAGAAACAGTATTTGAATCTCAGTTAATCAAAAAGGGGCTTAAGTCACAGGACATGAACAAAAAAACGAATGCCTGGGGCAAAGTATTAGTAAAGATTAAAAGAAAGTCTTCTTTGAGATTGTGAGACCTAACATTTTGCCTAAAACTTCCAAAAAATCTGATATCAAATTGGATATAAGGCCGGGATTTGCGAAGAAAATTGCATATGTGTGAATTAATTTGTCTAACCTGGCAGATCTGTCCTCAGATATTCACCAGGAACTTAACCTGTGGCAATACCTCCCCGACTCTCCGGCTCCTGGTTGGGGTCCACAAAAGGAACACATCAGAAGAACACCGGAGGCAAGGATCCAATTGGTCAGATTGTTTATTCCTTTATGTCTCTCCCTGTGGCAGTGGTCTGAGATGCCTGCTTCCCTTTGGAGGGTTTGGTCAAGTCCTTACTAGGCATTGCAACAGAACCCCGCTGTCACTGACTTGGAGTGTTGCGCTATGCCTCCTAGCTTTTCTACACACTTCTTATCCTGTTGTAATCAGTCTCTTCATGTACCTTTCTCGGTGTTCCATCTGATTCCTGATTAAGACCCTGAGAGATTCAAAGCCTTCTTCCTATGTCGGTGAGTATACATATTTATTAGAGGTTCTATTAATAAATAACACATCAAGCTCATTATTTTTCTTTTCTTCCTTCTTTCCTTCTTCCCTTCCTCTCCCTTTCCTTCCTTTCTTTTCTCCTTCCTCCTTTTCTTCACCATTTTCCCTTTCTTTCTCCTCCTCCCTCCCTCCCTTCCTTGCTTTCCTACCCCCCTCTCTTCTTTCTTTTTATTTTCACTCAAAAGCATTTATACAGCAATGACTAGATGCTAGATATTGTTCCAAGGAATGACAAGAGGCTAGTAAAGACCATTTCTGCTGCCGTGGATTTTACATTTGAGGGGGGAAAAACAGAAAATAACCGTATGATTGTTTAGCACATTTGGAGGGAAAAAGGGGGGGATAGAATAACAGGGAATGTTCAGGGTGCCTGGTGGGTTAGGCTATTTCATAAAGTAGTCAAAAAAAAAAAAAACTGCCTTGGAAAAGTCACATGGGAGAATGGTGTGGAGCTAAGTGAGGAGCTTAGAAGTCATGCAGATTTCCCGAGAGAGGAGCATGCCAGGCAAAGGCAAAAGCAAAAGAGAAATCCCTGACTCTTGGTCAAAAGAGTAGGTGATTCACTTTGTGGTCTTTATTTATAGCCAAAGTAGATGACCTTTGTGTTAATCTGATGAAATGCAGGAATCAGAATTTTTCTAGAAAGAAAGTAATAAGACAGAACTATTTAGTAAATTATTTGCTGTTTTATTCTTTAGAGTATTTATTTTCTAACTATACTGATCCACATAAAACTACATGGAAATACCTTTTATGACAGTGGGGATTTAATTTGTGGTTTAAACTTATTTGGGCTTTTTTCAGTTTATCCTTATTTAAAGTTTTCAATTTTGAAATATTTAGATTCTCTCCTGGGTAACTGTAAAAAAAAATAAATCTTAACATCATTAAAAGTCAAAATAAGTAGGCTTAAGAACATTTTCTAATTTGATGACATATTTAGAAATGTCAATTGCATAGGTATCTTTACATGTTATAATATTTTAAAACAATCTCTTCTCTAAATTATAGCTGTCCACTAGACATTTGAGAGTATGCAGATAAATGTAGTAATTTATTCTATGTTGAATCATTTAGATTGATAGATCTTATACAAATATACATAAAATTATATAAGTCTAATTCAGCTTTCTAGTATTTGATTAGATCAGTTGCCTTAGGCACCTCTACCAAAACATTTTCTAGGAATTCTTTGAAAAAATTTCCCAACTTTATTCTTATTATATGATACCTGTCAAATAAGAATATAAACATGTAAGATTATATTTCCATATTGAAAATGTAATTATAACAATTTATTAACATTAGATTTGCAATTTTTAACATGAACTTTCATCCAAATTAATCGCCATCACAAGAGATGTGCTAACTTAAGGCCAAATTAACTTCAGATTTCACTAGAGAAGTGTCAATTAATTTGGCATTGTGGAAGTAATATTTTGTTGTTGTTTCGGTGGTGATAGTTGTCATTGTTATGTGTGTATGGTTTTATGTTGTTTTTATCACATAAGATTTCATGCATTTAACAATGTAATGGAAAATTGTTTAATTAAAAAATTTGTATTACTAGCTTTATTGAGATATATTTATTTTTCTTCTTTCTTTGTGCCTTTTATTACTGCTCCTCAGAGACAACTGCTTTTAATTTTGTCTCTTTTAATATTTTCTGGAAGAAATCTTCATGTATTTCTAAATGATTATCTGAGATTATTTCTTTAAGTTTTTTATTTTAATGCCAGTTAGTTAAAATAGAGTCTTATGTTAGTCTGAGGTATACAATATAGAGATTCAACAATTCCATATATCACTTGCTACTCATCATGACAAGTGCACTCCTTAATCCCCCTCCCCTCCCCAACTCTCCTCTGTTTATTCCCTATAGTTAAGAGTCTGCTTTTGGGGGCTCCTGAGTGGCTCAGTCCATGAAGCATCGTACTATTAATTTCCACTCAGATCATGATCTCATGGTCCTGGGATCCAGCCCTGTGTCAGGCTCCCTGCTCAGTGGGGAGTCTGCTTCTCCCTCTCCCTTTGCCCCTCCTCCCCCCACTTGTGTAAGTGCTCTCACTCTCAAATAAATAAATAAATAAATAAATAAATAAAATCTTTAAAATAAAAAAAAGAGTCTGTTATATGGTTGTCTCTCTGTATCTCTTTTTCCCCCTTGCTCATTTGTTTTGTTTCTTAAATTCCACATGAATGAAATCATATGGTATTTGTCTTTCTCTTAGTTAGCTTAGCATTACACTGTATAGCTTCCCCCATGTCATTGCAAATGGCAGGATTTCATTCTTTTTTATGCTTTTATTCCATCTTATATAGATACCACATCTTCTTTAGCCACTCATCAATCAGTAGACACTGGGCTGCTTCCATATCTTGGCTATTGTAAATAATACTGCTGTAAACATTGGGATCCATGTGTCCCTTTGAATTAGTGTTTTTTGTATTCTTTGAGTAAATGCTCAGTAGTATGATTGCTGGATCTTAGGGTAGTTCTATTTTTAACTTTCTGAGGAAATTTCATAGTTTTTCACAGTGGCTGTACCAGTTTGCATTTCTACCAACAGTGCAAGAAGTTTCCTTTTTCCCCACATCCTCACCAACGCCTGTTGTTTCTTGAGTTGTTGGTTTTTAGCCATTCTGACAGGTAGATAATATCTCACTGTGGTTTGCTTTTCATTTCCCTGATGGTAAGTGATGTTGAGTATCTTTCCATGTGTCTGTTTGCTATCTGGATGTCTTCCTTGAAGAAATGTATGTTCATAACTCCTGCCTATTTTTCAATTAAACTACTTAGTTTTGGTATATTGAACTTTCTAAGTTCTTTTCTATATGTTGGATAGTAACCCTTTATCAGATATGTAATTTGCAAATACTTTCCCCCATTTCATAGGTTGCTTTTTAGTTTGTTGATTGTTTCCTTTGCTGTGCAGAGCTTTTTATTTTGTTGAAATGCCAATACCTTATTTTTGCTTTGGTTTCCCTTGCCTCAGGAGACATCTAAAAAAAGGTGCTACAGCCCATGTCAGAGAAGGTACTGCCTGTGTTGTCCTCTAGGATTTTCACAGTTTCAAGTCTAACATTTAGGCCTTAATCCATTTTGAATTTATTTTTTGTGGATGGTGTAAGAAAGTGGTGCAGTTTCATTCTTTTCATATTGCTGTCCAGTTTTTCCAACACCATTTTTTTACTTTTATTTTTTAATTTAATTTTATTTTTTCAGTGTTCTAAGATTCATTGTTTATGCACCACACCCAGTGCTCCATGCAATACGTGCCCTCCTTAATACCCACCACCTGTCTCACCCATCCCCCCACCCCTCCAAAACCCTCAGTTTGTTTCTCAGAGTCCACAGTCTCTCATGGTTCATCTCCCCCTCCAATTTACCCCAATTTCACTTTTCCTTTCCTTCTCCTAATGTCCTCCATGTTATTCCTTATGCTCCACAAGTAAGTGAAACCATATGATAATTGACTTTCTCTCTTTAACTTATTTCACTCAGCATAATCTCCCTCAGTCCCGTCCATATTGATACAAAAGTTGGGTATTCATCCTTTCTGATGGCTGCATAATAT
>LNAC01000346.1:4169-56414 GCA_002007465.1 Ailurus styani
GACACATAGATCAATGGAACAGAATAGAGAGCCCAGGAATGGACCCTCAACTCTATGGTCAACTATTCCACGACAAAGCAGGAAAGAATATCCAATGGAAAAAAAGACAGTCTCTTTAACAAATGGTGTTGGGAAAATTGGAGAGCCACATGCAGAAGAATGAAACTGGACTATTTCCTTACACCACACACAAAAATAGACTCAAAATGGATGAAAGACCTCAATGTGAGAAAGGAATCCGTCAAAATCCTTGAGGAGAACACAGACAGCAACCTCTTCGACCTTAGCTACAGCAACTTCTTCCTAGAAACATCGCCAAAGGCAGGGGAAGCAAGGGCAAAAATGAACTATTGGGACTTCATCAAGATCAAAAGCTTTTGCACAGCAAAGGAAACAGTCCACAAAACCAAAAGACAGCTGACAGAATGGGAGAAGATATTTGCAAATGACATATCAGATAAAGGCCTAGTATCCAAAATTTACAAAGAACTTTCCAAACTCAACACCCAAAGAACAAATAACCCAAAGAAGAAATGGGCAGAAGACATGAACAGATATTTCTGCAAAGAAAACATCCAAATGGCCAATAGACACATGAAAAAATGCTCAACATCACTTGACATCAGAGAAATACAAATCAAAACCACAGCGAGATACCACCTTACACCAGTCAGAATGGCTAAAATCAACAAGTCAGGAAATGACAGATGTTGGCGAGGTTGCGGAGAAAGGGGAACCCTCCTACACTGTTGGTGGGAATGCAAACTGGTGCAGCCACTCTGGAAAACAGTATGGAGATTCCTCAAAAAGTTGAAAATGGAGCTACCCTACGACCCAGCAATCGCACTACTGGGTATTTATCCTAAAGACACAAAGGTAGTGTTCCTCAGGGGCACGTGCACCCGAATGTTTATAGCAGCAATGTCCACAATAGCCAAACTATGGAAAGAACCTAGATGTCCATCAACAGATGAATGGATAAAGAAGATGTGGTATCTATATACAATGGAATACTATGCAGCCATCAAAAAACATGAAATCTTGCCATTTGCAATGACATGGATGGAAATAGAGGGTATTCTGCTAAGCGAAATAAGTCAATCAGAGAAAGACAATTATCANAAGTCAATCAGAGAAAGACAATTATATGATCTCTCTGATATGAGGAATTTGAGAGGCAGGGTGGGGGGTCGTGAGGGGTAGGGAGGGAAAAAATGAAACAAGATGGGATCGGGAGGGGGACAAACCATAAGAGACCCTTATTTTCAGGAAACAAATTGAGGGTTACTGGGGGGTTGGGAGGGGAGGGTGGCTGGGTTATGGACATTGGAGAGGGTTTGCGCTATGGTGAATGCTGTGAAAGGTGTAAGCCTGATGATTCACAGACCTGTACCCATGGGGCAAATAATACATTATATGTTCATAAAACATTGTTTTCAAAATAAATAATTGCAATAATAATTAAAAAAAGAAACAGGATGCTGATTTTCTAGAGAGAGATTACTGACTAAAATATTTTAAAATATTTACTACAGGGCGCCTGGGTGGCTCAGTGGGTTAAAGCCTCTGTTTTCGGCTCAGGTCATGATCTCAGCGTCCTGGGATCGAGGCCCGCATTGGGCTCTGTGCTCAGCGGGGAGCCTGCTTCCCCCCNCCTCTGCTTTTGGCTCAGGTCATGATCTCAGCGTCCTGGGATCGAGGCCCGCATTGGGCTCCGTGCTCAGCGGGGAGCCTGCTTCCCCCCCCCCACCCCGCCTGCTTCTCTGCCTACTTGTAATCTCTCTCCCTCTGTGAAATAAATAAATAAAATCTTAAAAAAAAATAAAAATAAAATATTTACTACAAAAAGATTTTTTTATAATTACAATTTTAANACTTGTAATCTCTCTCCCTCTGTGAAATAAATAAATAAAATCTTTAAAAAAATAAAAATAAAATATTTACTACAAAAAGATTTTTTTATAATTACAATTTTTTAAATGTTTGGATATCTTCCATCATGGATATGAGCTGCTTTATTTAGTCTAGAATTTGGGAGAAAGAGAAAACTCCCCATTTTTTAATGCCAAGTTAACAGCATATCTCAGGGAAGAGAAATGATTGTGTTGAGAAATCACTCACAGCTTGATAAGGGCTCTTAATAATGAATTCCAAACAGCATTAGAACAAAACACTGAATAATAATTAACTTTGCTTCTTAAGGCTAGTGTCTTAAAATGTTTATGTTGTACGTAAAAAATTATTCCTGGTGTCAAAATTATTCAGGGAATATGAGGAACCTGTTAGAGGAGCCCAACTCCTTCCACAGGACTGCTGGTCTCCTCAGCATCTCCTGATCTCAGAGCAGGGTGAACAAAATATTGNGGGGGGGGGGGTGGCTGGGGGGGAGGTCAGGGCTCTCCACCTCCAAGGCAGGCTCAATTTCATGACAACTGGAAGAAAAACTCCCATGAGCTCTCTCTCACCTTCCGACGCAAGCTTCCGGCAGTTACTCTCAATGTTTCTGAGAACTACCGGTTTGAGTTTGTCACTTTAACACGTACGTGGCCCTCAGCCCCGAATCTGGCCTGTTGCACACGGGGGAGCACAAACGTTAGCTCAGATTGGCTAAGAATGCACACGTGGAGGACAAAGTGATACTTCCCGTGTGACTTTTGATGATGTTGTTGATGATAGTGAGGAAGAGGAAGAAGGACACCATGCAAACAGAAAAAAAGGACAAGAGAGAAAACAGAAAACAAATATTAATATTTAGGGCAATAAGCTACATGGGTTGCAATGGAGGCCCCACACCTCAATGGGAAAAAAAGAATTTCTGTCGTAACTCTATACCTGACTGTATCTAGTTTCTGGGATTTTTTTTTTCTTCCTCGGGAGTAGACACATTTTCTTACTCCGCTTACAAGAGTACCGCACGACTGCGAGCACAGCAGCCTGAGCATTCCTTTGAAGTATGTCAAAGGAGGCGCTTCAAGCTCTGCTAAAATTGTGCTGCACCGTCATTAAAAACCAATTAAAATTCAGGAACCAAAAGCATGTTTACACCAGGCTAGAACTTTTTTTCATACATTAAAAGACCATCGAGCTCCCTAAAATGATTTAGTTAAAAGGTCTGTTCTTGTTTCCTCACCCACACCTAAGTCATGGGGCCAGCACTCTTCATCTCAGCATTTTTTTCATGTTTCTTTGTACCTGTTTTTTAAAGGGAAAACTGTTATTTATACCATGGCCTATTTGGTGTAAGAAATGGACTGTTTCCGGAAACCATTTGATTCATTTGGATTAAATACCTCAAGTATGCTTAAAACTAAAAATTGTGTTCTAGCAGTCACCAAAATAGAATGGGGCCCTTGGGGGGCTCAGTCAGTTAAACCTCCCACTCTTGGTTTCTGCTCAGGTCATGATCTCAGGATCTTGAGATCAAGTCCCAAGTGGACTCCCAGCTCCACGAGGAGGCCACTCAAGTTTCTCTCTCCCTTTCCCTCTGCCCCCCCCCGTGTTCTCTCTCTTTCTAAAATGAATAAATCTTACACACACACAAAAAGAATGGAATAGGAGGTACACCAGTTTCTAATTCTAAACCTCACCCCATTTTTTTTAAAAGATTTTATTTATTTATTTGACAGAGAGAGATTACAAGTAGGCAGAGAGAGAGGAGGAAGCAGGCTCCCCGCTGAGCAGAGAGCCCGATGCGGGCCCTCGATCCCAGGACCCTGGGATCATGACCTGAGCCGAAGGCAGAGGCTTTAACCCACTGAGCCGCCCAGGCGCCCTCCCCCCATTTTTCCATAGTCTAAAGTTTTAATTGCCATTGACCTTCCCTAGCCTTCTGAGGATTCTGCATTTTCCAGTGGATTCTTGCAGATGACTGTGGTCTCTGTGACAATGCCCACTCCGTGAAACCCGCAGAGGGGAACATGATAGACCAACACCTTTAGCTGCTACCCCCATAAGCACCGAGGCCATGCATCCAAAGCTGCTCCCAGCCAATGGCGGAGCAGGGCCGGGGAACTGGAGATGACCCACGCCTGCCGAAGTGACACTTTTCTGGTGGACGTATTTTCCCTAGAGCCTCTCCTCAGCTTGTCCAAGATTTTCTTAGAACTCTTCTATTGGTCGAGGCTCCCTTTTCCCCATCCTTATCTTGTCACTCTTCACAATTCTCACCCTCCTGTCTGTTTCTGAAGGCTCTGACTGCCTGCTTCTCCTCTCCGGTGCTTTATTCTTCGCAAGCAATACCTCCAATCCCGTGCACATCCCGTCCTGCCCAGGCGTTTACTTCTTGGAGGATCCAACCTACACAAATGGGGAAATATGAGGGCTGCATCGTACCCCCATAAAAATGGCAGCCCATCCGCTGATGATCTCAGGAGTGGTGACTTAGGAAAAAGTCTTTAAGGAGGGGAATATTCTTGACAGCGTGATGATTGGAGCATTTGAAAAACAGAGGGTGAATAATGCGTATAAGGACAGCAGAGTTAACTGTTTACCATTAAATGGAAATGATGCCTTAGAGAGGGATAAGGATAAATTGAGGACAGTTAACAGAGAGCTAAGATTGAAGTGTGACAGCCGGAGGGCCTCTAGGGTAGTTGGTGCAGAAGGCCTGGTTTCCTACAAGGCAAGAGCAGATGCAGCAGAAGAACCAGATTTCATGTTAGAATTGCAGAGCTCCAGAGACATTGAAATGTTCAGCAAAGACAATACTGCTGCCCTGAGGTCAGGACAGTAGCTGGAAAAATCTGGAACCCTGACAGAATTGGGACACCTGAGTGAGTGCTGACCCAGATGCCCTTAATGTTCTCATCAACGTGACTAAACTTTAGAGAGACTACTTCTACCTCTAAGCTCCTGACCTCTCTTTCAGTGGAGCATTTACTTTGGAAAGTGTGTAACTGTAATTTTTTCTCTGCCTCCTTGAGATATAAATCTTTTTAAAAGCCTCTGGACTGTTTCTCAACTCAGAGAAATCTTTCTCTAGGACCAGAGCCATCTTTTTCCAAATCTAATCATCGGGGAAGATAGTACACCATCTTACAGTCTCTGGGAGGGTAGGAGCCTAGTTTTCATGGACACCAATTAATAAACACAAACGGCCTGATAACAGAGAAAAACACTTGGAAAGTCAGCGTGCGAGATACAGCCCATCCATCAACCCTTCCAACCCCCCGCCCCCAGCACTTTTCCTCTGGTTCACCCCAGAGCCTAAAAACCTCCCTGGCTGTTGTTTGCATGGAGTTGGAGTCAGACTGGATTCTGCCTTCTCTCCTTGAGTCAAGTTTTCCTAACCCTGTTTAATATTGTGCTGAGCAATTTTTGCTTTAACAGCATAGCTGAGAATTAAAGTTCTTCAGATCCCTCTGACCCTGAGAACTTACACAGGGGAGGAGGCTGTCCCTTCTAAATGAGAGCTAGCATTTCTCACGTGCAGAAAGAGGCTGCAAGACAGTAGGTGGTCCTCTCAACTGTTATTCTTCCCACCCCTGCCCCCCCCACCCCCGTCCTGGATACCAGGCTGACAGGTGTGATTAAATCCTCGTGTAATCTACCTAGAGACACGATGGTCCTGATAAAGAAGGAATGACATTCTACACAGAAGAAACTGCAAGAATGAGCTACCTACCATCTGCAAACAGTTGCCAAGAGAGAATTCTGGTACTGGGTGTTGAGGGTGCTTCATCAAGAGGACCAGAATTAAAAACTGAGTATGAACATTTTATTGACTTGGCAACATTTTCTTGGAATACTTGATTTTACACCCTGGCAAAGACCCCCCAAAATGGACCAAACTCACTGCCAGGGGTGGCTTTTACAGGCCAGGCATAAGTGATAGCCTACACTGAGCGAGGTGCAGAGGGCTGTGTGGCAAGGCCAATTGTAGAGGAAGGAGAAGAAGATTCGGAATGTGGGCCTGGTAGAGTGAATATCATATGAGGCTAGATTATGCGTCCTGGAAGGTCCTACAGAATCCAGCATCCAGCAAGGCCGTCTGGAAAGCACTGGTAGCATTCATTGGCACCAGTATTCTTTTTTTTTTTTTAAAGATTTTATTTATTTATGTGACAGAGAGAGAGATTACAAATAGGCAGAGAGGCAGGCAGAGAGAGGGGGAGGATGCAGGCTCCCCGCTGAGCAGAGAGCCCCATGCTGGACTCGATCCCAGGACCCTGAGATCATCATGACCTGAGCCGAAGGCAGAGACTTAACCCACTGAGCCACCCAGGCACCCCTGGCACCAGTATTCTTAAAAGCATTTCCATGGTGGCTCATCTAGGAGTGACAGGGACGTTTGTAGGAGACGTGCTCAGGGAATTTGTCTCATGGTCAGTATTCATGAGGCTGATTTAGCCTTGAACTGAATGAAGTCAGACGGCAGTGCTAAGTGCCCAGTGCAAGGGACCCACAAGAATAAAGTAGTAGCTACAGTTGGGGGGGTGGGGCTTGGCCTTCTGAGAGTTAGAGATTGTTATTAGAACATGACGTCGCCAGGTGCAAAATGACAATGAGTGTGTATCTAACATCTACAATCAGCAGCAGGCGAATTCTAATTCCAGGAGGAGCAGGAAGTGGAGAGCTCCTGTCTCAATAAAAAGTTGCAATCCTTTGCCCCATTATTAAACCTAAACCAATCTTGAGATCCAGAATCCACTCACTAAAGAGATGACCATATACTTGGGAGAACAAGTCTGCAATACCACGACAAGTACACACTGTAACGATTCTCCAAATCCTTCCCCAAGTGGACCTGCAACCATTTTCTCATGTGACTATATACTAGGGAGAGGGAAATACCCAGACAGAGGTCTATTGGATACAGAGTCTGAGTTGACATTGATATGTAGAGACTCAGCCCATCATCACAGCCCCATAGTTAGAGCAGAGATTACAGAAATCATGTAATAAATGGAATCTTGCTAAAGTCTGGCTTAGAGTGGATTCGCTGTGTCCACAGATACACCCGGTGGTCATCTCCTTGTCTCCAAGTAAGTGAGTAGTCATTTGGCAGTTGGAGCATTCTCCACATTGGGTCCTTGTACGTACTGGAAAAGGCCAAGGGAAAGGACTCCAAAATTGCTGCCCCCTCCTCACTCCCAAGGAAGATGATCAGTCAAAGCATCCCTGGAGATGGGAAGGAATGGTAAGAACCACCATTAGAGACCTCAAGGATGCAGGGGCATGGCTGTAACATATTTCTAATTCACCGCTCTGGCTCCTGAAGCAACTGAATGCACCTTGGAAAATGTAGACCACTAGCAGCTCAGGCAAGTAATAACTCCGGCCACAGCTGCTACACTATGTGTGCTATCCTTGCAAGACCTGACCAAGAAGGCTTCAGGTACTCGATACACAGACATGGGTTTTGCAAATGCATACTTTTTTTTTTTTACTATGATCAGAAAAGATCAAGGAAAAGTTGCATTTATATGTAATAGACAACAATATTCACTTCTAGTTTTTCCTCAGGACTATATTAATTCTTCCACCCCTTTCTCATAATTTATTCAAAAGAAGCCTGGACCATCTTAATACTTCGCTGATGATCACATTAATGACAACATGCTGATTTGGGTAGGACAGCAACAACAACAATAACAAAAAACAGGTGGCTAGTATATTAGAGGCCTTGCTCAGACATTATATCAGGGAACTGCCATTTTAGTCAAGTTTTTAGAGGTCTAGTGGTCAGGGGCTTTTGAGATATCCCCTACAAGGTAAAAGACAAGTTGATGCATCTTCCCATCCCTATCATATAAAAAGAAGCACAACACCTGATAGAAATTTTAGAGTTCTGGTTGGAATACATTATGCACACAGAAATACTGTTATAATCCTTAAGTCCAATAATATGGAAGCTTTGAATGAATCTCAGAACAGAAAGGGTTTTATAGTTGGTCTAGGCTGTGGTATAAGCAGCCTTACCACTTGAGCCATATAATCTGGCAGGATCTATACTGCCAATGGTGAGAAAAGATGAAATGTAAGTTTATGGTGAAGCCCAGTGGGAGATTCATAATGCCTGCTCTTGGGATTCTGGAAAAAGGCCATGCCATCTGCAGTAGAGAATTATATACTCCATTTGAGAGTCACCTGCTAGCATGATGCTTGGCTCTGGTACAGAAACTTGACCGTGGGGTGTCAAGTGACCATGTGTCTGGAACTGCCCATAATGAGCTGAGTTCTCTTAGACCCACAATGTCATAAAGTCAGAAGTCTCAACAGAAGTCCATCATGAGTTAGAAACGGCATATTCGAGACCAAGTCTAAATGACGACAGAGGACACAGGCCAGCTGTGTGAGCAGATGGCCCAGACCCCAAGTCACCTATTCATGAAGGTCCTCCTTCGTGAGTAAATTCCCTATGAACAGCTGAAGAAAGAAGAAAAAACCCCAACTTGATTTATGGGTGGGCAGTTTCAGACACATGGTCTGCAAATGGAAGCTGGGTAACAGTGTACAGTGTTGCTTGATCACAGTGGAGAAAAAATGCTCCCAACGAGTAAAGGTGCAAATGGAAAGCCTGGTCATCCATTCTTTGTGAAAGGAGACGTGACTGGAGGGGAGAACACATACAGATTTCTGGACATTTGCTAATGGCTGGTCAGCACGTGGAAGGAAAAGGCTGGAAGATCAGAGATAAGGAGGTCCGGGAGAGCAAGTGGAGGGACACTCGGGAGTTGGCAGTCAGCACAGTGTTTGAATCATAGGTTAATACCTAACAGAAAGCATCTACCAAAGGAAAGGCACTGAACAATGAATCAGATACATGATCTGACCAGTCGAGATTAACCACTTTGATCTTTGGCCATTTCAGAACTGGCATTTTAGGTGTATGAATGAAATGGCCCCAGCTATAACACTGGTGTTTCTTGATCATAGGGAAAGATTAGATAAGATTGATGCTTATTGGCTTATCTTTTGACTTTTCCTCATACCTTTCTATTGTGTGCAAAATCTAGATGCCTAGAATCATAGCAACTATAGATACAAGTCATGGGGTTCAGAAGAAAATTACCAATACCAGAATTAGGTAGCAAGAGAGAGTTCTGCCAGAAGCACAGTAAATTCGACAGAAAGTGAGCCTTATTTTGTTGATTGCTTATTTTTAGATTCAGATAGTGACTCAGATGGATTTTTTAAAAATCTTATTTTAAAACATGGCTAATTATAGTGTCTTTCAGGAGGAGCGGTGGGAAATTATATTAAATGGGCAGCAAACGAGTCAACAGAAAGGTGTTTTGTTATTTGTTTTTTGTTGTTGTTGTTTTCTTTAAATATTTTATTTATTTATTTGAGAGAGAGAGCACGAGAGGGGAGAAGGTCAGAGAGAGAAGCAGACTCCCTATGGAGCTGGGAGCCCGATGCGGGACTAGATCCTGGGACTTCAGGATCATGACCCAGGCCGAAGACAGTCACTTAACTACCTAAGCCACGCAAGCACCCTTGTCATTTGTTTTTATTTAAACAAGTTCCACTCCCATCATGGAGCCCACCCGACACCGGGCTTGAACTCAGGACCCTGAGATCAAGACTCAAGTCAAGATTAAGAGTTGGATGCTTAACTGACTGAGCCACCCAGGCACCCCTCAACATATTTTTTAAAAATATTTTATTTATTTATTTGACAGAGACAGAGAGCACGCATAAGCAGGGGGAGTGGCAGGCAGAGGGAGAGAGAAAAGCAAGCTATTGGCTGAGCATGGAACCCAATAGGGGAATTGAACCCAGGACCCTGGGATCGTGACCTAAGCCAAAGGCAGGGGCTTGACCCACTGAGCTACCCAGGCACTGCAAAAGAAAGTTTCTATTAAGGAATGCACTTGCTGTTCCCAATTTTCTTAAATCTATAGGAAACTCGGTGGATTATGTATTCCAACCTTTAATTTGGGAAAACTAAGGCCTTGAGGAGGGAGAATGTGTTGTAGCATAGGTTGTGGTATAAGTACGGTTAGAACCCCTTTATTCTGTCAAATGTTTTTCTACTAAGTCATATAGTCTCTTGAATACGGAATAATGTTATTTGAAATTACTGTGGTTAGCCATATGAAGTTCATTTTCTTTGAATGAATATTGAAGAAATGACTTCTTTATTTAATTTATCATAATGATGACCCTCAATAACTCAAAGAAGCCAACCTTAATGCAATTCAAGAAAGTGGTGGTATAATGCTGAAAAAGTGTGAACAGTGATAGAGAGCAGGTTGAAAATTCCAAATTACTAATTTTTCTCAGTCATGAACTCACATTTTTGAGAGTGAGTATCTTTTGGAAAATGTTAATTAACCTACTTCATGGCTGGCACTCTTTTTTTGATTACCATGTACCTTCCTGAGATGAGGTTGTAGATTTTCCATCCTTAATTCTAAGATCTCATTTAAATTTTTATATGCTTTTGGTCAGTTTAGTAACAACATCTCACTTTCAGGGTTATTTCTATTTCAGATTCTAAATGTCAGACTGTCTGGGACACTAGCTAATCGGGATTCCATGCTGGTTTTCTTTAAACTTTTTTCTTTCTTTTTCAGACTCTTCATCTAATACAAGTATTTTCATCAGTTGGATGATAATACTAAGATCATAAGGTGGTGAAACCTTATCTGAGAGTAATTTTCTCCCTCTCTCTGTATTTCACAAGTTCAATACATTTGCTGTAAAATATTTTTATTTGTAACATGTATTTTGTGTAATAGTGGTCACTTAATATTAAATTCATTGACAAATAATACTTAATGACAAGAAATGTTTTGCCAAAATTTGTAAGAAAAAGACATACTCTTGTCTGAGCTTGGACAGAATGCTAGAGTCAGGAAGGGCATCTCACATAAGGCCAAGAAAGTTTAAGTGATTTTTCACCTCACCTATTTTCAAAAATACCCAAACTGATGAAAGCCTTTTACTGTTATACCCAAGCCTTTCTGGTCTCTCAGTCTTTTGACCTTTTTTCTCTCCACACTGCATAACCTGACAGGCAATCCCCTGGATCCCGACCTTCCTCTTTCTAAAGTTCTGAAATGGAACTGGTTCTCTGATCTATCAGTATTTCTCCTGACTTTGAAGCCACCTAGCTTTTGTCCTTTTTTTTTTTTCAGAGAAAAGGAAAGTTTGCGTGTATGTGTATGTGCGCATGCGTGTGTATATATGTGAGCGGGTGTAGGAGATGGGGTGGGTAGGAAGTAAGCAGGGGACCAAGATGGCCTTAACATTTCACCCAGCTTAACCACATGGTAGACAGGCTTCTTCTGCCTCTAGGTCCCTGCTTCCCTTTCCTTAGTGCCTGCTTAAGTTGTAATTCTTATTTTTTAACAACTCCATTGAGGTATAATTGAGATTCAAAAAGCCACGTATTTCGTGGATACATTTGATGAGTTTGGATGTACATAAACACCTGTGAAAGTGTCACCACAAGCAAGGGAACGCACATCTTCATCACCTCCAAGTTTCCTCATGTCCCATTTTTCACAGTGGTAAGAATACTTCATGTGAAACTTACTACTTAAACTTCATAAGTGCACAATGCAATATTGTTACCTATAGGCATTCTACTGTACAGCAGTTGCTAGAATTTGCTCGTCTTGTGTAAGTGAAACCTTCGATCAGTGCAATGGTAACTCCCCAGGGCAAGTGGTGTAACTAAACAGAGAGCATTTGCAATAGTCCAAATGTGAGAATAGAAGAAAAGGAAAGGTGAGTTTTTTTGATGGCTTGAGGTTGAGGGGGAGAAAGAGAGGATGGTGTCAAGGATATTGTCCAGTTTTTTGCCATGGTCCTGGCGATAGGAACCACTGTGAAGTTTTAATAGGGACGTGTTATGGCCAGATCCATAGGTCAGCAAGGTCAGAGGTGGCAGGTGGAAGATGCATTTGGAAGAGATGAGGCAGCAAGGCCACAAAGAGGGGTGTGCAAATCTGAGTCAGAGTTGCAAATGCCTGAGGGAGGTACAGCTGAATTCTGTATTCTAGGCAGCTATAACTCACTCATTTTGTCTGCAAGTCCTAACTACTATTATAAGGAAGTGATTCATTAGTACATGAGTTCCTTTTAAATGGCTACAGCAATAAATTTGAATAGCCCTTTTTAAGGCAAGAGTTGAACCATTCAAAAACTCTCATCAATTGACAATAATAGTTCCTTGAATTTCATGGGTAGAACAGAAAATTAAATCCTCCAGCTCAACAGAAGAAAGCTGGCCCCAAAGCAGACACTTTTCTTCCCTGAAAGCAGAAATGTCAACTGAACATCTTGAGGTCAATAGGAGGTTGGTAAGACATCACCCAGGGAACGGAAGAAAATTGGCCAATTTTGCTAATAATCAGTATTGTCTCTAGTTCAGCTATCTTGCTTCAAACTCTTAGGCGCAATTCTGTATATAGCGAAGAAAATGGTAATCTCTTATTTTTTTGAAACATGATCTAAAGTACAGAGACTCTTTCATATGCCTAGAAATACTTTACTTGCAAATTTTCCCATTCATAAATAAAATATAGAATGATACTGCCTTTTCTGAATCAGAATACTTATTTCATAGCAATATCATTATTCCCCCATATCAAAATTGATGGCACTTTATACAATCTGATTCTGGATAACTCACAAATCTCTCTTTTCAGGTCTTCTTTATCATTGCAAACTTTACTTGGGAAATACGGTTGCCCAGTGTTTCTGATATAAGCAATGCATTTCACAACCCTTTACTTGTTGACAGTATTCCCTTACCCTTAACTCCTATTCTTTTGGTCAACTTGTAAATTCTAGTCCCCTTGTAAGACTTGACTCATAGTTTTCCCTCCCTGCAATTTGCCTGATGTGCCCTGAAAACATTTGGTATTTCGTCGTCAGATCTGATTTTTTTCCCTCTTTGATGATTACACATTCTATGGTCCAACAGGTCCAACAACTTAAGTCATACCTTCNAGTTATATCTTTTTGTCTACTCCATCTGTTAAGATCTAGTCTCATTAAAATTTACCATGTCTGTTCTCTGCCCCTACATAGAAACCCCAAGCCCAGGCTGGGGAAAGTCACGTCGCAAGTCAGATTGCTGTCACCCTGTGTTGTCTCTAAACCCAAGAGGGCCTTCAATATGTACAGCATCTTCCTTCCTACTTGCTCTCCCTCTCATCTCCAGGACTATTTTAAACCTCCTTTACTCCCTTCAAAGATCTAATCCATATTCCCTTCCTCGTCTCTGTAGGTAGATTACCTCCTACCTTCCCTCAATGAGAAACTCAGAGCCATCAGAGGGAAACGGTCATAACCTCCTCATTTCAAACAGACGGCCTGCCTACATTTGTGCCAATTATCTCCTTTCTGGTTGTTTGAGTAGGGCAGCAATTTTGTACCCTGACTGCACACAGTCAACAGCTAGGGGGCTTTGAAAAGACACTTACGCTTGGCCCAGAAAAAAGAGATGACGATTCGAATGGTCTGGTTTGGAGTTAGGGAATTCATGTGTTTTAAAGCTCTTCAGATGATTCTAATGTGCAGTCAGGGCTGGGGGCCACCTGACCCTTAGAGAAATTTTCCTTTCTCCTCTTGAAGGGGGTTTTTGAACAAGCATTAGATTACGTCTTCTCATATTGCATGTTAAAATTTACTCACTGCCTCTTCCCCGTATGTAGCCAGAATGTAGAGAACCGTTCCCTCTCCAAATATGTCCTTCCCTTTGACTTTGCAATTTATTCAGTCCTCTCTCATCTTAAAAATCAAGTCAAACCAAATCAACTGACCAACCAATCAATCCAACAAACAACAAAAAAACTGTAGATTTCACCTTCATACCTGTGACGGTCAGTGTTATGGGCCGACTTTGGTTAGCGGTAGCAGCAACTTATCCAAACACGACTTGAGGCCTGTTGTGCTACGATTTTGTAGAGACAATGAGCTGTTCTAGTCAGCTGACTTGTTTTCAGGGTTCCGGGGCGGGCACGCCTAATCTCTCCAGCTGAAAGCCCTTAAAGTCTTTCAAGAATTTAGGTTCCAAAATAAAGAAACACCACCTGTGGACCGCGGTGTCTGTTTTCTGAGTTTCCAGTCTGCCCTGATACAATCCAAGTGTCTAAAAAGATTTAAATACTTGTTGAATTCATTCTTTAAAATTGGTTCCTGTCCCCATCATTCCACTGAAACAGCCTACAGAAGTTATAATTAACCTTGTTTTGCCAAACACATTTTTTCATTCTTTCTCGAGAGTCTTCATTTTTAACCATTACTTATTCTTGCTCTTTTGAAACTGTTTTAAATGGTGAAAGACACAATTCACAAAAGAATGTGTGGTTTAAATAATAATTGCTATGCAAATATACACATAATCACCGCACAGATTAAGAAATAGGACATTGCTAATGTCTTAGAAATCCTGTAAGCACTATTCCCTAAGGACATCTGCTTTATTCCTCCAGGAGGCAAGCTATTCTTCCTTTTGTGGTATTCAATCCTTTAATTTTCTTTTCATGGTTCTTAGAATCACACTTTTTTGGGGGGAGAGTTTCTTTTTTGTAGCATGTTACTTTTTCTTTGTGTATTTGTGAAATTCATTCAGACTGATAAATAGAACTCTTGTTTGTTCACGTTCCTGTCTTGCATTATTCTGTTGCATTGCTGCACCACAAAATGTCCATGTCGTTATTGGTGGATTTGGGGGCTGTTTTGAGTTGGGGGCTACAGTGAACGATACTGCTGTAAAGTACACTTAAAAGGATGATATTCAAAATACTTAATGATACATATGGCAAGGTCACACACCAGTCACAAGTTGTCAAATCCAACTGAATGGAAGCTGAACCAACCAGCAACAAATTTCTCTGGTACACTGTGCCAGTATGTACTGGCTGAGTAACCACCATACACACTTGAAAATGTCTCCTGGCCTACAAATTCAAGAATTTTTCTGATGTGTGTATCTAGGACCGTAATTATTGACTGGTAAGGTATGTAAATCTTCAACATACAAGGTAATTCTAGCTGCTTTTAAAATGGTTGTGACATTTTGTACTTACACCATTTTATACTTAAAGAGAATTCCATTTCCAACATTCGGCTTCCTCAGACTAGATTTTCCCTTATGCATGTGCATAATATATCACTGTAATTAAGATGGAATTATCCTGGAAACTAATGAGGTTGGGCATCTCTATTTGTTTTTCAAACATTTGGATTTCTTCCCATCTAAAGTATCTGTTGATATGTTTTTCCTGTATTTCTGTTATGCTGCTTTTCTTTTACCTCGGATTTGTGTTAGTATTTTTGATACTAGTCTTTTTTTTTGTTTTTTTTTATATCAAATATCTTTTCTAATGTTTTGACTTTCCTTATCAATTTCTTACGGTGTCTGAGGAACAGAAATCTTTATTTTTATGTAGTAATATTTACCTAATTTTCCTTCTGGATAGTTTGTCTTGTTTAAGAAATCTTTTCCTCTCCCAAGTTTATGACATTATTTTCCCATATTACCCTCTATATGTTTTATAAGTTTGTCTTTCATATTTAGGTCTTTAAATTATATGGATTTTTATCTTTGCACATTGTGACAGGGTCCAGTATCATTTACTTTTATTTTTTTTCAAGTGGCTACCAAATTGATTCAGGCTATTTAATTGCAAGTTCATGGTTTTTGGCAGACCTGCTTTACCTCCTCTGTTGTATATAAAATGTCCATTTAAGGGCTATTTTCTTCCATTGTTCAACTTATCCTGTGTCAGCACTATATTCTTAATTTCTATATCTTTACGATAAGTCTTAATATCTGCTAGGAAGTATTCGTACATTTTGTTCTTGCTTTCCAGTGTGCTCTTCCTTGGCCCTTTGTGCTTCGATGTAAATTTTATAATTGGCTTATCAAATTCCTCTCACATTTAAAAAATTTAATTGCATTGAATCAGTGGATTTATGATTTGGGAAGAATTGCATGTCACTACTATATTCAGTCTTTCAGTCAATAAACGTATTTAGCTCTTATTTATATCTTAATAAAATTTTATTATTTTTTTTGTAGAGGTCTTGAACTTGGTTAATTTATTCTTAGGCCATTTGATACTTTTGATGCTAGGAAAAATCATTTCTTGAAATTTTCATTTTCTGATGATTTCTTGTTCACAGAGAAGTTTATTTTTGTGTAGTTTTTATAATTAGTAAACTTGACAAATTCTCTTACATCCTTTAAGACAAATTGTGGATTATTTCGGATTTTCTACACACAAAGATGTATAATCTACAAATAATTATAGTTTGCTTCTACTTTGCCACTTCTTACACCTTTACTTGTCTTTTTCTTCTCTTGCTTTGACACAATGGCTAGAAACTCTGGTAAAAGTATTGAAGAGAATGGTGACAATAAGCATACTTGCTTTGTTTCTGGTCTCAAAGGAAGAGCCTTCTATCTCTTCACTAGCGGAGTTTTTCCCGTTTGTTTGTTTGTTTTTGGTAGATAACATTCAGCAGATTTAAAAAGTACTCCTCCATTCCAAGTGTGCTATCAAGTTTTTATTATGAATGGATTTTGAATTTTATCAAATATTACCTACCATCTTATGATTTTTGTACTTTAGTATATTCATGTACTAGATTTCATTAATTCATTTTCCAACATTGAAACAATGTTGTGCACCTGGGATGATTCAACTTGGTCATGCATGATTCTTTTTTTTTTTTATTTTTTTTATTTTTATTTTATTTTNAGATAACATTCAGCAGATTTAAAAAGTACTCCTCCATTCCAAGTGTGCTATCAAGTTTTTATTATGAATGGATTTTGAATTTTATCAAATATTACCTACCATCTTATGATTTTTGTACTTTAGTATATTCATGTACTAGATTTCATTAATTCATTTTCCAACATTGAAACAATGTTGTTCACCTGGGATGATTCAACTTGGTCATGCATGATTCTTATCACTTTCATACCNTGCGGGCCTCGATCCCAGGACCCTGAGATCATGACCTGAGCCGAAAGCAGAGGCCTCAACCCACTGAGCCACCCAGGCGCCCGGTCATGCATGATTCTTATCACTTTCGTACCTTTCCAGATCTTTGGATCTTGGCATATACATTACTTCTTCCCACCTGAGGATGGTAATTTGGTCTTCTTTCTCCTTTGATTGCCACAGGTTTGTTAATTTTATTGAACTTTTCTTCAAAGAATCAAATTGTTGGAAGGTCATTTTTTTATTGAGTAACGAATGGAAATAATTCTTAATTTTTACAAATAATAAAAACATGATATAAAATAAAATAAAAAATGAAACTTTAAAAATTAAATTTTGATTAACTTGGAATTGTCACTTAAACAGAGGTAAAAGATTTCAATATTCTTGCCATCATAATTTTATTATTATGTTTTGATAGAAAACTATTTTGCTTCAATATCCTATCAAGGCTTTAAACTGTAGATGTGGGAACTTTTCGGCTCTTAAAGCCTAGATAATCAATAGTCAAATCATTAATCATCATCTAATTACAACCTTTTAGATCTGACATTATCTTCAAAAAATATTCCAAGATATATTTTACCTAAGAATGCTATTAGAAGTTTGCCACATTAGATAATATACTTGATACTACACTTGATCTTAGCTGAAAGGCCAAGGAGCAATAGCATATCAAAGTTGATCAAGTAGTATCAATGCATTCCTAAATTTAGTTGTTTTTAAAGAGATAAATAGAAAAATAAAAATTTAAGTTAAATAAATCTCCTATACTATTTTAAGGTTAAGGAAATGATATATAGCTTTCTTGCCATAGAGAGGAAATTATCAAAGAATATAAGAAACATATACATTCACTCAAAGATGTCCCTGACTCATTAAGAAAGGTAAATTTGAACATTAATAAGAATAATGATTTCAATGAATTAAAACATATAAAATTTTGAATCACTACATTCTTCTCCTGAAACCAGTATTACACTAGTTAACTAGAATTTTTTTTTTTTAAGGTAACCCTTTTTATTTTTNTTTGAACATTAATAAGAATAATGATTTCAATGAATTAAAACATATAAAATTTTGAATCACTAAATTCTTCTCCTGAAACCAGTATTACACTAGTTAACTAGAATTTAAATAAAAACTTGAAACAAAAAAAATTTAAAAAAATACAAAAACAAAACTTATCAAATGTTAGCAATGATAATAAAAACAAAAACAAAAGCTTATCTTTGGATGACGATAGGGAACCATTTCTTATTTTGAAAAATGGTAAGTAAAGGAAAATTGTCCAAACTTTTCTGCATTTATCCTAACTTTCCTATACAAACTGTACTACCGGGTAATCAAATACTGGTTGAGGAGAAGTTTATCTTTTTAAAAGTATTCCAAGAAGAAATGATGATTGAATTAGAATATCACCATTTGGTAACATTTAGCTTATTAATGGATCTATACTTGCCAATGAGCACCAGTGGCTGTAAACAGGACAAAATGAAAGACAGCCAGACATTATATATCTCCCAATGGAAGAATATAATGCCAGCCTTTGACCTTGAACACGAATCAGGTCAGATCTATAGGGCAAAAGACCAAGTTACAGGCAGTACAGAGACAGAGGAATTTGTTAACTACACTGTGTTATCAGCAAAAACCCGTTTTGGTGAAAAGACCAGGTTTCTTCGAAAAGTAAGGTTCACTGTGAAACAAGGGGCGGGGAGGAGAATATGTAGTTTAAAAGAAGTTTAGAAAACATTTTAAAAAGAAAACAGGAAAACCACCCAAGTATTTGTTTACGAGGCAGATGTCAGTGATAACCCAGGAAGTAATTATCACAAATATCAGGACGGTGGTTGTATTTAGGGATGAGAGGGTGTTGGAAGAGGGAGGGGTAAATCGGAGGTCTTATGAGATGACTGGCAAAGTTTAATTTCATGACCTGGGTGGTGGTGACAAGAGTGTCTGACATATAATAATTTATTAAGCTATACATTTATTTAATTCTGTTTTCTGTGCTGTGTTTAAAATTTATTTTTTAAACTTGGTGAATGAATGTATTTGTGATATAATTTTTGGAGAAGATGTTATGAAAAGTTCAATTTCTGTAATAAAGTATCATTTTTTCAGGTTGGTAAACACAAGAAGTCGAAGTTGACATTTTCAATATTTATTAGGAAGGCTGAGGCAACAGCCTTTTTATACAGCACAGTCTGCATAAGCTATCAAGATACATCTTGTATACAATCACAAAACCGAGACATATTTTTACATAGAGTAAAACTCAAGACAGATTTACAAGCATTTTTAATACAATTCTCATGTATTTCAATTCAATTTCTACAACCTTTAGCCCAAGACTTTGTATTTGTTCGTTAGATTTTCCAGAGAGATTTGGGTAGAACAGAAAAGAACACATCAGCAAATCACCAACACGGCATGCAACATGTAGTTAGAAACAAGACATATCTCCAAGTACTTTATTTTTTATTTTGAAATCAATTTTATTAGATTTTTATTTTTTCAGACAAGATTTTTTTCCCATTAATATCAGATGTGTTTTTGTTAGGATATTAGCACACACATTAATCAGTAGTGGGAGCACCTGAGCACATCACCAACAAATATACAGACACAATCAAACGATAATCATATTCACATGCTGAATGCCAAATGAAATTAATATTTCAACTTTGTCTATTTTACCAAATGTATAGTTATGTACAGGGTAACCATTTAAGAAAATGCTCTCGATCTACATATCAGCTAAGGAATCATTTGATTAAATGATTTTGACTTAATGGGTACTTTTAATAATGACAACATGGAACATACAGAAAACATCAATGTGTCATATTTAATGAGGATATCTGTTTCACTCATTCATTTTTGTATTACATCAAAGGCAAGTAATTATTAAAGAGACAGCTCATAATTATTCATCGAGCTTTCTTTCACTTCCATGTCAAGCTCAAAAAGACGGAAACTCACTCTGTCACATGGAGAGTTATAAACATATATATAGTAGTTGGCTGCTTCTGGAATATTAGACATTATAGCAATGAAAATAAGTTTTTAAAAATATTGTTAGTTATGATTTAAATAATAAAGTAAAAAAATACTATAAACATCTTTATGATATCTTAATGAAATGAAACATCGATCAAATAATTTCCAATAAATTGGGCACAATATAATGTAGAATTTTATTTTACTTCACATGACCACCAACCTATTGTCACTACCACTATCACCACTACTGTCACAACCATTCCTAGTAAGAATCAATATCAGCTGGTTACCAGCTATAATAGTCCCACAATATGACTATTTTAATGTGTGTGATCCACAAAACTAATTCCACTGATATGCTGAAAATATGCATTTATTTGTATGACTAGTTACAATAGGGGCACATTAAGGAACAAAGACAATCACTGCTCCTTAGTCTTGGATACTGTTCTTTTCAACAGAAACGGGAAAGAAAGAGTTCAGAGTCACCAAAAATCTTCTTAATATTAAGTAAAAACAGGGGGAAACACCAACTTCTTGCTTATACCAATACCATCGTCTGTAATGACCATTCTACAAATCCCCGTCTTTTGTAAAAATTCACTCTGTGCTTTTGCTTCGACAGCTAGAAGTTTCTTTAGAACCAAATTTTAAACAAAGAAGCAACTCCAGTTTCTGATGACTCAGGGAAGTCGTGGGGAAAAATTAAGATGCTTTTCGAGATATAGGTGCTGGATTTGGACTGATCGCATATTCATTAGAGATTACAAACTTTGTCATCGGTAGGATTAAGAAAAAAACTGATTCCAAAAAAATAAAAGAAATGAAAAAGTGGAAAATTATGTGCTGTGATATATACAAAAAAGTAAAAAACACCAAGAGCCCTATTTGCAATTAAAAAAGAAACAGCTTTGTTGTAAGAAGGGTAATCGACATCATTCAGAAGAAATGCATTTGTTCGAGGATCAGTGTTGCATAGAATAATTCCCGTACAATTTAGGATTTTGGTCAGCTGCAAACTTGGCACACTGTGGCAGGATCTTATGCTCTCTGAAGGGTGATGCTGGTGCACAAAAATGAAGCCCTGTCATTCGCTCTCTTGACTGACCTGGCCCCATCACTGGTTCCTCAGAACAAAGGGGCACCTAGAATGAAGAGACTCCTACCCTTTCAGATCATATAGCTACCAAGGGATGATCTGGGTTTGGGTGGCACCTCATTTGTGTTATTCTAAACGAAATTGCAACTGCAATGAAGTCAAACTTACTGGTTGTACAACCTCTCATGCATATCTCTGGATGTATGTGGTTGCAGAAGAGGTCTAAGGTGAGCCAGGTTTCCTTTGAAGGGCGAAGAGCAGAACCTTTTTATGTCAGAAAGAGATCTTCCTGAATCCTTCCCTTCCCCAGTGATGAGTGATGATTACAAGCTCCCTAAAGTGCTCGCTTCTGCTGGAAATATCCATAGCAACCATCAGCAGATCTAGTTGTCTCTAAAAATAAAATCCTAGCAGTATCGAGTCTTCAGCGATCCCTTCCCTGCATGCTTGTTTTAGAGCTGTATCAATGGTGAATGACACTGCATTATCAGGAAGATAGGTTAAAAAAAAAAAAAAACAGGAGAAAAGGGACTGTTTTCTTCCTTGGATTTGAGAAGTGTGAATTTGTATTTTTTATGAATGTAATAAAGATATATAGCCTGGAATTTATTAGAAATCGTTTTATTTTTCTTTTACATTTAATCAATTCCTCTCAAATTTAAAATATGTTTTTCTTTAAAAGTGAGAAAATTCCATATCCAACCGACGTATTTGCAGATGATTTCTTGAAACCCACTAAAACATCACCTTTGAATGAAGAAGCAGCTTTTAAACTCAGAATGCTCTGAGAAGCAATTTATTTTAAGGTGGGATATGGGACTAGTATAAGATTGGCATGATTCATTTCATTTATAATAACCCAATTTGCAAATCATTTTGATTTAATTCTTCACCTTTTCTCAGGTTCAATTAAAGGTTGTTTTTTAAAGAAAAACCATTAGTTTTGGAGTGAATACACTTCTTTTATCCAAGTCAATGCTTACCATCAGTATGGAGGATGTTTTTGCATATGAAATTTGAAGAAATAAAGAGCTGCATAATAATTTTTCCTCACTTTACATATAAAACTATATCAGGAAATGTGCTTTCTTTTTTCCTCACAGTTCACTTGGCTTGATCATCCCAATAGCCCATTAGGAAGGCTAGGAATATGTAATTATTTTTATCCTACAAATAAGAAACTAGAGAAAAGTGACTTTAAGTGACATGTGCAAGGTGACACGGTTAGTCAGTGCAGGACCAAGACAGACGTCAGGCATTTCATTCCAGCTGAGTGCATTTCCTACAACTCCATTCTACTTCCTTTATCTATCCTATTGGTTGATGGAGAAGAGGATGCTTCGTTTTAATGACTTGGACATTGGTCCTTTTATTTCGTACTAATAAAATAGCTCAAGTCATATTTTAATCTCAATATAATGTTGACTTTTCATTTACTTTCCCAATATTGATGAACTTGATCACTGCGACACCATCACTAACAGAGAAAAATGGAGCACTGGGAAGAACTTGAGTTTGGTGTCAGGGTTTTCATTATACAATCAGTGAGCTAAGGACGAAAAAAGCATTATGGAAGAGCAGGAAATGACACCAAGTTAATTAATCCATGTCACAGATTAATATGATTTGTTTGCCAGAGGAAGAATTTTCTCTCTTTCAATCAATACCTCACTCAAGAGAAAGGAAATATGTGGAACAACATTTATTTGCAATTCCACAAAGAACAACTTTTCAGGCTTCCTGGAACATACCATTTTAACCTACGTTCTTTGGTATGTACGTTGAAAATGTATCAGCTTAATGGTCAGTTAAGGAGATTTTGATGTTTTCAACCAAGGTTCCAAAATTTTTGTGGGGCAACATTCAGTGTGAGCCAATCATGGCCTTATTTCTAGATAAATGTAACTCCATTTCCACTTAGTATTATCTTCGCTCTACATCATTTCAAATTATACAAATGTGCTTTTACAACATGAATTCCAAGGTTGGCATTGTTCATGCTTGTAGCATTTAGACAGAGAGAAAATCTAAAAGTCATAATTTCTCCATCTCTAGGACCCTTTCCCTCTGAACACAACCACCTCACTTCTAGTCTTGAAAGCATCCTATGTCAGAATCTTAAAAACAGTAAGTCATCTGAGAAAATAAGATGAAGAAAGATCTTTAGACTCCTGAAAACTGAGACTTGTTACATCAGTTCTTTCCTTTCAACCAAGATTCTTTTGCATAAATGATTAACTCTGTCTTGCATCAGGAGCCATATTAATATTCGAGCAGCTGCCTTTAGCTATAGTTCAACTCTGCTCAAAGATTTGTGCCTTAAGTCATCAAAAGAGCTTTCACTGTTTTTCTTGAAGCAATCCAAGAACTCAAAGCTCTTTTTTCTTTTCTTTTCTTTTCTTTTTTTTTTTTTTTTTTTGGTCTCCAATATAGGAACTTTTTTCATTTGAGTTTCTTTCTGTATTCCACAACAAAACATTCACAAAGCTTTAAGTATGGGTTTGCTTGTTGTTCCTCCTCTCACATTTAGCCCTAAAAACATGGTAGAATCGTATCCAACTCTAGTCTTGATTTGAAATTAGAACAGTTTCTATACCCTGAGCAGACACATTTCTTCAATGGGTTTGAGTCGGACTGGCCAAAAGCTTGTGCCAGTTGACTATTCTTTTTCTGAGATCCACTTTGTCAAGCCAGACACACGCTTCACCAATCAAGGTCTTTTTCATAAACTTCCCTCCATTAGAGAAAAGTAAAATCTAGAAAAAATAGCCAAAATTATATATACTTGCATATATTTTTCAACCTTTTTAAAGGACATTTGATCATCAAAGAAATAACACAGACAAGAAAGGGCGAGGAGAAGCAACAGCTCTACGTGTAAGAGAACTAATCTTCAAGATGTCCTCAAAAGATGTGCGGAATATTAATTAATTCACACCAGCTTTTCCCAAAGGAAAAGACACAACCTGGAGGATATGAGAATTTTAGATGACATGTGTTAGCAGCTAATTTGATTAGGTTTATGCTTGCATGAATGGAATGTTTCTCAAAAGAATTTTGATAGGTACATTTTCTGCTAGTTTAAGAGATATTAACTCATATATGAAATTATTTGAGTGCTGAAAAAATAAGAGCTCACGAGGCAGATATAACGCAGCATTAATTTTATTTAATGATCATTTACTGGTGATTTTACTATGGTACGCTCTTCCAAAGTGATTTCTTGTCATATGTAGAACTTACGTTTGTTGAAATGCCATAGGATCTCAGACTCAAGACATTTTTTTTTTCTTAAAGAGGAGTTGAAAGAAAGGTGGAGAGCATTAGTGGTGCTAACCATGAATCCTTGACAATTCTCTCTCGTTCTCTATCTCTTCACAATCTCCTTTAGAGAATTCATCTTCATTCTTGGTTAAAACCTTACTTTTATGTTTCTGACTTCAAAATCTGCATTTCTAGTTGTGACTATCTCTTCTGGACTCTGGTGTTGGGATTTCAGATGGCATTGTAGATTTTCATGTGGATCCCGCTTTCCTATCAAATGTTTCACATTTCAAACAAATGTGTGATCTTTCTCCCTGGAGGTCCTCTCTCCAACTACTTAATCTCTGTGGATGACACAGTGGTTCACACAGACTGCAGGGCATCTTTTACTTTTTTAATTATTATTATTCTTTCTTTCCACTCTAATGTCTGTCAGTGCCCTCAATAGAGTTTTAGCTTGGTAATATTCCTCATATTTGTCTTTAGTGTAGGCCCTTAAGTGCCAATATCATGGTCTTATTCTTCCTTTACTTTTTCATCTCTTTCTTCCTGCCTCCTTTTCCCTTTCATTCCTTGTCCCTACATCTACTGAAGACACACACTATATACCAGCGTTGTACGGCGCTGTAGAACAAAGAGCAATAAAAGCCAGGCCTTGCCCTAGAGAAGAGGAAGGTTTGGAAGCAGTGACAGGTAAGTATATAAATGATTGTGCAGCACAGATTAGGACTGATATCCTAACAGGTTAAGCAAAATGTCATGTGAATGAGGCATGATGAATTGCACGTGGGGTCCTCAGTGAAGGGCTGAGTTTACATTGAAAGATTGTGGACAGTGGGATGGGTAGGAAGAGATGAAGAATACTGAAGGGGAAGAAAAATAGGAGCAAAACACTGGAGGCTTAACCTTATTTGAAAAGACTGTGATGGGCTCTGAGTGTAGAGTGTGTTGGGAAGCATACAGGGAGATGAGATTAAATCAGTACAATTAGAGTCTTAGAGGACTATGAATGAGGCAGGATATTGGTGAGTCACTGAAGGGCTTTAATGGAACCTGCTAGCCAGTATTGTTATCGATCTATCTACCTACCTATTTTTAATTCAAGTATACTTAACATGCAGCGTTATATTAGTTTCAGGTGTGCGACACAATGATTCAGCAATTCTATACATAGCTCAGTGCTCACCACAGTAAGTATACTCCCGTCCCCTTCTCCTATTTCACCCATCCTAGCCAGTGTTTTTAAAAGATACCTCTGTCAGCAGTGTGATGGAAGGAATGAAGAGGGTAAGACACTGATGCCAAGGAGGCCAGGTATACTGCTAAAATGATCTGAGTAACAGAGGTGAGGACTCAAAGAGGATTAGTGGCAGTGAGCATGGCAATAAATCCATATAAAATAAACTGAGTAGTCAGAATAGAGAAGACTTGGTAGCTAATTGGATGGGCAAGTGAGCTGTGGAATTCTAAAAGGCCACTGGAAAGACACCGCTAAGAATTAATTAACTTGTAAAATGTCACGTACTGTATGATCGGTATACACATGTCCTGTACGAAATCCTGTACGAAAAAAACCTTTAAAACAGTAGCAGTATAATATAGAGTTACCTGAAGAGAATGTCCAGCAGGACTGAGGCTGAATCTAAAAGTTTCATTGAATGAAGGCTCTCTATCATGTCGGCATACTCTCGTTTTTTTCTTGATCACCTTTTTCTGGGTAGAGATGTTCATCACATATAATTTTACATATAAATCTGAAAATAAGAATTCAGCTTGTGAAGTGTCTATGACTCATACAAATTTCTATTGAAAATTACAATTGTATACTGAGAGCTCTCCTATATTTTACACAAAGCCAGCAGACTGCGCTTGATTTGCTTCAGACAACATAAAGTGATTAAAAGATACACTAATTTTCTTAGCAATTTAGTTTTTCCTGTTGCATGGTAAATACATTACTTTAAGTTTATGTGTTGAGAAAATTTAGCCAAGAAGTAAGTAGTAAAATATCAACCTGTTCTGTATAAGAGAAATTCTTTTTTTTTACGATTTTATTTATTTATTTGAGAGATAGAGGGAACAAGCAGTGGGGAAGCACAGAGGGAGAGAGAGAAAGAGAGAAAATCAGACTCCCTACTGAGCAGGGAGCCTGACACGGGGCTCGATCCCAGGACCTGGAGATCCTGAGCCAAAGGCTTAACCGACTGAGCCATCCAGGTGCCCCAGAAATTAATTCTTATTTTCCATTTATCAGATATATTTGGTATACAGCCCAAATTTTACTCTACATTTTCCAGATTATTTAGGAAATATTCCTATAGAATTCCTAGATGTATGACACAGCTCATTATCATAAAATTAGATACCTGGTAAGTGATCGGGAGATTTAAATTTATAGGTGATATTTCTGCACTGGAGAATCTCAACTATTAGTTGTTCACCATCTGTCTTCATTTCCTTCTTCAATGCAATCTTGATTTCTCCCATTACCTGAGTTTTGACTGAAAGAATTTAATAAAAGTGTTAAGGAATAAGAAATAGCTTTAAATGTTTAATTCAATCATTCATACATTCATTTATTGTTTATCAAGTGCTGAACACCTTACTATATCCTGTGGATACACAGATGAATGAAATACAGTCTGAGCCCATAAGGAGTGTAAGATCTCTTGGGGAGACCGATAAATTGCACACTTACAACGAAGTGTGTTAATATAATGACAGGCTAGTAAACAGGGAGGTATGGAAGAAATGCGAGTCAATAAGTACTACTTAACTGTAGATTATTAGGCCAAAAGAGGAAAGAGATGAGACTACAAGAAGACCGATATCCATAAAAATATAATTTTAATAAAATCTGTAGGAAATCAGTCATGTGAAATATAAGAGTTGTTTGCTAACAATTGCTCATTACCAGGTTTGTGCAAGAACATTTCCTACCACAACTAAATGTCATTATATGTTCTTTCTACTTCCTTTCTTTTCCTTTATAAAAGGAATAGCCTACAAGAATATAGTAACGAAATTGCACAAGGGAAAATACCATGAGTGACTAAAGTGAATCCAATGTATTTCTTTCAAGAGTTTATCTTGGCTCTTTGTATCATTGAAGAAGCTATTCACGCTAAGTCATGTTCTTTAATGATTCACCCTTTCCTCTGTCAGTTCATATATGCATCCACTTCTCCAATCACCAACAAGTATTTTATTTCCCATCCTACCCTGTGATAAGTGCTCTGTTAGGAAGAATGGTTATAGTGGTGAACCAAAACACACATGTTTATCGGTTTTACAGCTTTCTACCTATTGGGAAGAAAGCCTTAACAAATTATTTTCATCAATAAATGTAAAGTAAGAAAAAGCAAAAAGGTAATGAAATATAAGATTGTGGTTCCAAGAGAGCCTGCGAAAGTATTGCTTGAGCTGAAACCAGAAGGATGAGAAAGAGTTAACCAGTTGAAATAGATTAAGAACATGCTACAGAGAAGGAACAGTGTGCTTGCAGGAGGGAACATCAGGGGACTGAGGAACTAAATGTATGTTCATGTGATTATGACATATTGTTAATTGGTACCAATGGTACCATGTTAAGAATTTGGTTTTTATATTTAGAACAGTAGGACCTATTGAAGGTTTTTAAGTTTGGATATAGATCACTTGTTCTCAAACATCTTGGTTTCAGACTTCTTTACACTCTTAAAAAAATGGAGGGTACTCAGAGAACAATTGTGTGCATTATAGCTATCAACATTAAAAATTTAACATTTCTAATTAAAATACAAAATTAGATATTCTAGAATATTTATTAATGCCACTAAAGTGACAATAATATACTTATAAATATTTTAATGAAAAATAACCATATTTTCCAGAACAAAAATATATAGTGAGGAAAGCTGTTTCATATCTTTTTAAAATTTCATTAATGTTTTGCTTAATAAAGGACAGCGAGATTCTCATACCTGTTTCTACATTAAATCCAATTCAATTTGTTATTTTAGTTGAAATATATGAAGAAAGTCCAATCTCATACAAATAGTTGGAAAGGAAGAAATATTTTAATATCCTCTTTAGATAATGTTAGATAACTAAAACTTGACAAGTGCTAATTTGTGGAATCTGAAATCAAATCAATGATCTTTTGAGCTGTTACTTTACACCAGTCTATTCTGCATTTTTCTTTTTATTTTGCATTTTGAGTGAATCTTTTAACTGTGCCTGACTTGATAATAGCATATTGTTCATTTTGGAAAATACTGGTTCACTGAATTAGGCAGGTCTTGTTGGCACATTTCATAAAATATTTAAAGCATGTGTATTAATGTCACCACCAATATCATCAAAAGGTTCTTTGAATATTGAGAAGCCTCCAAGCTCAGGAAGGCAGATACAAGTTTTCCAAAGTTCCATTTTTTTTTTTTAAAGATTTTATTTATTCATTTGACCCAGAGAGAGATTACAAGTAGGCAGAGAGGCAGGCAGAGAGAGAGGAGAGAGGAGGAAGCAGGCTCCCTGCTGAGCAGAGAGCCCGATGTGGGCCTCGATCCCAGGACCCTGGGATCATGACCTGAGCCGAAGGCAGTGGCTTTAACCCACTGAGCCACCCAGGCGCCCTCCAAAGTTCCATTTTTATTTAAAAGCCATATTTTATCACTGACAACTATCATCACTTGTTTTTCTTAAAGTGACAAACTCATTTTGTTAACTGTTGAGAATAAGTAGCATTTGTTTATCAGTTATTCTTTTTAGCAAAATTTACATTTCTCATTAAAAGGCTAGTTCAGCTTGCAACTCAAAAAAAAAATACACAAATAGGTTTCTTCAAGTCAACTACCTTAATTTGGTAGGCAGTAAAGTGCTTTAGGTATATTTCACATTTCATCACAAAGAATTAGAAAGACATATATATACTTAAGGGTTTAGGTTTAATAACAGTAATTTCAACTCATTCATTAAGGACGGTCTTAAATGAAACTGACATTTTCCTTATGAGTGAGTGGCAGTTAAAAATAAATAAATACAGTGACTGCTAATATAGTTTGGTGTTACTCCTTTGCTTTGTGCTAAGCCCCAGCAGTTTACGGCATCATTGCTTTTGCATTATCAAGGTAAATATCAACAGAGTGAAAAGGTAAATAATATCTTAGTATATTTAAAAAAAATAATTTTGACCTCGTGTATGCACATAAACAAAATATAGAATACAGGCTATAGTTGAGTAATCTTTGAGAGGAAGCATTACGTTCAATATTATAAATATATTAGATGGTGGTTATTTAATCCTTTTGATTAAATTTTGTCACATTTTGAGGACTTGTTGTTTTGATGAATTTCTTTCCTGGATCAAGTGTTTGATTAAATTAATTTAATTTTTTATGCCTGGATGTACCCAGACATGTAGAGAAATACCTATCAATACCAATAAGTAAGGTACAAAAATACAGGAAACCATCCTCTACACTGAAACACAAATCATCTGGATATAATTACATTATAACAGTTTAGCAACCAACGATTGTAGATACTTCACAGCAGTTTAATGTGAGCTTTACTGTCAAGAAACTCAAGAAAATAAAATGTAAGCCAAGTATTTTATACACAGTTCAACTGTCTTTCAACTATCAAGCCTATAGTTTTAAGCATAGAAGAACTCAGGAATTCTCTACAAAAATTGATTCTCCAAGAAATACACTGGGGATGCATTTCATTAAAGCCAAAGAGATAGCTAGAGAAACTTCAGCACAAGGACTGATGGTGAGTATTTAAAATATTTAACTCTAGAGCTAAGGCTAAAGCAGGAGTGAGGACACAGGTCGGTGGGAGAACAGCATTTGTTATATATTCTGACAGTATTAAGAATAAAACTAAAAATAGGTGGACGCAGAAGGGAGAGAAAGGGGAAGGTAGAGTAAGATGATTGATTTCTGTATAGGTAATAGGGAGTTAATGAAGGATGCAATTTAAAATTGGCAAAGCAGATAGTAAATGGTGAAGTAAGAAGAACAAGAATTATAAATGGTATATATATAAATTCAAAGGAAATCATTAAAACATTAAAGATACAAATCTTAATTACAGAATTTTTTAAAATCAAAGACACCAAAGGGAAAAAATATATAATAAATACACACAATAATTATAAAACAAAATGCAGAGTTGCAATCAAATGTATCAGATCCGTAAACATGACTAGGTTTAGCTAGCGTATTTTTAAAAAGACTTTGAGACTGGCTCATAAAGCAGCTTAACTCTATGATAAAATTTAGTTTTGTTTCAAATAGTGAAAAATACATCAACTGCAAGCATACCAGGTATATGGAAACAATAAGAAAGTAGGGGTTGAACTGTTATTATCAGACAATATAATTTAGGGTACAATTCAGTAAATAAGACAAAAAGGGGCATTTGATCAAGCTAAGGATAAATAATTCCTAATAAAGATATAACAAGTATGAAGATGTATGCACCACTTAAATAAGACTGAAACTACAATATGAGATGTAAGGGGTGTAAGGAGATGAATGAGAATAACAGTAAAACACTTCTGTACAACACTTGTAATACAAGACAGGCCAAGTAGACCAAAAGAAGCAAAGACAATATTCTTATTGAGACATTGTAATCAATAAAGCATATCTTATGTATATTTATTAAATACCACACCCTGATAATAGAGAATATATCTTTTTTCTCAATTATATATGGAACATTCCCAAAATTGATCACACACTGAGTTACAAAGAAGGTATCAGTAAGTTCTATCAAATGAAGGTATTACAAACATCGATCACACGCAAAAAGCCTTCAATTGAATAATTCTTGGGTGAACGGCGACATACAATGAGAAAAGACAGAAATTCTGAAAAATAACGATAATGAAACTAACTATGTGTCAGAGTCTGTGAGAGTTAAAGTAACACTGAGAGGAAAATCTCAACCTTAAGAATGGCAACCCTGGCTCATTGCTCAGAAGATCTGAGGGTTTCGGTAGAATCAGGAAAAACGTCCAAGGCTCCCCATTTCCTGGAGCTCTAAAATGACGTTAAGTGAAAAACCCAATGCAGAGCCTATCTTCTCCTGGGAATAAGACATATCTTGGCTTGCTGGAGTGAATGCCAGCAAAAACAAAACAAAACAAAACAAAACAAAACAAAACAAAACAAAACAAAACAAAACACACATTTAATCGAATTTCAAAAGGAAGAGCAAAACCTCATCAACCAGGCCGGCAAATCTATATGTGAAACAGCTCTGTCTTTCCTCCAAAGCCATACAGAAGTGGAAAGAACGCCATCTCTCAAACCTATACCTGGGATGGAGGGGAAAAGAGGATTCTAACTAGGTAAAGAGGGAGCCACGGAAAATTCACTCCCACTATTGGGAGCCAGTAGAAGTTGTGGACAGAACTGAGGACAGTAATGAGCATGCATAAAGCAGCGGGGCAGATCTTCTTCTGGGAGAAGTTCACTTTTATAGGTCATATTCCTCTTTTACAGCCCTCAAAACCCCACACACTAAGCATGTGATATTTGTTGCTGTTTTCCACCTTCTCATATGAGATAAAGAGGTGGAATTAAGCTTTCTAATTACAGTTCTCCAATCATCACGTTGCCTGCTTCTTTCTTGGAAGGTTAAAGTCACGCGCTTCCCAGTATGGTACTTGAGAAGTTCTTGATAATTTTCTCCTGTTGGAAGGTTGTTCCAGCTTGCTCTTTAATGTTTCTATTAAAGGAAGAAAGGGACATGCCCGCTGAGATCACGTTAATTGTGAGTCATCACTGTCCATCATGTCTGCCCTTCCACGCGTTCAAAATGCCTCTATCATCTGGAGCCGCCGCGGGATGGCGACAGAAACCTCCCATCCACTGTCGCCACAAGGGGGCAGCAGCTCCAGATCAAAAATCAATCCTGCTCCGGAGAAGACATTTATCCTACAGGATGATACATAACCACGATTTGAGAATAGAAAGAAGGGGAAAAATAGGAGAGGAAGAGACGAAGGGATGAGAGCATAGTTCAAATATGAGATGACAAAAAAATGGGGTTACAGTGCTAAAATGCAAATAGTTCCATTTTAAGACTATTAATGAATTAGAAACACCATGGAACACAGTTGAATAAGATAGAAATCAATAATATTCACATAGAGGGAAGAAAGGCTTAGGATAGAAAGGAAGACAGAGAGTAAAGTAGATAGAAAGCAGTGATAGATTCGTGGAACTGAGAAATATGAGCCAATGTAACTGACTGCCCAGAAAAAGGAAATTCAAGAGATTACAAAATCACATGTACTTAAAATATAAAGGTATTTATCTGAAGGAACAGAAAAGTAAATCTGTGGATCAAAAGAGTATCCTGTATTCTTGGAAATATTGATTAGTTGATACACTGCTATATCCCCACTTAAGCTACTTCAAAAATATAGAAAACATTTTTAAAGGGACCAGAGGAAGAATTCAGTCCCCTGAATGAGTACATTGATAGAGGGGGAAAAAGTAGCTTTTCAATAGTATTTAAAAGCCTGTGGCGGAGGATATAGAGGATATACTAATGAGAGAAAGAAAGGAAGGGAGGGAGGGAGGGGGGAGGGAGGGAGGTTGATTAGACAGAGGGAAAAGGGAGGGAGGAAAGAAGGAAGAGAGAAGGAAAAAAACTTGAGGATGAAATCAAAGAGGAACGTGGAAGAAAGTGGAAGTGTGCTGATTTCCCATAAGCAGAGAGTTAATAAAATTTAAAATTGAAATACGGTACTGAAAATCGTAATTGTTCAACTTCCTAATATTTTCAATTTTGTTTCTTACACTTAGGGAGATCTTTTATAAATGAATTGGGTAAAATATTTATTGAAATTAAACTATTCCCTTGTTTTCACCACGATATATCCCCTTTATTAAATTAAAAAAACAGTATAATCATTTTTTGACAAAGACCATGAATAACTGGATTCTATCAAAATTGTTTGTGTCCCTCTATCTCTTTAGCTGAAGTGCTCCAACTAAGTATAACTGTCAAATTGACTTATTTTTATCTTGCACAGCTTTCTTTTTTCACACTCTCTGGTGCTTTATTCTCCATTAAGACATGCAGTGCTCTTCTCACTCTTTTCCCTCAGAAAAAAAAAGTTTATATATATATTTTATCTTTGAAAAACATGTGTAAGTCATATGTACAGGCACACATTTATACACGGGCTATATCTATACCTCCATCTGATTTATATTTTTAGAGAAGTGCATTTTAAGAAAACATGACCATTAACAGAGCACAATAATTCTTTCACAATAAGAAATAAGTTCAGTATGACCCCCATTTTACAGGTATGAACACAGGGGCTTAGGTGTTTTAAGTAACTTGCCAAATGGCTAAGGGGTTCAAATAGGACTTTAATATAGATTTTTTTTTTAAGTCCAGAGCTCTATGTTCTCCTGAAAACCTTGTATTTTCTTTTACGATTTTCACACTTACTGTGATGAGCTCCGAGTAATGTGTAGAATTGTTGAATCATTGCAATGTACGCCCAAAATTAACATAACACTATGGCATAAATACATAAATAAACAAACACAGACATGAATGAATAAAATAATGTTCTGGTTTTGGGGGAACAGAAATGCTGCAAATACTGGGTTTCTTTTGAAATTAAGAGCAAAGTCCAAAAAAAAAAAAAACAGTATAAAGAGCAAAGTTCAGTTGAAAAACCAAACCACCATATTTCTGAATTTCTGACAAGAAATCCTAAGAGTATTCAAGGAAAATCATTAAAATGATACAAGCGAGCTCTAGAAGTTAGAAAACAGGCTGGTCTGACATCTTGAAAGGAAAATATGTGGAAGAGAATGATGTGCTTAAATAAACATTTCATTGAAGATATTAAGTACAAGATAAATACTATATATACACACATATATATGTATATATATATTTAATATTATTGGAATGAAGGGATTTTTCAGGGCCATTTTGCTATTTTATTTTGGCCACACACAGGACCTTAGCAAGCAGAGAAGACAGCAAGCAATTGTGGATTGCTGACTCAAGGTTATATTTATCCATCTCACTGTTGATATGACAGGCATTAAAAAAAGTTTTTTTTTCAAGTATGCTCCACATCCAGCATGGGGCTTGAACTCAGCACTCTGAGATTGAGTCACACGTTCTACCACCTGAGTCAGTCAGGCACTCCATACTCTGGGTTATTAAAACTACAGCTAGAAGTTATCGTCCACATATATACATTATATCAATTATGCACATTATTTACATTAAACAACAAAATGGCAATAACTAGTTCCTGAAATATTCATAGTTGTATGAGATCTTATATGGAAACCATTTGAACATACAAAATAATTTTAGAAGTGACTACGGATTGAGAAAATCTTTTTTTAACATTATGGGTATCTGAAATACTAAAGGGCACATAGTATAAATTGAGGTTCACTCTTTCTCAGAATTCTAAGAAATCTATTGCAATCTGAGCAGCTTTTGCCAATACAAGACCATTTTAGGCAAAAAGTCTCTTTAGAGGCATTGTTTAATTAACCGAAAGTGAATACAATGTGGAAAAGAAAAGAAGGAAAGAAGGGCGCTTTGTGAAAGGTAAGTTTGCGTAAGGAAAAAAAAAAAGCATAGAATGAATAAAATTCTCATCGACACTTAGGTTTCCTTGCAAATTTCCATTAATAAATATTACGTACCAATGCCTCAGGTCACAGGTGCTGGCTAATGAAGTCTGAATTGGTGTTAGGTAGGATTTATATTTAGCCCTGAGAGTCTATCACCTCAGAATTTGTTACTTAGCTCCTATCACTCATTCCAAATTTAAGCAAAGTCTAAAGTGGAATTAAGGTGGAGTTTCAAAACCAGGAAATGTGGAAGGCAGACTAGTCATTAAAGAACTCTGTTATAGTTCTTCATATTGTAAGGTGACGGCATATAATCAGGTTATTTATGAACTAATTACAGTGTCTCTTTCAGCCTTATAGGATAATAAATTTGTGAACATTTTCTGATATTAACTAAATATGATTTAGTCTTGGAATTTTACTAAACATCTTCTATTCTAAATATTTTTCTCTGTTTACTCAGAATTTCTAAACCCAGCCATTACAGAAAGTCTTATTAATGTCCTAACACCTGTTAACAGCCAAAACAGTGATGTATTTTCCCTCAGGTATAATTGTACTTTCCTTCCTTTCAATTATTTCTATTCTATCAGTTTCAAGTCTAAACAATGAATTTTTTAAATGCTAGCTTAATATATATATATATATATATATATGGTATCTATCTATATATATTGCTAGCACAGTGCCTGAAATGCTAGTTACTCAATAAGCCTTTATTCTTCTTCTGTCTCAACGATGATACAATGAAGGATCAGTTCTAGAACAAACCAGAGAGTTTATATCTCGCAAGCAAATCTATACCCTTAGGTCAATTGCTCAATTTATTGAGAGTAAAGTAAAAAAAAAACAAAACATTTCAAGATATTCAGATGAGTCAATACTTTGAAAATAGAAATTTCTAAAAAAGAGAGTCCTTTTTCCACTTTGCTGAGCTTGTTAGAGAGAGGAAGTAAGCTCACTATAATTTGTTCTGTTCACTATCTCTCTCTATAATTTCCAACCAGGTGTATTAACCCCACCCTAGAGTCCATAATAATTTTACCTTCCATGCTGAAATTATATCTCTCTCTTCCAAAAGTTCAAGGCAGTACTTGATCGATAATTTGTGACTTAGTATTCAATAATTATCTGTAACTGGAACTTCTCTTTTCTTTACCTCATGTCACGGAGTAGCAGGGAAAGCTACTAGATCTTTCACCAGGTCTGGTAACCTCATTTGCATTGAATGTTCTTTCCTGGCAAATTGTTGTTTCTCAAGTCATTGACTGGTTTTAAACTTAATTCTCAGAAACATATCTTCTGAGCAAAGGTTCTTACCTCTTACCTCATTATATGTAGGATTAAATAGAAGGGCTGAAGAACCACAGGTTTTGAAGATTTATCCTGGTAATTTAATATTTGAAAGGGGGAAGCAAAAATGGAACTAATTTATTTCATTTTATAGTATATTATACTCAATTCCTATTACCTTCACTATAAAATCTCATGAAGTTGACTCAATTAATCATACTGCTCAGACAATGAAAATGACACAATGCAGCTGGTTCCATTGATTGCCTGACTACTTTTCCACCTCTATCTCACAGATGACCATTAATGCTTGGATCTAGAACTTTCTACTAACACATACTATAATAAAGAATTAGAGAATTTCTGAGACAGGATTTGTAAAATGCTTTCTAATCAGATATAAATACATAATTTTTTTTACAGTGAAATTCAATGGACTTGGTTTTCAAGAAAAGATGACTCTTCACACCAAACGTATCTCCAGAAATACCATTTTCTACTCACAGCTTAAGTATACACTGATCAGTAATCAAGAGAACAATATGATAACATTATGAATGATGAATATCAATTATGTAATGCAAACTTGTGTCATATTATCTCATTTTTCCTCAAACATGTGAAATAGAAATATTACTAACTTCACTTTCAAGAAAGGAGACTGTAAATTTTAGGTTGACGAATTTGCCAAACATCACATAGCTAGATTAGATGTTTCCAACAAGACAGTCCAAGATTATTGCCAAAACTGTCATAATCCACTAAGTGATAGTGATTGTGTGCCAAAGTCTTGTACAAGCTCGTGACCACACAAGGGGAGGCGGGGAAGGGATTTGGGGATCCAGGGGACTCAAGATTTATGGGGAAGTTATCTTGGTAAAACAAGGAACAGTCAAGAGAGGGAATAAACGCTTACTAATTTCCTAACCAAAACCTTAATTTATGAATTAAACTTCTTGACTTATTTCATGTAGGGACTTACAATTTACTTGAATGGCAGCAACGATGTATTTGATTTGTTGAACAACTCTTGTGTTTCAGGTACTTTATGTATCACTCTACAGCCTTTAATTCCAAGACTGTGCCTTATTTACATCCTTGTTTTTTTAGCCCAGAGAAAAGACATCTAGTCCATATTAGAGGCTTAATGAATTAATTTATAAAATATCTCTTATCTTTACCGCAAACCTAAAAGGTATCATTTCCACACACATCTGAAGAAAGAGATTTCTTAGGTATGACTCAATCTTCCCTCTAAAGTAGGCTGAGGCCACCAAACTGAGATATTTTCAGATTTTTTTTTCCTATAGTTTTACCCAAAATAAATGCTTTTGTGTCAGTTTATGAATTCCATTCTCTGTTTACGTATATATCCAAGCCTCTATTATTCAAAGCTATGCAGTGACATCCTAATACATTTTCATGTCTCAGGGCTTAGTGGGGGCTGAGGGAGGAGGCATTTTGTTATGTTTTCATTAATTTTTTTTTCCATGGGAGAGTTCTGTAAGCTTTCATTAAGTCCTTTATTTGAAATAACCCAGATTCAAGGATATATTTTATACAATAAGGCAGGCTTTCTGGCCTAATATGATTTAAGAGTTCTATGAAAGTAGGATAAGCCTGCACATTCTCTCTGTGTTCAGTTACATAAAGAAATCCTTTCTTTCTGAGACAAAGCCAGAAAGAACATAATTTTAGGAGGAAAAAATAGATTTTTTTCTGATTGATCTTCTTCAATGTTTTTGGCATTTTTTTTTGTCCATTTGGTACATGTTTCTTAGCATTCATTTCACTGTGACTGAAAATAACCAGAGCTCTTTTTAAAAATGTTTAATTGAAATCTTCCTATTATTTTGTATGAGACAAAAAAAAATAGAACTTTTGCTATTAAAAAGAAAAAACTGAAACTTAAATGGACATCACATTTAAAATGTTTGCAGTTTTGAAATTACTTTCAGAAGCCTCAGGAAAACAAATCCCAGGAAGAGTGAAATAGGAGAACTGGTCAATGGAGTAAGTAAGATTGGTGAAGTTCTTTTCCAGAGGAGAGTCAAGTTCAAGAACACCAGCCTGGCCTCCTGAGTTCACAAGGCCTTGGCTAGACTCCCATCTACCTTGTAGATCAAAAAGATCAAGTTGCCTTGACCTTTGATCTAAAAGTAGGCATCTGAACCCCCCAGGAGTAGTGGTGGATTTATGTATATTCTCCCAATACAGAGAAACATTAGCATCAAAGAGTAGTGAATTTAGAAAATAAAACCAGATAATTGAATAATGATAGGGAAGCCAGGACCTCCTGTGAGGAGTTAGAGTGTTAGAGTGTGAAACTACCAATTAACCACAGAACAACTTCTGGCTTCTCACAGGAGTGGAAGTAACCAGGAGGCCAAGTAACCTCTGAATAAACCTGTGAATAGCACCTGAAGTGTTAAAGGAGGGTCATTACATTATGGGAATCAAATGTTGGCCCATCAAGTTATTTATGTCATCTCTCTGTTCTTGAATCAGTCCTAACACCCTTAACATAGTCATTTTGATCTTCCTTTCGGTTTTCACTGGCTCTTCAGTTTTTCACTTTCTTTTTTTTTTTTTCCTACTCATGCAACATATAGGAAGATCCTATAAAAGTCTTCTTTGATCCTATTTTTTTCCCCCTAACTATCACTTTATCTCCTTTGTGGTTAACTGCCATGCAAGCTAAAAGCACAAACTAGAATTCTACCTCGACTATTTATTCTCAACCCACTTTTGCTAGATTTTCTTTTATGTCTCTCCCCTCTTCGTTAGTCTTACTCTGCTTTGCCCCAAGAAGAACCCTTGAACTCTATCACCTGGATTTCCTCATTCTATACTTCCTCTGTGGTTTTAGCAATGAGGAGTCAGCAGGCAGTGTGAGGGTAGGAGGAGGCCAAGTGACCCATCCTCATTTACTGGCTTGATTTGCAGAGACTGGTGCCTCACTACAAAGGCTAGAGTTACTGCCCAGAATCTCTTGTATCATGGTGGTAGCTCTCGCTGGGTTCTGGTGACAGCCTCCCTCCTCACGCCTCGTTCAGCTCAGGGATAGGAGTGGCTTTTTCTTGTGGCCAATCCTTTTCTGTTTCACCTTGCCTTGGTTGGTTCCCTTAACCTCCCCGGCTTTCTACACGATCTTTTCATTAAACTCTTTTAACTACTACGTTTGAATGTGTCCACTGCTTCCCTCCAGGGCCTCATGGCACATCAGTTATTGCAGATTAATTTAGACCATAATCCGGGGTTTTGTTGGGTTTTTGTTTTGGTGTTTATTTTCTTCTTATAAGGAGAAATAGTCTATCCATGAAATAGACGTATTGATTTGTTCTTATATATTCCTGGGCTTATAAGTTTATGCTTTGTATTCTCTGCCACCGTTCCCTTCACCTGGCACAAATACCAAACTCTTTTTATCCTCATGTCCGAATACCTTGCAGGGTAACTTCACCCTTGCATCAGTCAGGATAGATTAGATTCTGTTCAGTAACAAACATCACCAAAATAGCAGTGATTTAAAACTAAAAGTCACAACATCTTAGGCTGATGGGACAGTCTGCAGTCTCCCAATTTGCTGACTGTCATTCCTGAAAGAGAAGAGAAGTCCTCAAGTCTCACACCAGCAATTATGCCCAAGCATGGTGGACCTCATACCCAACCATCATGCATGGGCTAGAATGAGTCGAAGAACCCCCTGTGCCACAAGGGAGCCAAACGGTCTGGGAGTCAGAGAAATGGAGGTAATCAGTGAGTAACACTAAATGAACGCCAAAGCATTCTTTGCTCCTCTTATTCAAAGTTGACTTGGATGTTGGAGGTTCTCTGTCATTTTACATGAATGTTAGAATAAGTATATTGAGTTCCTCAAAAATACTCAGCTGGTAACTTAATTAAAACTCCATTATATTTCTATTTTTTGTTTCACTAAGAAACATCGAATGATTCTACATTTATCCAGAGATTTTTTTTATGCCCTTTAATAGAGTCTTCAAGTTGCTTTTATTTTTCTGCAGATATCTTAGTTATTTTCTAGGTAACTCCAAGATACGATATTATGAACGTTTTGATATTATGAATGATACCGTTGTTGTATATTTATGTTTACTTACTGGTGATCTATAATAATTCTTATTAGTTCTAACATTTATCTGTTGATTCTGTCAGATTTTCTACATACATATGTGTTCAAATTGACCTCAAATAATATTTTTTTCCCCTTTCAATGGTTGTACCTCTTATTTTATTTTCTTCCCTTACACATGAGTCAAGACCAATGCTATGTCAACTATTAGTAATGGTACTGGACATCCTTGAGTCTGACCTTAAAAAACAGGCACCAAGGGGCAGCTGGGTGGCTCAGTCAGTTAAATGTCTGATGTTTGATTTTGGCTCAGGTCATGATCTCAGGGTCATGAGATTAAGCCCTGTGTTGGTCTCTGCACTCAGCAGAGAGTCCGCTTGAGTTCTCTTTCCCTCTGCCCCTCCCCCCTTCTTGTGTGTGTGGTTGCTCTCTCTCTCTCAGAGGAAAAAAATGCACCAAAAATTACTCCTATTAGTAAATTGGTTTAGAAATATAGATAGATAGATGATAGATAGATAGATGATAGAATCTTTACAAAATTCAGGAAGGGCCCTACCTCTCCTAGTTTGCTAGGAATTATCAAAAATAGGTGTATATAGTAACTCAAGTGATTTTTCTTCATCTATATAATTACTTTTATTATAACATTAATGATATATAAAACTTATTTATTGATCATTTTGTCATGAATATAATTTTCCAATTCTATATCATTATAAACAAAGTTAAAATGAACATTTATATGAAACTCTTATACATGGATGAAAGAGTTTGTTTAGGATAGAGAATATTTAAGATATATTAGAATCATAGGTTTAAGCAGTATATAAATTTAATTGTTATTGTCAAATTGGCCTCTAAAATGTTCACACTAACATTTTATGTACTACTCTTCTATCAATAGTGTAAAATTCCATTTTGCCACATTTCTGCAAATTCTTGGTTTTCTTAATGAGCTTTAGCAAGAGTGTATACACACAGGCATACTGGATCCTGATCTCCTTGCTTTATATGCACAGCAAATACCTCCTTTTTGTTTTGTTTTGTTTTATTTATGGTGTCACTTTTTTTAAGCCAAAGTTTATTTTAATTATAATACAGTCAAATTCATTAGCCTTTTACACTATGGTTTTGGCTTGGTGTTTTAACAGTTCTTTTATATTTTGCCATTAATTAGGAAGACAGTCCCTATTTACATCTGAAAGTTTGAAAGTATTATTTTTCACTTTTGATACTTAAACCATCCCCAGTTACCTATTTGTTGCTTTTTACAGTGTAGGTAGGAGTAATTCTTTTTTCATGCTGGCAGCCAATTTCCTCTGAATTATCTGCAGTGCAATTTTTGTTTAAATAAAGTTTCCATATACACAAGGACATTTTCCGGGCCATCTGTTTGGTTTCATTGGTCTACTAGATTATACTTCTATATCACAGCATTTTATGTACTATAACTTTGTGAGTACTCTTCCTACTTTAACATTTTTATTCAAAAATTTTTTGGCCCTTAGCTTTTTTCTATGGATTTTAGGATCAGCTCTCAAGATTCCATAATAAGCTTTTGTTATTTAATTGAACTTTCCTGGTATTCACATATTAACTTGGGAACGAATGCAATATTTATGGTATTAATTTTTACATCATGCGGTCTATGCCTTTTCATTCATGTCTTCTTTTATGAACTTCAACAGTATTTTGCATTTTTCTCATAAAGTGCTGAGTGTTTTGTTAGATGTTAGCTATTTCCTGGAATCTTAGACTTTGGGTTGCTACTATGAAAAGGCTCTCTTTTTACCCTATTTCTGAAGTGGTCACTACAGGTGACATAGGAAGGCTATTGTTTTCTGCCTTGATTTTTCTATCCATTTTGTCTGATTTTGTCACCATTTTGCCAACTTTATTTTGAATAATAATGGCAATGATACACATCTTTCCATCTCTTTTCCAACTTTTCTATGTGATTTTACTTTAAGTCTATTTTCTCTATATATAGCATGTAGCTAGAAATGTTTAATTGACTTGAATTAAATTCATCTTTTATTAGGTCCTTTAAATACAGCAACAAGAATTAAAGATGCTTTGGAATTAATTCTATTTTCTGCTTAATTTCTTTTTTTTCTCTCTTCTATTCTTTTCCTTCTGCATCCTTAAGAATTGTTTTCAGCTATAAGAAACAGGAAAACTTAGAATGAGTAAACAAATAGGGATTTAGTTTTCTAATATAACAAGAAATCCAGAGATAGACATAGGCTTGCCATTACGGTACTGAATTTAGGAACTCGGGTTCTTTCCATATTCTTATTCTGTCATTTTTAGGATTCTTTTACATCCTTTTTGCCTAATAATTGCAAGACGCACGCTGCATACCCAGGCATCACATCCACCTTCCAGATACCATAATAAGGATCATTGAGAAAGCAGTTTTATATCACAAGATTCTTGCAAAGGTTAAATGAACCCAGCATATTTAAGTTCCCAGTAGGCTAAGTTATTAACAGTTCTAACTTACCATAATGGAAGCAGTCCCTTAACATCTAATATTTGTAAGCCCTGTGTCATTCTGGACCCTAAGTCCAGGCAGTATAATATACCACGTTCCTGTGGCAGTAAAGTCACACTGATAACTCCAGAGAGTGTTTACAACTCAGTTATGTTAACAGTGCCTCCTGGAATTGGGCTGGGCACATCCTGCCTGTCTGTACATGGACGGCACTGACCTGAGGCTTCACTAATGAATGAAACACTCAAGATGATTAATATTCTTGATACATAAAAAACACAATTACTGTTAAAGTTAAAATTATTAAGTAGAGAATTTAGTGACCTATCTTAAGAGAACATAAAATGGAATATTCTATGGACTAATTATTGTGTGTCCTGTGGACTAATTATTGTATTAAGACCCTGCTAGAGTTAGGTAGTTGCTAGGGGTCCATAAAAAAAGGCATTCTGTTAGAGTGACCAGGTCACACTAGACCGTGGCTGTCAAAGATGACCCTGAAGATGATGGTACTGTCGGTTCAGAGAGCACTTAGACTGGAGGTTCATGGTGGGATGGGATGAAAACCTATAACCGGGCAGTTGTTGAGATGGAAAAGAGGAAATAAAATAGAGGAGGTATAAAATATGGGGGGAGGAGTTTGCCAAGCAAAGAGCAATGTTCTTCCCTTCCATCCCCTAATAAAACTCAACTAAACACAACTAAAATCTGACGTAATTTCCCCACCAATAAATTTAAACTCGAAGATTTGAATTTTTAAAAATGTTGCTGTTAAAATTAGCAAGGTAATATTCTTAATAAATAAAAAATTGTATTTTTAAGTAACATAATATTGCATATTTCCATTACATACCTCCATGTTATCATGTCTGCCACGATAACAATTTAACCCAGATTAAATCTTAGATAATATTTTGGCAGGAAGGATAATTAGTCACTCATTAATTGATAATGATTTTTTTAAAAGCTGTTTTTTTCAACAATGCAATCATTCCATTCTCTTAATTTATAATACAATTACTTTCAGGAACATTTCAGTAGAAAATCTTATTCTGAATATACCTAAACAGTTTATTAAGGAAAAAATCTAGGAAGAAGAAGTTTATTAGTTAATTAAGCTTAGTTATATGAGAGTTTAATATATCAAATCGAATACTATAAAGATCTCAATCTGAGATTGCTAATTCACATTTCCAAACTCATAAGAAAAACACATTCTGAAAACAGATCCTATTTCAGCTCTAAAACACCCAAAAACCAATGAGCAACAGTTCATATTAAATTTACGCAGATAACCTCACTCCTCACTATAAAAAGACCAATTGTAAATTGGCTGAGAAATATCACAGCAGTGTCAAAATCAAACTAACCTGCACAACTTGACCTCAATTTTGACCCGGCCAATACATCATTAACTAAAAGGAAATGAACTCAAACTATCAGACTATCAAAAGTAACAAACACTTGAAGAAAAAGCTATCTGTCTTGAAAATAAATTGTTGACAAATGGTTCTGGGTTTCCTGGCCTCTTGCAGTAACTGAAATCATTTAAAAATACTTTCTGTACCAATTAAAACGGAAGCCGAAGAGATGCCCCTGCTTACTCGACACAGAAGCACAGGATATGAAATGGACCCAGATACCTTGGGACTGAAGACTGCGGACTGATTCAGGCCCTTCAACCAATATCCCTGTTTCTCTGTTTTAATGAAATATTAGTGACTGAGAAAAAAAGTTTTAAAAGGTAGACACAATAACCCGGTTAATTTTAGAAGAGGGGATATTTTGATAAATTCCGTTTCTTCTGCTTCAAACAAAGAAACAAACAAACAAAAAACCCCTTCGTGTTCCCAGAGAACTTTCTAAAACACATAGATCAATATTTATGCTACACTTTCAAACACAGAATTGTTACTTCTTTTGATTAAACCTGCTTTCAATACGTTATGGGAGCATTCTGAATTTTTTATTTCCTTGTATAATACCAGAGACACATAAAATAAGAAGTACTGAACTAATCCCCTCACTGTTTTTAAGACACAGCCTGGACATTTTTATTAAAAAATCGAATCCATCATCTGAACTTGTTTGCCAGTGATTCTCGCCCTTCACTCAGGCTGCCTTGCCCACACACTCATACAGTCATCAACGTGTCGAGGGGGCTGAGCCCTCAGGTTTTCCGAACGACAGATCCGTGACCCTAGATGTGTATAAAGACAAAGTTAAGAGCACAAAATTTCAGTGTTCAACTTCATTCAAACTCCATTTCCTTCTTTTAATTCATCTCTAAAATGTTTTCTGAAGTGCACACCATATGGCCTTTTAAAAGACAGTCACTTTTGGGCGCCTGGGTGGCTCAGTGGGTTAAAGCCTCTGCCTTCGGCTCAGGTCATGATCCCAGGGTCCTGGGATCGAGGCCCGCATCGGGCTCTCTGCTCGGCAGGGAGCCTGCTTCCTCCTCTCTCCTCTCTCTCTGCTTGCCTCTCTGCCTACTTGTAATCTTTCTCTCTGTGTCAAATAAATAAATAAAATCTTAAAAAAAAACCACAGTCACTTTCTTTAAAATTCTGTGAAGTGCAGGTTTGCATTTTATTATTTTTCCCACACTTCGCTTTATGTTATCACTCTTTGCACTGACCTCTGTTAACACGTTGAGTTTCTCCTTTCAAAATCATACTTGTACTCAACAACTCGTTATTGACAAAGTGACCATAATCACATCATTTCATCTCTACCGTGCTGGAGCCTAAACCTGCTCTATTTGCATTTTGACTTCGAATCGTTTTTAGAATGAACGCATTCCCATTTGTCTCCCTAGGGCTCTCCCAGAGCTGTCTGTCCCCCTTCCTCCTACTGTTGGCTCTGCCTGTCTTCCCGTCCTTCTCACTTCTTACTTGGACTTCTGAATTGCCTCCTAACTGGTCCCTGACAGCAGATGTGATCACTTACAACCAATTCTTCTGGCACCATACCTGATCGTGTAATTTTCCTCCTAAAAATCCATCTACAGTTTCCAATCGCCTATCTACAGCATAGAGTTTAAATTCCTCCCGACAGTGTCTGGTATTTCATAAATTATCTGAACTGTGATTACCTTTCAAGCGCTGTCTCCCTCCAGCCTAAACCTACTGCAATCACATGGAAGTGCCTGCAGGTTCACTGATAATACATATTCTCCCACTATCTGAAGGCTTTGAACATGAAACTTCCTCTTATTGGAAACCTCACTAGCCTTCCTCCAGTTACACTTCTTATTACTTTTATTTCAAGAACCATCTACAAAAGCATTCCCTGCCAGGAAGGCTTTCTTTAGCCAATCTAAAGCAAAGTGCCTTAATATTCAATGTACATTCCCTTCTATTATAACTCTTTTCCTAATTGTTCATAACATATCTGTCCTCCCCAGGGCACTGGTTCTTTCTGGTAGAGGTTCATAATTAATCATCTTCTGCCGATCCAGCTGGGCTTTGTGAAAAAAGCAACACAACCAATGCAGAATTACTCTACTTTTAAGCAGATTATGTAGTTTTTAATGGAAGCAATGTCATTACATCAGTTTTAGGCTGGTAAACTCCATAAAAAGCTGTCCATCAACATATATGATTAATACCACTTTTAGCGATGTTTGTGTATGGCAGGCATATTCAAAGAATCCTAACTTTTAAGACTACCTCAATATTTTTGTGTAAATATTAACTTAACGTGACAACTATATTTCTAGGCTTGATTTATACTTCAGTCTCTGAATCTTTATCTCTTGATTCAAAAAATACTCACCGAGTGGGTATTTTGTGCAAATCTCTGTGCTAGACACTGGAATATCATCAATATTTTACCTAATTTAGAGAGATGTGAGAGTTGAGGCCACCAAATTTTTAAAGATACCAGCAGAGTGCTTAGCAAGCAAATGGCAGTGTGAAGTTGTGGTTCTTCTGAAGAGGTTGTGTTGACTTTTTTGAAAAGATCAGGTAGAGGGCGCCTGGGTGGCTCAGTGGGTTAAAGCCTCTGCCTTCAGCTCAGGTCACGACCTCAGGGTCCTGGGATGGAGGGAGCCTGCCTCCTCCTCTCTCTCTGTCTGCCTCTCTGCCTACTTGTGATCTCTCTCTCTGCCAAATAAATAAATAAAATCTTTTAAAAAAAAAAGATCAAGTAGCACACACACACACACATATATATACATATGTATATATGGAATATATAGAACATATATAGATATAGATATATATAGGACATACATAGGTACAGAATATATATATACATCTAGATACAGATATATAGAGATATACATAGCTATATAGATATGACAGCAATCATGTCATAACCAAATATGTAAGACAAAGCTCTGCTATGGCTTCTTAGTATTCCATGATACCAATGACAATTTCTGGACTTCAGAGGGCAATGTAAATTACAGAATTCACAAGGGTGTGCTATTTTGTGGGCACGTAAGCATCTGCTTTCAAGAACAGTCTAAAATTGCATCAGCTTGGTGCAGGAAAATACTAAAGTGCAAAAGATGACTTGGATAGCAATTCTTTTTTAAAATAAAAGAATTAAACAGGTGAATGCTTTTTTCCTATAATTTTTATCGTTGCAAAGCAAATAGGATATATGGATTATTTTAGACATTTAAAAAGAAGCAGTGTGTACTTTCCTCAGAGTAGATTATCTCGGGTCTAAGTCACTTCCTTATCTATAAGATTGGTTCCGTCAGGGAAAGTGTTATTTGGTTGAGCAAGGACTTCTTTTGTGAAATGTGCTGGTCTTTTTTTGGAGGGAGGAGGGAAGTTAGTTCTCCTTTTCATTTAAAGATAAGAGGTTTTATTTTTTTTGGGCGCCTGGGTGGCTCAGTGGGTTAAAGCCTCTGCTTTCGGCTCAGGTCATGATCTCAGGGTCCTGGGATCGAGGCCCGCNGGATCGAGGCCCGCATCGGGCTCTCTGCTCAGCAGGGAGCCTGCTTCCTCCTCTCTCTCTGCCTGCCTCTCTGCCTCCTTGTGATCTCTCTCCCTCTGTGAAATAAATAAAATCTTTAAAAAAAAAAAAAAGAGGTTTTATTTTTTTCCCTACAGAATATTATGTAAATTTTCAAATGATTTTCTGGATAAAACAAATAAGAATGTTTTAATCAGAGGAAATATCTAAAAATCTGAATGGTAGAAAAACAAATTATCTTCAGTGAATTCTAACATTTTCCAAAATTCCGAAATTTTTGTTGCTGAGCATTTATAAAATTCATTTTAACTTTTAAGTGATGTGGAAAAAATTTTGAAACAACTCGATAGTTTGAATTCACAGCCTTTTCTTCCCCAGAGATTTTATATTTTATTGTTATCAAAGTCAGTTTCTGGGTGTTACACACAAACAACGAATCATGGAACACTACATCAAAAATTAATGATGGACTGTATGGTGACTAACATAACACAATAAAAAAATAAGTAAATGACAAAGTCAGTTTCCTTAAAAGTGAAAAAGCTTTGTGTAACAGTAGTGCCATCAAATGAGTATGTTAAAGAAAGCACTAAACTGCAGTAACTATTACTAAAGAGTTTTAAGAGAATGAATATTCATAATCATTAGGGTAATAGTAGGAAGATATTTACTGTAGATAATGGCACGTTTTTTTGGTACTCTTTAATACTATTTGATCACTAGCTCTAATTTTTTATTCTCTCATAAATCAATAAGTTGAATCACTGTACATCTTATGCCTTTTTTTCAAAAATCAATCCTCCCATGACCCAACCCTTCATTTTTACCTAACCCTTGAAAAAATTGCCAAGAAAAACCTATCATCAACTATTTTTCTGTTTCTTTGGTTCTTTCTATATTAATTTCTTAAAATAATATTTTATTGCCATTATAATTTATTGATGTTTTATTTTGGTGGATGAAGATTTAGCCTTCCACATCCTTGCAACATAGTTATGTCGCGATCTTGATTTTACTAATATTTGGTATTTACATTGACTGACCAATACTGTTGACGTCTGAGACCATTTGGGATCACATGGAGCTCTTTACTTAAATTTTTTTGTTTTCCATCAAATTATTAATTATTTTTGTTTTACAGTTTGCTTAGCTTTCTATATACCTACCCCTAATTGTTTGCAAAATATGCAAGAGTACTAAAACCCCTCTGAAGACTATTTTTCAATTGGTCAGACACATCATGACTTCTGTCAATTTCTGTTTTCCCCTCCTGCATGAACACCCCACTCATCCAGCTAGGTAGCGTAAGAAGTAAAATTTTTGAGATCTCGCCTTCCCCAAAATGATTTTACCTAACCGTTATACTTGATGGATTGTTTGTGGATAGAATTTCAGTTATGCCTTCCACTTTGAATTTCAAGGGCGTTACCCATTTTTCTCTACTCTTTTAAATGTCTGTTTTGCTGTTGAGAAATTATATGGATTCTTGTCCTTCCTCTGTTGTATATAATGTATTTTAATTAATTAATTGTCTCTAGATAGATTTGGAATCTTTTTTATATCTCTAGCTTTCTGAACTATTATGATGTTGCTCCAGTTGTAAGTCTTTTTTCATTCCTTGTCTTTCCAATATGGAGATTTATTTTCTTCGATTTGGGGGAGCAGTGTGCTATTTTTGGAATAATATTTCTCTCCATTCTTACTATTTTTCACGGAATTACTATTAGTTAGGATTTGAACCTAGTGGCTTTATCATTTAATTTTCTTGTTTTAACAAGTATAAGATAATTGCTCATTTCCCTCCAGTGAAATGCTGGTTTCACTGAAATGTTACTTCATAACTTCTGACTTTTTTTTTCTCTTTAATTCAGCAAAATATGAGAGACATATTTGGGTTTAAGGAGATGTTTATTTAGGGTAATAATTATTTGGTGATCACATACAAATTTTTTTAACCTGATCATCACTTGCTTGTTGCTTTTCCTTTTGTTTCTTTTACCACATAAGTTTTATTATTTTTTTCTGCAGACAAAAACATCTATTATTTCTTTCATGGTTTATGGATTTCTTTTAATGCTTGGAAAGCTACCGTGCAATTCCACCAAGGTTATACAAATAGTCTCCTAAATTTCTTCAAATAGTTATATTATTTTAAACTTATCTCCTTAATCCAACTTCAAATTACTAGTATATGGTATAACACAGTAGACTAATTTTCTTTTCTTACAGAAGATAATTTTGACACAACTATTTTCAAAATAAACTTTTTCTACTAAATAAAAATGTCTACTTCATTTAAAATTTATAGTCATATTACCATATATACTCTATGTTATTTCATTTGTGTACACATCTATTTTGCTAGTACAATACTGTTTTGAGTACGGTAATTTAATAGAAATTTTAAATGTCTGGTAATTAATTAAAAATTTTTTGGTAAGCTACATAGTGTCTATAATGTAATTGATATTGATATTAGTTAATTGGCCATAGGCATCAACATAGTTGAATGCTTTCTTTTCCAATTATTACAGAACATCTTATAAATTTAAAATAGTTTTTCATGAAGTAGCTCTGTAACTATCAATATTAAGATAAAAATGTTAGAAAGTCTATCAGGCTAGAGTCAGATGACAGTAGATTATGTATCTGTAAATTTTAACCCAGACTATTTAATGAGTTGCTATGTGACTCAGTGAATGGTTTCATTGCTCTGAGTCTCTGTTTCCATAACTATAAAGTTGAAATCAATATTTCCTATCTATATCCCTGATTGTTTTGTGACAAATGAACCAGATAATATAAATGCATTTAGAACAAAATAAACACTAAACATCCATAATATATATACATCTTTGTTATTAATTTTCTACAACTATGGTAAGAGAATGCTCTTGGCTTATATTCATTCAGTACCTTCTGCTACACTGTAATGTCCTTATCTTGATTTAAGAGCTGCTCTTTGACAAATAAATCAGAGCACTAACTCCCAATGCAAACATTATGGGGCAAAAAAAAAGACATTTTAAAAAATATTAAAAATTTCCATTAGAGATTTTAATTTCTGAAAGTCTAAAATATTCTGGCCTTTAAGTTTGTCAACTGTCAGTTCTTTGATGTGTACTAAGGCTAAGAAATATCCAAGGTACCTTCCAGAAGTTCATTGAACCTTTAGAGGTCCATCAATAACTTCCAGAGATGAATCTGGCTCAGAGTAAAGACCTAGAATGTTTTTTTATATTTCAGTAATATGAGACTACTCTTTTAGTAAACACTTTCAATTTTACATTCCCAGTAAATACTACAGGTCCAGAGATCGGTTGCTCTGATTTTAAACCCAGGCAGTTTCGGGAAATATGGTAAGTTCTAGGGAAGTCACCTTCAAGAGAGGGGAGGGATTCCTGAACAAGAGAGTACATTAGAATTATTTGGGGGAAGAATAGCTTGAAATACTGTAATAACTGTATTGGAAACAAGTCAGAAAATGTAGGACCCTAAAAATATTTTTTTTCACTGGAAGGCCACAGGCTGAAAAAAAAATCATTTTAGAGAACATGTGTTTAAAAGGCTTGGGAAGAATTAGGCCCAGCAGTAATCACTTACATGATACAGGTGACGGTCAGAACGATGATAACCAGCATTTACTGAGTCTGAGCCAGCTACAGTGCCAGGCACCTTACACTCCTTATGTCCACCACTCCCTGCTGCACACTGGTCAGGTAGGTACTATTGTTAATCTTACATTTGTAGATTAGGTACCAGAGACTTCGAGAATTTCAATAACTTGCCTAATACCATGCAAATAAAAATTAACATGTCCAAATTGGCATATAAAAATATACCATGTCGATGGATAATAAAATATTGTATGTACTGATGTCAATTACCTCAAAATTTTATTAGAGTTATCATATAATTTCAATGAACATTTATGTGGAACTTCCTCTGCTTCTCAACAAAGAGAGATTTAAAGATTTAAAAAAAATAAAAAAAAACAGGTAAAAATAGTCCAATTTAAAAAACTGAAAAGAGAATTAGGATAATTGAATAGGTGTGGCACATATAAATAGATATGTCAATAAAATATTCCAGAAAGCCCATTACCGGACGGAAGTACACTTGAAAATTTTGAATATGAGTGATATGGCATTTCTTATCAGTGAGGAAAAGAAAGCTTATTCAACAAATGTTTCCAGGGAAATTGATTTGCTATTATCTCATGACATGGAATAAGAGAAATTGACTTAGATAATTAGATATTACATTTCACACCACAAAAGAACTAGATAAAAATAGAAATCATTATGTACATAATAGCCTCAATTGGGTAAAGAATACCTAAGCAAATAATTAAAGAAGAAATGATACATAAAATTATTTATAAATTTGACCCTGTGAATATTTGTATTTAAATTCATGAGCAAGAGTCAGGGATTGAAATTGCCATTTTTAGGGGCACCTGGGTAGTATAGTTGGTTAAGTGCCCCACTCTTGGTTTCAACTCGTCATGATTT